>JAGFNQ010006873.1:0-117459 GCA_024364735.1 Boesenbergia rotunda | reverse complement strand
TGTGCAAGCAATGCAGCAAAAAGTCGATGTCTAGTGCGTAGACGATTCCATTTACCTTTGAGCCTCTCTACACCATAATTCTTCTTTGTAATTAGGTATAATTCTTTGTTGATCTCGTCCTAAACCGTATTAGTGAAGGTAGATGTTTGTAACTTGTTTTGCTTCACTTTTTCATAAATGATCTCAACAAACATAGCAACATTAGCCTTTGACCACTCATGTTTCTTCATTTCGACACTTGGACTATGCCCTCCCATATTGTATTTTCTAAAAAATTACCTTAATATTTAGGGAATTTTAATGTAATTCAAGAGTAAACAAATCATACAAAAATACAAAAATATTGTCAATGTAAATTGCAAAAAAAAACTGTGAAAGAGGAGGTAGGGTGATGGATACCGTTTGAGTGAACGACACTGGCGAGGAGGGATTGAAACACTGCTGAGCAACCGGCGAGCAGCCTTCTGAGTGAAGCACCTGCGAAGAAGGGGCGAGTTAAAAGTTGCAAAGATACTGATCAGTTGCAATTTGTTGGTAATAATAAGCATGCAAAAAAAATAGGCTATCTAAAGCATCCTTGGAATGGAGTCAAAACATGGCCACAGAAAGGTCTAGATATCATTGATAACTGATGCGTAAGTTTAGGTCTCGAAATGTATTGGAAATCAGGTCTCGAAATCATATGGAAACATGATTCTAACCGGCAGAAAAAAAAATGTATTGGAAAGCTTTGAAATGTAGCCTATGCCTACTGCAACTGCAAGCGGCGGCGAGGATGAAGCGGCGGCGATGAAGCGGCGGCGAGGATGAAGCGGCGGTTCGAGGCTTCGAGGAGGGATCGAGGGTTCGAGAGATGAGATGAAGCGGCGGCGATGATCTTGCGGCGATGATCTTGCGGCGAGATAGCGCAGGAGAAAGGGTTCGATAGGTCTGAGGGAGGAGATGAAGCGGCGGCGATTTTTCCTTCCCTGTTTTTCGATGAGGGTTCGAGGGTTCGAGCGGCGAGGGGTCGAGGGTCGAGACTTCAAGCGGCGAGCGAGTACCGCATTTTTCATTTTCCACCGCGTTTTCCATTTTTCTACTACCGCATTCTCCCTTCTCTAGAAAATGAAATGTCATTTTCTATTTTATCAGAAAATGATATCTCCTTTTTCAGAAAATGAGATTAGAAAAGACAAACCAAACAGCATTTTCTAGAAAATAAGAAAATGAAAATGGAAAATGGCTAAACCAAACGCCCCGCTTGCAGTTGGTGCATGGAATGTACTTTTCCAGAAAATGTCATTTTCTATTTTGCCGTTGGTGCATGGAATAAAGTAGATAAGGAATCTAATAGCTATTCCTGGAAAATGGAATAAACAAGAAATAGTATAGAAATAAATATTCCTTAGTTGGGTTTATGGAATGGAATACACATGGATTAATTAGTCTTATGTTTGATTTGCATGAATGTTATAGCAAATAGATAACTTATATTTTTCACAATGATAATTTTCTTGGCTGTTCACAATCTTCATGGCCCAACCTGATAGGTTTGTCAGCTCAAGTGCCTGACCAATGTATCCTTCAGGCCTGATCAACCCACGATTTCTTATGGACCTGTTTGGTTGACTGAGGTGACCAGATTGAGTTACCATCTTGTTCATAAAGAGGATTGAATTAATTATAGAATATGCATTATTATTTGGACAATGAAATAGATGAGAAATAACTATTTTGAGAATATTCCAGGTAGGTATAGCTATTCCTTATGAATAGAGAATCACAATTCCATAATTCCATGAGAATCAACATTATGAGATCATTTTTTTAATCAAACATAGGAATACTTGTTCCAAAAAAAAAAAAGAACAAAGAGAATAGGATAAATATACCCATGAATTTAATTCACCATAATAGGCTTAGTGATTTGGTGAAATTTGTTCACAAGTCATCTGAGCTATTTTGTGATCTGAACTTACCATCATGGCATCACATTATTCTTCATTTGACTTCTTGTGGTATCCCTTTGTATACCCAAGGTAACTTTTGTTTTTCCCTCCCCACATATCTGAACCCAAATAACTGGGACTTTCAGCTTATTGATATTTATTGGTTTGTGCAGGTTGCTGGTAAAATGCTTGCTTAAGAGGGAAGGAGTGAGACATATGGTCGAGGAATTTAGAATCCAATGTCAAGTTGGGGGGAATGGTTATGCCTGTAAGCCAGACATGCTAGTGGTCATATCTGGGTTTGCACAGCAATTGAGTTCAATTCCTGATAAGGCAAGATTGGGAGCCTTGTCTGTACTTTCATCTCAGTATCCTTGTGGTACATATGTTTTGAATCTCTTATATTTTTTTTGTTCTTTTAAAGCATTACTCGAATGCATTTTGACTTATACAATAATGCCATATAATATGTTTTCTGAAATTGTTTATTGATTGATTCATCTCTTCTCAGTAGCTTTGTAGAAAATTTGCTGCTCCTTGTGTACATACCTATAATTAACAAAACTTTGTCAGCCATACTTATCAAATACTGTCGTTTATTTCCTTGACCGGATGCTAGCTTGTTCTTTCAGAAAGTTGTCAACCAACTTTTGGTTGGGGCAGAGGATTGTGACTATCAAGTTTCAAACTATATAAATGCATCTGATGCAAATGTTCTGGATGGCTCATTATTATTTGTAGGGGAAACATTCTCAAGGATTTGTAGACGCGGATCAACAGGTGACAAAAAAAAATTGTTGAAATACTTTGGCTTGAATGTTGTGCACACCAAGAAGGATGAAATTGGTTTGCATTTAATAAGTTGTTTGTAGATAAAGCATACAAGTATAGTTTTACTCCAGCATTCCAAATGAGCAATCAGTATGCATTTTTTATTTGAATTTCATATTATATCACCAGGATAGAGTCATATGTGCAAAACACAAATATTGTATTCATATATTGAAGGTAAGTACAGGTCCAGAGTCTCCAGACAGCATGAGGCTTAGTTAATTTGACATCTCTGGTATAAAGAGTAAAATGCAAGTTATTTAAAATAATTACATTGGGCTTATCTTTATTTTTATTTTACATGTGATTGTCTTTTTCTAATAGATTTTGTTGAAGCTATAGTTCTCAACTTTATTTTGAAGTGAAAATAATATTTTTGACGCTACGATTACCTCCACTTTCAAAATGCTCACATTGGAAATTTGAAATCGTTGAAACATCCTCTAGATTTTTTTAAATGCATCACTTTGTCCCTTAGCTGTTAACATTGTTATTTCACCTAATGGAATAATGATGATGATGTTCTAAACCCAACTTATATACCACTTTCATGTGTGAACAATAAAACCATTGGGACCTCCTTCCCTAGGATGCCCCCGCGGGTATGACACGATTGGTAATGACTCACTTGGATAATCTTTCACTTCTCGGGTTCCATTCCTCTTTGGTAGAGCATGTAGTATGTTGATAGAAGAAATCGCCACAGGCTACAGCGTGATCGGGTAATCGGGTATCGATATCATCAGTGGTGAAGTCGTCACGTATTTTCGTCCCGCGATTTATCTTCGTTGATCGGTGGGGATTTTCGTTGAAGGTTGTGGGGCAGGGTCGGTCAGCCAAGTGGATTAGTTAGGCGCAAGCTTGGATACTCCTTGTAACAAAAAAAAAAAAAAGTTGATATGAGATGCCAACGTTAAATGAAGTATAGAGGTGATTGTTGGTGTTTGGTGATAAGAGATTAATAATCTATGACATTTTTCACAAATTTGAAACTTTGACAAGCATTTTAAAAATGAGGGAAAATGTGTGGGGTGAAATGAAAATTTTTCTTAATTTGAATGAAAATTTGAAATATCATTCCAAGTTGGGGTTTTCGTCCTCGATGGGTATGTCATGTTTGGCGTTCCAATTTATGGTTCCAAAGGAATCTGGAAGGAGGAGAAAGATTGAAGGAGTGGAGGAGAGATAGAAGATTCCTCGTTGTTGGGGAGGAAACCTAATCACATATGTCTTGCCACAAAATATAAACGGTAATTTATCAAAGAGCGTACGTAAGAAATGGAAATTATCATTTCACGTACCATGGTTTGTTATTTACCAAAGGGCGCACTACCTTAAGTGAATTTCCTATTATACCCCTCCCGCCACAACATACCTTTTTCGCTTCACATTTCGAGACATCCGAACCACTTTTGACTGTAAAATAATAATTTGTGGTTCGGATGGGCAGGCAGTGGAAATTTTCTCAGCCTATATATATTTTACTACCTTACACAAGTCGAATCATTACGAGGGTACGTATATATTTCGACCTTGCACAACTCAATTCATCACCAAGGCAGGTGAGGAAGATAGGCGGTGAAGGAGAAAAAGCAAGCAACGGATTAGTAACAAATACAAATAGTAATGTACGTATGATTGTCATCTTTGATATGGTATCAGACCTAGTTTTATACTTATCAACTCTTTCTACAATTTTTATGTTTGGAGGAGACTAAGGGTGATATGCATTACATAATAAGGGCTCTATGAAATTTATTAAACTTAAGATAAATAAATGCTTGAATTCGACCTATGGAAATTATCTTACCATATGAGGCCCTAGGAGGGCCTGAAATTAAATGATTGGTCCCTGGGAGTACATGATATCATTAGATTTCAGGCCCTTTAAGGGCCTTAAATATACTGATTTGAGGCCCTGTGAGGGCCTGAAATCAAAATATTTCAGGCCTTCCAAGGGCCTGAAATATACTGATTTTAGGCCCTGTGAGGGCCTGAAATCATTATATATCGGCCCTCACAGAGCCTGAAATATTTTGATTTCAGGCCCTGTGAGGGCCTAAAATTAAAATAGTGCAGACCCTCAGGCCTTCCTAGGTCCTTGATTATGATATTCAAAGTTTGCAAAATGTAATTGTAATTTATTTTTCAGGGATGATAATGTTGTTGACGAAATTCTATCCGAGATATAGAATAATCTTGATGATAATGATGTCACGGGGAATGAATCAGAAATTACAAGGAATTTGACAATTGATCTAAATGAAGAAACAACTAATCTAGAATATGAGGGTTTGAATTCTTCTACAAGAGTTGTTGAATTCTTTGAGCGAACCTGGTGTGGGGAGGAAGGAATTGAAATCCGGAATGCAGATGAATTAGAAGCCATTACAAGTGTACTAGAATTCCAAGCCGATGATATGCAGATTGAGCAATATGAATTCCCCCCAGATCAGTACAGTAACTTAGAGAAGGAGTTTCCATTAGCTGAAGATCCTTATATTTTAAATTCTCGATTGCTTGCTGGGCCAATTGTAGAGATAAAGGCAAGAGATGAACATGAATTTTTTATGGGGCAGATATTTCCATCTAGAGAAGAATTCAAGAATACACTTGTCAAACATGTCATGGTTAAGCATATGAGATATAACCCAGTTGACACCCGAAAAAATAGAGTTAAAGCAGTGTGCTTCAACCAACCATGTACATGGAGAGTAGTAGCAAGAGGGGAAGTAGAGTTCACTGTTACAAAATATATAAAGGAACACCAATGTGGAACTGTTAGGGAAAGTGCTGATCATCATGCATGCTTTTCATCATTTGTTGCTTCTTTTGTTGAAGAGCAATTTCTTCATAATGAACAATACAAACCAAGTATGATTATATCAGATATTAAAGCTAGATTTGGAGTGACTATATCATACAGAAAAACATACATAGCTAAGGAGAAAGCATTGAAAAAGGTTGTTGGAGATTATGATTAGGCTTACAGAGATTTTCCATAATATCTGCGTGAGTTAAGAGCTAGAGATCATAAAACGTAGGTGACACTATGCAAGAATGGTGACAATCAGTTCCAGCGGTGTTTTTGGGCTTTTGGTGCTTGTCGAAGGGTGTTCAAATCTTATTTGCGTAGACTTATCGGAATTGATGCCACGTACCTAAGAGGAAAGTATCCGGGAGTAATGTTGATTGCAATGACGATTGATGGTAATGACAATGTTCTCCCAGTTGCCTTTGCAATAGCTGAAGTTGAATGTGGGTCTGCATGGGAGTGGTTTTTGGAGCATACAAAGTGGTTCTTTACTGTCGATGACCACTCAATCACCATAGTATCAGATAGACATCGGGACATTATATCAGCAGTTAGAAAAGTCTACACAAACGTGCATCATGCCTTTTGTTGCCACCACATGTGTTGTAATATGGTACCTGATACTGGAAGTAGAGCTGTTGTAGGTTTGTTTTGGGCAGCAGCACGAGCCAACACAACACTCCAATATGATATGATAATGCAGACAATGCTTGAAAAACATCCAGTTGCCCATAAGTGGCTTCAGAACATTGACCCTAAAAGGTGGGCAAATGCACACTTTACAGGGAGAAGGTACAGAATGCTTACCACGAATTGTGTGGAGAACTTAAATGCTTTGTTCAAGTCTACACGTGAGCTTCCCATAAACAGGTTAATTGATAATATAAGAAGAAAAGTTGCACAATGGTTCTATAACCGTAGAGAGGAAGTTTCCAAATGGCATGTTGCTTTAACACCTTATGCTACAAAAGAAATGGATTCAAGGAGAGAGAAAGCAAGAGCTTATAAGGTTCACCCTTACTCTCAATCAGAAATGGAAGTAGAAACATGGGGCACTTCATACATTGTTGATTTGGAAAAAAAGTTTTGTCATTGTGGGGAGTTTCAAATTTCAGGACTTTCTTGCTCACATGCTATTGCCGTAATCATTCACAGGAACATGGATACACTCCCATATTGTGAGCATTATTTTTATTCTGAAACATGGAAGTGGGTTTACATAGATCGTATTTTCCCTTGTAGAAGCAAGCAGTTTTGGCCTACTGGAGTAAACGACATTACAGTTCTATGTCCTCGTAGCCTTGTGCAGCCTGGTAGACGAAAGAAGGCACGAATTGAGTCCAGACACAATGGCAAGGTGAAACTAAAATGTAGTCGGTGCAAACTGTTGGTGCAAGTTGCATCAATGATGTTCCTCTTTAAGTGTTTTAATGTTTGACAATACACTTAAGTCAGTGATACATTGAACAGACAAAGGGGAGTAAGAGAGAAGTAACCAAAGCTGAAGAAAAGTCCTAGTTAATCTAGGCATCGAAACCTTAAGACCTAGCGAAGGGCTGCTAGGTATCGTAACCCTAAGACCTAGCGAAGGGCTGCTAGGCACCTAGCGAAGGGTTGCTAGGAATCAAAACCCGAAGACCTAGCGAAGGGCTGCTAGGCACCTAGCGAAGGGCTGCTAGGCATAGAAGACCTAGCGAAGGGCTGCTAGGCACCTGGCGAAGGACTGCTAGGGAAAGAAGACCTGGCGAAGGACTGCTAGGCACCTGGCGAAGGATTGCTAGGGAATGAAGTCTCGGTCCAAGGGACTAAGCAACTTAGCTGAGCGATGACTAAGGACAGGAGTAGAGACGGGTCAGGGTTTGGGCGTCTCGAGGTCCGGAGGTATCGGAAGCTAAGCAAAAGTCCACCCGAAGGACTGGGTGGCAACCGTCTCCTGAAAGGAGTAGGTGAAGGGCAAGTTCTCGGGGATGGGAACTTGTGCCAGTTCGACCTAGGGTTTCGTGGAGATCCGAAGTCCGAACCAAGTCCTTAAGACTAATATTACATGTATATGTGCTATGTGGTTATGTATCTTGCAGGTACCAAGAGTGAAAGATGTTGCAAGCTGCTGGAAGCCCTAAGCAGGGCGCCCCCATCATTGGGGGCGCCCCCATGCAACCAGGGCGCCCCCAACAGTGCGGGCGCCCCCAGGCAAAGGTAAAACATGCAGTTAACTGAAGCAGGCAGAACAGGTGTCAAGCGGGGCGCCCGGGTTCAAAGCTGTTTTGGCGGTTTTGAGTCCGAAACACAGATAAACCTTCATGGGGGCGCCCGGAGCGTCCGGGGCGCCCTGGTCAAAGGTCTTATCAGCTGCGGCGAGGTCGACGCAGGGATAAGAGTTGACCGGGTTTATCGGGGCGCCCCCAGGAGGCCTATATAAGGGGCTTCGACCCCTCTGCTTCAACAACAACTTCCAAGAGCGATTCCAAGCATTCTGACCGACGACAACACGCTAAAGACGAGGCTCTACGACCGGGAGGCTCCAGGAGGAGGTGCGCGGCACTTCGGAGGTCCAGATCGGCCGAGCTTCAGACCTTGTCTTGTTGGTTTGCTTTTATTTAATTACCGTACTTAAGGTTCTATATTATTGCTTGTAATCATACACTGTAAGTCGGGTTTCTCCGCCTCCGGAAAGTCCGGGAAGGAGAGCAATAGTGGACGGGCGTTCCCGTGCATAGGCCTTGGATGTACTGACCCTGGGGGGTCGGGAACCAAGTAAAAATCCGCTGTGTCCTTTGCTTTGTTTTTTGTTCTATTTATTTTCCGCTGCGCTACTAATATTCTAAGTCCAGAACGAATGAAAGTTTTACGAAGAATTCCGAAAGATTTTTCACGATCGATATTCACCCCCCTTCTATCGACGGCACCGGTCCTACACAAACAACTTGGTCATAATAAAAGGACATGTAGAATGCCGCCAGCCCCAAGGTCTTGAGTTAATTGGTATATGTAGTGACTCAATATTCTGATTGAAGTGTATATTTTGTATGGAGGATAACTGAATGTATATATTTTGTATATTGTACAACTATAGTATTGTCAAAAAACTAGTTGTTGTTAATGTTGTCATTTGAAGAAGTATTTCAATATTATGATACATTTCTTCTTGTGTAAATTTATGTAAGCAGAAATGATCAGTTGTGAAGGTCTCGGATTTGTAAACCCACAATAATGTTATTTCAGGTCTTGAAGTCCTGAAGTCCTATGGTTTGTGAATATCTGTCATTTGAGACCCTCTGTTTGTTTGCTTTGTTGATTCATTGTTCTGTGCCAACTGATACTGTATTAACACGTAATTGATAATCATTAGGACTATGTTTGGAGACCAAAAATACCATCTCCTAGCTATCTAAACTCTAAGGGTGCGTTTGGTTGAGGGTTATCCTTGATAACCTTGGTTATTCATCCAAGGTTATCAACAAAAACCTTGTTTGGTTTAGATAATCAGCAATTCCCAAGTAATGATCGATGCCCGACACGTCAGCAAAAGGGGCATGCAACCAGGAATCAGAAAACCTTAGGGAAGTAAGGTTTTTCTTGATTCCCAGGTTATGGAACTTATCTTTCCAAAATTATCCTCCAATATTTATATTTAAGACGAAAATAACCATTACAATTTATTAACTTCCGAAAGCATTATTCGCAATTGACGACCGACAACGGCAGCCAGCGACCACCGTCGGCGACCATCGCCGGCGACCATCGTCGGCGACCACCGCCGGCGATGATCGCCGGCGACAATCGCCGACGACCACCGCCGGCTATGATCGCCGGCGACCACCGCTGGCGATGATCGCCGACGACCACCGTCATCGACGATCGCCGGCGGTGGTCGTCGACGATCGCCGGCGACCACCGCCGGCGACGACCGCTGGCGACGATCGTCGGAGACCACCGCCGGCGACGACCGTCGGCGACCACCACCGCCGGCGACGATCGCCGGCGACCACCGTCGGCGACGATCGCCGGCGACGACCGCCGGCGACGACCGGACGACCGGTGACCACCGCCTGCGACGAGCGCCGGTGACGACCGCCGGCGACCATCGCCGGCGACCACCGCCGGCGACGATCGCCGGCGACCACCGCCGGCGACGATCGCCGGCGACCACCGCCGGCAATGATCGCTGGTGGCCGGCGACCACCACCGATCGCCGGCTGCTGACCGACGACCACCGCTGATCGCCGGCGACGATCGCCAACGACCATCGCCGGCGTCCACTGCAGGTGACCACCGCTGGCGTCCACGGCCGGCGGTGTCGGCGTCCACCGCCGGCGGTGTCGGCGTCCACCGCCGGCGGTGTCGACGTCCACCGCCGGCGGTGTCGGCGTCCACCGCCGGCGACCACCGCCGATCGCCGGTTGCCGACCGGCGAGCACTGGTGATCACCGGCGACGATCGCCGGCAACGATCGCCGCCGACCACAGCCACCGACGATCGCCAACGACCACCGTCGGCGTCCACCGTCGCCGACCTCCGCCGCCGCCGATCGCCAACGACCACTGCCAGCGACCACCGCCGGCGACCACCGTCGATCGCTGGCGACCTGCGACCACCGCCGATCGCTGGCGACCGGCGACCACATCCGATCGCTGGCGATCGGCGACCACCGTCGACGACCACCGTCGATCGCTGGCGACCGGCGACCACCGCCGATCGTCGGTGACAATCGCCGGCGACCACCGGCGATCGGCTGCTGCCGGTCGGCGACCACCGCCGATCGCCGACGGCGTCGTCGATCGGCGGCGGCGTCGCCGATCGCCGGTGGAGTCGCCGGTCGGCAATCTGCGTCGATCGCCGACGGCGTCGCCGGTCGCCGGTCGTCGACGGTCGACACCGACAGTTGGCCACCAGTGTTGGACACCGACTACCTACGTGGACACTGACTGCCTACGTGGACATCGACGATCGACGCCCTTAAGTCTAAACTAATAAAATTATCTAAACAAATTCTAAAGGTAATATGATAAAATATTATATTAAGTTATAGACTATTACCTCCAAACAAACAAGATTTTATTTGATTACCTCAATTGAACCAAACAACTTCAAGTTATGTTTCATTCCCCATAACCTTGGTTATGTGATTACTTGGTAATGACATAACCGAGGTTATATATGATAACTTGAACCAAACGCACCCTAACTACTGGTAATGAGTTTTGAGAAATCAAAATATCATAGGTTCATGAAACAAACCTCCTGCTGTGCCAAATTCTGAAAATATGAGGTAATGATGTGGATGGAATTAAATTGTGGTATGCAATGTGTATGTAGGTACTCTCCTTCTACGTTTAATATTAAAAATAATTTCACAACATGTATATTTATATAAAATATTTAAATATTCTATTATTGAATTAATTGAAATCTGAAATGAGATTATTATGTCAGGCCCTGCGTGGGCCTGAAATAAGATTATTTCAGGCCCAGCTTCGGCCTGAAATGGAATTATTTCAGGCCCACCGTGGGCCTGAAATAATCTAATTTCAGGCCCACGCTGGGCCTGAAATAATCTTATTTCAGGCCCACACTGGGCCTGAATGCGAATATTTCAGGCCCACTCTGGGCCTGAAATAATATAATTTCAGGCCTAGCGTGGGCCTGAAATAATCTCATTTCAGGTCCACGTTTGGTCTGAAATAATCTTATTTCAGGCCCAACGTGGGCTGTGATTTAAAAATGTTGGTGCAGGAAGCACCATATCGAACCTTGTTTTGATATTGGCAAAGGGTTCAAAGTTAAGTATTATTGGTGTTCTAACAATGTTACTCAAGTGTGCAGGAAAAGTCCTAGCGAAGGGCTGCTAGGCACCTGGCGAAGGGCTGTCAGGAAACAAAGCCCTAGCGAAGGACTGCTAGGCACCTGGCGAAGGAATGCCAGGATACAAAGTCCTAGCGAAGGACTGCTAGGCACTGGCGAAGGAATGCCAGGGTACAAAGCCCTAGCGAAGGACAGCTAGGCACCTGACGAAGGAATGCCAGGGTACTGAAGTCCTGGTGAAGGAATGCTAGGCACCAGGCGAAGGACAGCTTGGGACTGAAGACCTGGCGAAGGAATGCTAGGCACCGGGCGAAGGATAGCTTGGTATCCAAGACCTGGCGAAAGACTGCTAGGCAAAAGTCCAACCGGAGGAGCCGGTTGGCATCATGTACATTCTCCCGAGAGGAGTAGGTGAGGACGCATTCCCCGTCGAGGGAACAGTAGGCGTCGGTTCGACCTAGGGCTCCATTTTGGAGACCTAAGGTCAGAACCAAGACAGCTAAGGCTGTATAAACTAACATCTTATTGTTTTATGGTGTTTTGGACTAACCCTGGATGCAGGACCGAAGAAACGAGTGTCTGCAGCTCAGAGAGCCTCAAAGGAATGAGGCAACAGCTGACTAGGGCGCCCGGAGTGTCCCGAGCGCCCCCAAGGTGAACACAAAACACATAAAACAAAGGCAGGCTTCGACAACTCATCTCCCGGGCGCCCCATGCTCCCGGGCGCCCCTGCTGCTCCCGGGCGCCCCCAGCGTCCCGGGCGCCCCCTGTGCATGCCATCGAACCAGAAGCCAGCGAAGCCAAGGGATAAGCTTTAACCCGGTCAACCCGGGCGCCCCTAGAGTCCCGGGCGCCCCGGTCAAGATCTAATCCCGAGTTTGAAGGGATCAGATGCTGACCGAGCTAAAGGTGGATCGGCCGACACGTGGGGGGGCGCCCCCAACATTCCGGGCGCCCCCAAGCGCTATAAAAGGACCCTCGAGCCAAGGCTTCAGGATAACGAATTCTTTCAACGCTTCTACGCTCTTCGGCTTCCGCGCTCTGCTCCGGCAACCTCCCGACTCAAGATACAAGCGCCGACGACGTCCTACTGCTCCGGAAAAAGTAATCTACATCGGACGTCGGTAAAAAGAAGAGTTTAATTTCAGTACTGCATTTAACTGTAATTCCATTTCTGTAACTGATTTTGCGAGATTATAGTATTGCCCGCAGTAAACGGTCAGCGACCGTGGGCCTTGGAGTAGGAGTCGACCTAGGCTCCGAACCAAGTAAAAATATCTGTGTTTGCGTGTTTTTGTTTTTAATCTTCCGCTACGCATTCTCTTTTCAAATCCGAACGCTTTCCGATATTCACCCCCCCTCTATCGGTTCTCTCGATCCAACAAAAAATAGGGTAGAGGAAAAGCAAGGTTCAATATTACTTATCATATCGAGAAGATGACAGATTAGAGATTACACAATAACAAGGATCGAACATACATTATAACTACAAACATATATTGTTTGTCATTAAACTTACATTATACAATTGAATAATTTTTTTCAGACCCTGAGTGGGTTTCCTAAAATACTTTTGTTTCAGGCCCACCGTGGTCATGAATTCAAATGATTCTAGCAAAAGCAAGGTTCAATATTACTGATGGGTTCGACAACAATTACATATTACAGATCATATATGAGACAATAACAATGATCCAAAGCAAAGTTTCATTGATTTGAAAAGGAGTACATAGATTGTATAATTACAAATATACAATGTTTGTGATCACAATTACATATGCATAGTATCACTGATATACTATGTTGGTGCAAGTTGCATCAATGATGTTCCTCTTTAAGTGTTTTAATGTTTGACAATACATTTAAGTCAGTGATACATTGAACAGACAAAGGGGAGTAAGAGAGAAGTAACCAAAGCTGAAGAAAAGTCCTAGTTAATCTAGGCATCGAAACCCTAAGTCCTAGCGAAGGGCTGCTAGGCACCTAGCGAAGGGCTGCTAGGTATCGAAACCTTAAAGACCTAGCGAAGGGCTGCTAGGCATCTAGCGAAGGGCTGCTAGGTATCGAAACCTTAAGACCTAGCGAAGGGCTGCTAGGCACCTAGCGAAGGGCTGCTAGGCACCTAATGAAGGGCTGCTAGGTATCGAATCCCCAAGACCTAGCGAAGGGCTGCTAGGCACCTAGCGAAGGGTTGCTAGGCATAGAAGACCTAGCGAAGGGCTGCTAGGCACCTGGCGAAGGACTGCTAGGCACCTGGCGAAGGGCTACTGGGGAATGAAGTCTTGGTCCAAGGGACTGAGCAACTTAGCTGAGCGATGACTAAGGACAGGAGTAGAGACGGGTCAGGGTTTGGGCGTCTCGAGGTCCGGAAGTATCGGAAGCTAAGCAAAAGTCCACCCGAAGGACTGGGTGGTAACCGTCTCCTGAAAGGAGTAGGTGAAGGGCGAGTTCTCGGGGATGGGAACTCGTGCCGGTTCGACCTAGGGTTTCGTGCAAATCCGAAGTCAGAACCAAGTCCTTAAGGCTGTTATATGTATCTATGCTTTGTGTTTGTGTATCTTGCAGGTATAAATAACCGGAGACAAAGCAGGTAAACCAGGCAAAAACTTGTGCTGCCAGCCTTGAAGCAAGGCGCCCCCAGCAGTGGGGGCGCCCCCATTCAACCAGGGTGCCCCCAACAGTGGGGGCGCCCCTAGCCAAAGCTAAAAACAGTGTTATAATGAAGCAGGCAGAACAGGTGTCAAGCGGGGCGCCCAGAGCGTCCGGGGCGCCCTGATTCAAAGCTGTTTTTGCAGTTTCGAGTCCGAAACTCAGATAAGCCCTCATGAGGGCACCCGGGAGGTCCAGGGCGCCCTGGTCAAAGCTGTTATCAACTGCGGCGAGGTAGGCGCAGGGATAAAGTTTGACCGAGTCTTCCGGGGCGCCCCCAACGTTCAGGGCGCCCCCAGGAGTGCTATATAAGGGGCTTCGACCCCTCTGCTTCAGCAAGAACTGCCAAGTACCATTCCAAGCATTCTGACCAACGACAACGCGCTAGAGACGAGGCTCTACGACCGGGAGGCTCCAGGAGGAGGTGCGCGGCACTTCGGAGGTCTAGATCGGCCGAGCTTTAGACTTTGTCTTGTTGGTTTGATTTTATTTAATTCCGCACTTAATTTTTCTATATTATTGCTTGTAAATCTTGCACTGTAAGTCGGGTTTTTCCGCCTCTGGAAAGTCCGGGAAGGAGACCAATAGTGGACGGGCGTTCCCGTGCATAGGCCTTGGATGTACTGACCCTGGGGGGTCGGGAACCAAGTAAAAATCCGCTGTGTCCTTTGCTTTGTTTTTCGTTCTATTTATTTTCCGCTGCGCTACTAATACTCTAAGTCCAGAACGAACGAAAGTTTTACGAAGAATTCCGAAAGACTTTTCACGGTCGATATTCACCCCCCCTCTATCGACGGCACCGGTCCTACAATTGGTATCAGAGCAGAGCCGCTCTTCACCGGACTAACCGCCGACGGAGCAAAGACGCCAGGATTTGAGGGGGAGCCCAGGGGTGAATCAGGTATATTTTATTTAAAATGCCAATTTGTAAATTCCATATTATTTGTTTCACGTGTAGGGAGAGAGGGCACTATAAAAATCAGTGCCCTACTCGTAAGATTCGGTCTACATCACCGGTGGCGAAGGAGGCACCAGCGCTAGGAAACCGGAGGGACAAAAGTCACGTACAATGCTTCAAATGCAAGAAATATGGACATTACAAAAATAAGTGTCCGGCGAAGGTACACAAGATTTATGTTCCAAAAATTTTACAAGTTCCTGCACTGCCATGTGATAGAGTAGTTAATTTTTCTGATAAAGTAGATTTACTGCATAATAAAATTAACTTTTTGCATGTTAAATTACAAAACGTGAATATGACCAAAATATCAGAAATTAATTGTTTAATTCAGAATATCAATTCAGAAATTAATAAAATTAACTCTGATAATTTTTCTGATAAAATTAACTCTGATAATTTTTCTGATGAAATTAACTCTGAAAATTTTTCTGATAAAATTAGTTCTGATAATTTTAATTCAGACAAAATTAATCCTAAGGATAATTCGGAATTCAAATTTGAAAATCCTAAGGATAATTCCGAATTCAAATTTGAAAATCCTAAGGATAATTCCGAATTCAAATTTGAAAACCTTAAAGATAATTCTAAAGATGACCCTGAAATTATTGAAAATCTTAAGGATAAAGATGATTTTGTTGAAAATATTCTTGAGGATAATAAAGATAAAATTCTCCTAGATGATAACTTAATTATAGATAATCTTGAAAGTTATTACAATAATTTAACTAGTGGCCCATTTTACTCCACCTACTGTGAGGATATTGAAAGATTTAATCTTGAGGAGGATATAGAACTATCTAAGATAAATGCCATAATTAATAAAAATTACAAAAATTCAAATAAATCAAAATTATTAGAAAAACTTGAAAAGAAAGATAAAAATGAAGAAGAAATTTTCGAAATAATGAAAATGATGAATTTAAACCCACAATTATTAATTAATCATTATAACCTCAATTAAATTAACTTAAATCTTAATTAAATCCTAATTAAATTCAAATTAAATCTTAATTAAACCCTAATTAAATTCAAATTAAATCTTAATTAAATCCTAATTAAATTCAAATTAAATCTTAATTAAATCCTAATTAAATTCAAATTAAATCTTAATTAAATTCAAATTAATCCTTATTAAATTCAAATTAAATTAATTCAAATTAATCCTTATTAAATTCAAATTAAATTCAAATTAAATTAATTCAAATTAATCCTTATTAAATTCAAATTAATTCAAATTAAATTAGTTCAAATTAATCCTTATTAAATTCAAATTAATTCAAATTAAATTCAAATTAAATTAATTCAAATTAAATTAATTCAAATTAAATTAATTCAAATTAATCCTTATTAAATTCAAATTAAATTCAAATTAATTAAATTCTAATTATTCAAATTCAATTTAATCAAATCTTAATTATTTAAATTCAAATTAATTAAATCTTAATTATTCAAATACAAAATTAAATTAAATTGAAAATTCAAATTAAATAACTTAAACTCGAACTAAACTAAAACCTTACCCAAACCGCAACAATTAAAATTAATAACATTAAATATGTCAACGTGGGTTGACATATTCGCGGGCTCACACGACATGTATCAAATCGGGAATTTGATACATTTTTAGAAACTTAAATAAAATGATTTAAATTGTTTGACTCATGCATAATTGTCATGTCATGCATCTGTTACTTCTTTTAATATATGACATGCCATTCATATTTAAAGTTTATGCATGTATTAGAAAGACCATAGGAAAAAGAATAATTGAAACTTGATCAACCTAGTATTGGGTGGAGGTGAGATGATAGTACGTTAGGGAAGCCAATTCTAATAAGGTCAAGTATACTCTACTTGGTCTCTTTAGACTGGTGAAACTAGCCGAAGCTACCGATCCAAGACCCAAACTAGTTAGACCAGAATTTTTCAAAAAGTAATTTTGAAAATGAAATTTCATTAAAAGGCTTTGTCAAGGAAAGGGTTGATGATCCAATAAGGCTACGGCCAAAGAAGGCCTAGTGCCTCGCCAAGACCTGGAAGCCAATTTTTGAAATTCAAATTCAAGTTACTTCTTGTCAAATTCAAATCTAACACAAGCTTCAATTAAATCTTAGAGTTAATAATAAATTAAGAAAAATGATTCAAGCATCTCACAATACACCTATAAGGCAACTATGCTTGTTGTATTGATACATCTAAAATGGGTGAGATGTTAAGGAATAATAAATTGAAAAATATTTTTCAAAATTGTTTTTCAAAATCATTAGAATATTTTTCTAAAAATATATTTTCAAAATAGTGTTTCAACATAATAATATTTTTATGGAATTCATGCTTGTCTGATTGAATATACATATTATACGTTTTTCAAAAATTATATCTTTTCAAAAATTGTTTGACTCACGCAATTAGACACAAGCCTCTTAGGACAACACTAAAGTTCCTTAAGGCACTTAGATAGAGTCAAACGGTATCGGATACAGGGGGAGTGATTTTCATTTTTTTTTAGCTTTCGAAAACTACACTGTAAAAATTACTATTATTTGAAAATACTTTTCGAAAACTGAGCTTTAAATCGTTATCACTTGTGTCTTTCGAAAAAGGTTTATGTTGTAAAGTTTATCTGTCTTGTTTGATTTTGATAAACCCTAAAGACACAGAGGAAAGTCCACTTCATAATCTACAAGGACTCCTAGGATCAGCGGCGAATCCAGACAGAAATTTAAAAGGGTGCTCAAAGAAGAAATTTAAAAAAATATTTTTTCTATCAAATAAATATATCAAAAGACTAAAATACTATTGTATAAAAATTTATGCATACCATTAAAATAATTATTCTTAGACATCAAATTATGAATTATGATACAGTTTCAAGATGATTATTGTAATAGATTATAGAAAAGAAAAGAATATTTATTAATTATATTGAAGTAATAAAGAACGCTAAAATATAGTTACTAGTATTAGCATTAAAGTGATTGATTATTTTTTAAATGATAATTTTATAAAAAAAGTTTAACAAATTTAAAACATCACAATTATATATATATATAATTGATCAGGTGCGGACCACGGTGACCATCAGTGGACATCATCGGTGACCATCGGCGGCTTTCGGCCGCCGCCCTCGAACAAAACTATAATCCAGTGGGTGAGCGATGAATCTTAGGGGTAACGGTGAACCCGTCGGGTAGCGATGAACCCGTCGGCATTAGATAACGACTGATCGGTCAGGTTGACCGATCAGGCAGCTGTCTGATCGGTCAGGGAGGTCCCTGACCGATCAGGAAAATCAATTCCCTATATATATATATATATATATATATATATATATAAGTATAAAGTATTCAGAGAAGGGGGTGCTTACGCACCCCCTCGCTCCCCCTTGCCTCCGCCGGTGCCTAGGATGTGTCAACTTTAGGGGGATTATAAATCAAACTTCTGAAATAATTTTGTTTAATTAATTGTTTTGAAATTATTAGATAATTTCTTTAATTTGAATCAAACCTTAAGACTTAGAGGAAGAGTACTTGTGGTCAACAAGCTTCCCAGGACTGGGTCAAGTTTAGGGGGAGATCAAATTAAAAGAATTATTGGATATCTCAAATGTTTTCATGCGCTGTATTTTCAAATCTTGCTAGAAACATAAGTAGTTTTTCAAAATACTATTAGTCTATTGTTTTTGTGTGACCTATGAAATTATCTTTGAAACAATATTTACTTGAGTTTGAAGAAATTCCAGGACACTTAGGAAATGTCCTTGTAGTCAACAAGGTTTCCCAGGATAGTGTCAGACTGGAAGATAAACCAAATCAAGTAATATATTGGGTCTTCAAAAGTTCACCCATTTTTCAAAATGCACCAGCATATATTTTCAAAAGTACTATCATTTTTTTTTCAAAATTCTATTAATATTTACTCGACTTTGACAAATTTCCAGGACACTTAGGAAAATGTCCTTGTAGTCAACAAGGTTTCCCAGGATTGTGTCAAACTGGAAAAGAAACTTAGTCAAGTAAAATATCGACGGCACCGGTCCTACATACTATTTACAGATTTAGCTTCCAGCACTTGTCTCTCAATTTTATATCCCACCTGAAATCGATAATTTTTCATTTGCTTTTGGGTGCCCAAAACCTCTAATCTTGCTGTCTAACCAATGCTATAGGAGTCGTTTAGGTATATCAGTGAGTTTTGAGCAGAACTCACTGATGGACCTACCATATATGGATTTCTGAAAACCTTATATCAGTAGACAGGGATGAGCTAGGAGATGAGATTTTAGGTGCTCAAACCTCTAATTTTGTTGTATCATCATGCTTTATAGGAGTGATTTTGGTATATCAGTGAGTTTTGAGCAAAACTCACTTATGGACCTACCATTTCTGGAATTCTGAAAACCCTATATCAGTAGACAGGGTTGAACTAGGAGATGAGATTTTCCCAGTTAAATCAGAAGGATTTTATGGTTAACAGAGCCCCTGAAATTTTCCCAGTTTAGGCACACAGTGTGATTTCAGGCCCACCTTGGGCCTGAAATAAATTTATTTCAGGCCCAAGTTAGGCCTGAATTGAAGCTATTTAGGCCCACACTGGGCCTAAATTTAAGTTATTTCAGGCCCACCTTGGGCCTGAATTCCTTTTATTTCAGGCCCACAATGGGCCTGAAATCATTTTATTTCAGGCCCACCGTGGGCCTGAAATTATTTTATTTCAGGCCCACCGTGCGCATTAAATACAATAATGATTTATAGAATAATATTCTATATGTATCTACAAGATCAACTCCAAACCCTCTAATTTTATTTAATTATTAAATTTTATCAAGACATTATTACAGTTTTTATAATTTGAAACAAGTTTTTTAAATTTATGGTAGACATAATCCATCTTACTAAGTAAATACAGAATGCAAACTAAATTTCAATTCCTTCGAGACCATTAAGTCATATTTTCAAATTACGTTGCAATAGGAGTGTTGTAAAGAAGATTTCAGAAACCCACTGATGGAGCTTCGATACATGGATATGTCCATACTCGATATCAGTAGTTAGAGTTAGCCAAAGATATGTTATTTCTGGTGTGCAAACATAGTCCCAAACATTATGAGTTATGTTTTTTGACCGTATCAGTTCGTAACCTACATTACAGCAACTCGATGTGAATCAATATCACACAATTGTTTTGTTTTTCTGGACAAAAAATGATATTCATTCAAATTACACAATTTCTATACAATTGGAGCTGAATCACCAACAAAGGATTTTCGTCATACAACATTACTTCAAGTGATTGACATTCTCATGTTTTACAATACATGTCTCTCATAATATTTACTGTCAGACCAAATCTCATTTTCGTCATATCTCCTTGTTTGAAATCCATCTTCTCATCGTATAGGAGACATCGGACGTATTGCATAACAAAGAAGGCATAATCCACGCTGAAAATAACAAACAATATTTCTGATTTCAATAAGTAGGGTAATAAAATACTTTCATGATTTTAAATTTTTGAAACTCTTCCTCAGTTACTTACCTATGTTCTTGTTGGGGACATTTTTGTCTGACGGAGGGTCATTTGTCCAAGGGATGATAACTTTGAAGATATGGATGAATAGCCGTAAGTTTCTAGCGAGTATATTGTTTAAGTTCTTTTACCTGTAAAATAGATCATGAATTTCAATGACACTTTTGACCAAATGATGAACATATATATGAATATAGGTAGGTTGTTCACCGCTGAGTCAAAATCATGCTTATATTGACGGCTACTAGTAAGAGAATTTAAATGATTGAAAGTCATTGTTTCTGTATCCACCGCCAACAAGTGAAAGTGTGTATTATCACTGCACAAAGATATTAAAATATATATAAACCCTTGTTCTATCTGTTAAATTCGACATATTTATTCCGCTTCGGAAAATTTTTCGAAAAGGTCTTAGGATTTTCGGGCTCTTGGACGAAGTTCAAGAGGTTAAATTGGTTAAAAAATTTAACACTTTAAGGGTTTGATGGATAAGAAATTCTCAACCCTAAGGATGAGATTGCAAAATACCCGAACATGATGGACGAAAGTGCAAAACACCCACCACTTAAATCCCTTTGTTTCCTCAACAGCCGATCGCAACAACATTTCCTTCGCGTGCCCTAGCAAACCATCGCGCCGACCCCTTCTTCTCGCTCGACGATGCCAACGCCCCTTCCTTGCGCACCGCCGGCGAGACTACCTGCCTTGCCACCGATCAGTTTCCTTCATCTCCTCATCTCCACTCCACAGGCCGACGCCCTGAGCAGAGGGAGTGAAGAGCAACGATCGGCGAGTCAGAAGATCTAGAACTCTTCATCGCAGGTCATTGGAGGTGGGCATCCATGATTCGTTGTCGCAAGCATCAAGGGGGTAAGGAAGTATAGTGTGGATTTGTTTTCTTCCTCCCACCACTGCCTTCACGTTCATTTCCTCAGATTTCCCCTTGTCGCGAGTTCAGGGAGGTTGGGTTCGGGTAGGGCAACGTGGTTTGCAGCTGCTGCTATTGATGGATTTCGCTTCGCGAGGGAATTCCAGCGTCTAAGCCCGGGTCGAGTCTAATCTGTGCCAGGGAACTGCTCCGGCACATCCTCAGGTGAGTTGCGAAGTTGAATTGGTATTGCTTATTTTGTTGGATCAATTTTCTGATTGCACAATTAGGAATGTAGGAATTGGATGATGGTTCTGTTGATGTTTTTGCTAGAAAACAGATGAGTGGAGATGATGATTTGGATTTGTGGATCATGGTGTGTTGGTCTTGAATGAATTGTGTTCTCATGATTTGGGATTTGTGATCTTGGAGTTGTGTGGTTTTAGATGTTGATCTATAGCTTAACTATGTGTTGATTCACTTCCGCTGCCATGAGCAGTTGTTGCTTTTGTTTTAGTATAGTGCACAATTAGGGGTTTTGATTTGGTGTTACCAAGCTGTGGGTTTTGTTTTTGGGTTGTTCATGTAGTTAATGAAGCTTGGCGTGGGTTGCTAAAGATTGGTGTGAGTGTTTCTCCTGTTCATGCCATAAGATTTTGTTTTGGGTTCCTACTGATATAGAGTGGCTGCCATGAGCCATCGCCTGGGGTGATGAGATGAGATGGTTTGTTTTGAAGAATGGTTTAATTTGTGTTTGCTACTGGAGATTTCTATGTGTAGCTTGTTGTGCCATGGGATGTCGACTTGAGTAATTGGAGCTGTGATTGGAATTGGTCCTTTAAGCATGAGATACATCTACAGGGAGCTACAAATGGTTGGTGTTGAATCTTGTGTAGGGTTATATGGAAGTTGGATTATTGGTTTGTGTTTTGGATTAATTCAGAGGAAACAATTTTCTTGGAGTGGTTATGTTTGGGGTTTAGCTTTGTGGAATTAAACCTAATTGGGATAGTTAGATTAATCCTAATACGACTGAGTACTTAGTTTGGTTAGTATCAGTTGATATGATAGCTAAACTATATCTTTTGGTACAGGACATTGATTGCTTTTGGACTTCGGGATGGGAGGTTCTGATTTGATACGGACTACTCCTACTTTGAGGCGGGTACCCCTGACTTATCTTTTTAGATACTGTCTTACTATTGTGCATAGTGTGTTATAAATAACAGTAGGTTTATACGCTATACCTGCCTATGTGTATTATGATCAAATATATGTTGTTTACTCCGTTAGATGACCCCTGTCTAGTTCTATACAATCTCGATATTTGCCATATGTACATATGTGTTTAGATACAGTAATAGGTCACTTTGTATCTGCTGTTGGATTGATTCCTAGATATACCTTGCATGGATACCTAGGGTAGAATGGTTAGATTTGGATACATGTGTTGGACCTATACCTTTCCTACCGGCATATGATTGAGGATCTGGTTAGTGAAGAGAGTGTCGTTAGCATACTTTACTCTCTAGGATGTATACTGAGCTGTAGGCTCTGTATGATTGCATACTGGCGATCATCGGCTCCCCTAGGGTCTGAACCCGTCGCGCAGTCAGGTTTCTGGTATTAATTGAGCTATTAGCATGATGCTCTGATCATGAGGGAGACTATCGGCTTCCTTGAGGTCTGAGCCCGTCCCCAGTCATGCTTGAGGTTTCATACTTGCATCGCCACGAGTGCTAGGCGTCATACTTGCATTGCCATGAGTGCTGGACTTCATACTTGCATCGCCACGAGTGCTAGGCGTCATACTTGTATTGCCACGAGTGCTGGACTTCATACTTGCATCGCCACGAGTGCTAGGCGTCATACTTGCATTGCCAAGAGTGCTGGGCATCATACTTGCATCGCCACGAGTGCTAGGCATCATACTTGCATCGCCACGAGTGCTAGGCGTCATACTTGCATTGCCACGAGTGCTGGGCATCATACTTGCATAGCCACGAGTGCTGGGCTACATACTTGCATCGCCACGAGTGTTGGGCTACATACCGGCGTCGCCACGAGTGTTGGGCGTCATATCTGCATAGCCACGAGTGTTGGGCTTCATATGTTGTAGGCCACAAGTGTTTGGCTTCTTTATGCAACCATAAGTGGTTGGCTTATCTGTTTCCTGTTCACCCGACCGCCGGTCTGGTGGTGGCTGAGGTGCGTACAGAACAGATCATTGCATTAGGTGTATAGGATGCATTGCACCTTTGTTGGTGCTTGCTGTGTTTGAGTGCTATATATATTTGATATGCACTTACAGGTGACATACCCATTTGGATTATGTATTATTCTTGAGGATATATATAGAGGATTGATTACACCTATCTGCAGGATAGGCGAGCTCTGGTATGTATTTCACCCTTAGTTTTTAGATATGCTTTATCCTCTATACTCGAGACTGTATCAGTGGGATTCCTATTGTTATTTATATCTTGCTGTGCATATATGTTTCTGGTATCCATTGAGTTTATTTGGACTCACCACCGTTGCTTATATTTTTGTTTCCAGGTTGATTGGTCTCCAGGAGAGCCCCAGTTGCCAGTCCCAGGTCCCTACGACTCCAGTGATGGGTGCTTCCGCGTAGTTCTCTTTTCGTTGCATCGTATTATTTGGTTTGTATTGGTTTTAAGTCGTGGAACTTGTATCGCGTTTCCTTTAATCTTGGTATTGTATTTTTGAGTTCTCTGATAGACTATGTGTTTGTTGTTTTGTTATAAGTCGGACCGGTCCGCAGTCATGTATGTTTTATTTTGTGTTATGGTTATGTCATGTCTTTATTTTGAGGCCTAAGGCCAAATTATGTCTGCGTGTGTTGTTGGGATATTGTATGTATGTGTAAATTGTCCGCCGGACAGTGGAGATGTTGTCCGATTTTATATTGGAACAGCGACTCCTGGGTCTCGGGGCGTGACACTATCATATCAGTCTTCATCACTTGTTGCAGGGAAAACTTTCTTGGCGATCTTATTGAAGCCTACAAATTTGCATAATCAAAATTATTAATAACCACAACATAATATTATGTCTTCTACAATCTATTAATATACTAATTTATATCACTTACTGTGAAGAAGGTTGAACAAAAAATAGACTTGTTGTATGGATAATTTTACAGATGGCATCAATGACCTCGCCTTTTGTAAAAACCTCTCCATTGAGGATTTGTAAGAATGAATGCAAATTCAAAGCAAAGGGTGCATCCTCCCAGATAAATTCGTTAGCCAACCTGCCAAGTTAATTGATAAGATTATATATTAAAGGCCCAAATATATTAACTAAACTATGTTTCATATCTTACTTTAGGTTCTCCAATTTATTTATCAGGTAGGCCACTTCTTTATCTTGATTTTTCTTTTTCGACTTCATAAAATGTTTCTTCACAAACTACATCCATAAAATTTAGACCAAACTAATTAATGACCAAATTCAATAAATTTGCCCTAATTTATATGAAAATTACTCACATACATCAATGTCTTGTTGCCTCATTTTGTATAGTTCAGAGGTCCTTCTTTTTTCCTCCTCTATATCTTCTTCAGACATGACTTCCATTACAGTAATTGTTTCTCTTGTTTCATCCATATCCTCCTCACTAAGTATCCTTTTTCCCTTGTCCATGACATTTGATATTTCTTATTTTCTCCGCTTCCCCTTATGTAATAGCTGGTGTCATACTGGACTCTCAATTGGAGTATCCCTGTAATCATACCGACTTCGGTCACGTCCTCTCCTTGTTTTACAAGATACTGGATCAGAAAGAGGAACGACTACAGGATAACTTTCTTGACCCTCCATCCCCTTTTTTTCAATAATTGAAATTAATTCCTTAATCCTTTCATTCAAACATATATTCTCCTCTGTTAGCTCCTTGATTAGGGTGTCTTTAAGAATGCATTCCCCACATAGCCTTCCATCATTTGTGTGATGTCCTTCTGATGTCTCCATTGCCCGTGGAATGTCATCACCAATCTCAAGGTTCTCAAACAATGTGTTTTCATGTAGGTTAGGAATTATTTCAACGATCACCTGTCAATAACCAACTCCACAAATTTTACTGCCTCTATATCAAACTAACATAGATCACAGTTTAGAATAATTACCTCTTCGGACCTGATTTGGTTGACAAGGTCCCTCACCCTACTAATATGCGAAGGAATATTCCTCCACTTATTTATTCGGGGTCCTTGAATAGGTACATGCTCCAAAAACTATCCCTACACAAAGTTTTCCAGACAATTACATTAATGACAGCAAAATATTATAAATTTTATCAAGAAATTTCTACTCATAGCCAAAAGCCCAACAAATCCCTTTAGGTAAGGGAGGTTGGTGGTCCTCTGGTTTCCCTGAGTTGATGAAAATAATTCCCCAATCTTAGGTAATTGTGGAGACAAAAATTTATGGATAGCTTCCACCCAGTTGAATCTACCAAGATTGTCATAATCATCTACTATATCTACAAGACCTAGAGGGACCTTATATGTACTAGACGAAAATAAAATACAAACAAATATATACAAAATATATAATTTACAAACTAATAACACATCATCCTCTGATTCAACACTTTTAGAATAATGTTTAAGTAAGTCCTCAATTCTTGTTCTGGTAGGTTGTTTTTCTTTTGAGAAGTAAGTACGAAAGAGGTCACCCGATGCTTTAGTTGAATTAATAGGGACTGAAACTCCACGGTCTACCATACCCAATAACAAAGCAACATCTCGTCTGGTGAACGCCCGCTACACTTGAAACAATTAAAATATTTAGTTATCATCAACAATATAGGCTTCAACTTATTTCACTTCACTTTGACCCTTAAATGAATCATTTCAGGCCCACGGTGGGCCTGAAATGATTCATTTCAGGCCCACGTTGGGCCTGAAAAGAAATATTTCAGACCCACGTTGGGCATGAAATGAATTTATTTCAGGCACACATTGAGCCTGAAATGAATCATTTCAGACCCACCGTGGGCCTGAAATGATTCATTTCAGGCCTACCGAGGGCCTGAAGTAAAATCACTTCAGGACCTCGGTAGGTCTGAAATAAAATCATTTCAGGCCTACCGAGGACCTTAAGTGAATTTCACCTGAAATTCACTTATTTAAATTGATCAAATATAAATTAATTAAGGTCATCTATATCCAAGTTTTATCTTACTATAGATATTGTTTACAATTCATAATTAAAACTATTACCTGAGATTTTAAAAACTTCCGAGGTCGAATCCCAACTTTCAAATATATTAACCAAAATTCCCCGTATATGCTGCAATTCTTGTATGTCCAAGAAAAAACTGAAGGGTGACTCTTTGATCTTCGCAATGTGTCGCTCATTTAAAATTTCAAATGCTTCAACAAAATATTTAAAGTGGCCTAAACCACTGCACTAATGTAATTTTTTCCCAAACTCATCTGAACCCTACAGTTTTTATACATTACAAATTTATTCAGCAAAATAAGTATAAACATTTTCACAAATTATGTTGTTCTTACCTAAGCCTATCGCTAACATACCTTGGTGATTAATGTCAATGAAAAAGACGATGAACCACCCACAAACCTTCTTCCTGCCATTTTCATAAAAATCAACCCTGCAGAAACCCTAAATCCTCCTTTGAAAGTGCCGAGCAGTCTAGACTTCAACGTTAACACTTAAAGCCGCCTCAGGATCACACACTTATAACACATTCGATACTTGCCTAGGTTTTGGTTGGGCAGAGGGATTCGAGGGATGAGCTCGCGACTAAAGCACAACTAGGGCACGCACAATGTCCTCCTTCTTCGACAATACCATTTACGTTGTTGCGCTGAGAGAGAATGAACAATATTTCCACTGCCTGCCCATCCGAACCACAAATTATTATTTTACAGTCAAAAGTGGTTCGGATGTCTCGAAATGTGAAGCGAAAAAGGTATGTTGTGGCGGGAGGGATATAATAGGAAGTTCACTTAAGGTGGTGCGCCCTTTGGTAAATAACAAATCATGGTACGCGAATTGGTAATTTCCAATTCTTACGTACGCCCTTTGGTAAATTGCCGAAATATAAAACCGTAACCCTCGTGCAATCGAAGCTTTGCCCTTCTACTCACTCACGGAAGCTATGTTGCAGTTGTCAAACTTGTTCTAAGTGATGGTTTTTCCTGACATAAAATGATTGGTAATATTTTTTAAATGTATATTTTTTTTTGTTGAAATCAAGGTTTAAAATTTTGACTCGAGGTTTCGGTCCTAGACCGGAAAGATACGATTTCAGTATCGTATCATGTCGGTACTTTTTTACTTATATATAATAATTATTAGATAAATATGTTTATTATGTATAATTTAAAAATATGTTGTATAGTTATTTTATATAAGTTCTCCATTATTGATGTTAGAAAAAATAATTAAATATAATTTTTTAAAGAAAATTGATCTATCAATAATTTGAATTAAAATTGATACGTCATAATATGTTACCTTATTAATACCAAAAGGATTGGCTTGAATTAGATGAAAATATTAGTTGTTATAATATTCTACTAAGGAGTTAGGACAACTTTATAGTTCTCTAATGTCCAAATTAAATAATCATAATTATATAAATTAATACAAATATGCTATTTTATATATAATAATTATATAAATTCATTATTTATTCATTTAATTCATTATTAATTTAAATAATATATATTTAAAATAGTAAAAAAATATCCTTAAACATGAAAACAGTAAAAAAATATATCAAAATATAAATATGATTTATTAGATTTTAAAAAAATAGATTTTTAAAGTTTTTTAGATTTTTTAAAAACTTTTTAATTTTTTTAAAAAAAATTAAATAAAATTTAAAAACAATAAAATAATTCAGGATATTAATTAATAAAATTATTTATTTTTTTAAATTTTAAATATCGTTATATATTTTATTGGGATAATTTAATTTATAAAAGTCTCTTTAAAATATCACACTTTAGTTAGGAAATATTTAAATTAATTAAATAAAAAAAATTGGAACAGGACAACGTCGCGATCGTGACAATGCCAGGTAGCTCCGGAGGCATCTAGCGGCGCCCCATGGCGAAACCATCCGTGCAAGGCGGCACGAAACGAATATTTTTCAGTCCCTGTCCCTGTCTCTGTCGCTAGGGGACGACGCGCTCGAGAGGACAAGGAGGACTTCCTTCATGATCGTGGATACTCCCTCGTCCTACATCGCTATTCTGGGGCGATCGACGCTCAACCTATTCCAGGCGGTGGTCTCAGTCTACCACTAGAAGATTAAGTTCTCGGTCGGCGAGCAGGTGGCCAAAGGTAAAGGAGATCAATTGGCTTCCCGGTGATGCTACAGTGGGGAGGTTAGAACATAAGCCTGCAAGAACCCGAGGACGTATAAAGCATTGCAAATCGACCTGGCCAATCCTCGAGAAGGCGAAGGGCCTAATGAAGAACGCAGGGAGGCCGAAAGCGAGGAGGTTCAAATTCATCCTCAACAGGCTGGAGGAATCACGATAATTACTGCTGATCTTATGCTAGAGCTGAAAAGTCATCTGATCAGCTGCTTAATGGACCATCGAGACGTGTTTGCATGGGCTACTGAAGTGATCAAGGTGTTGGAACCGGTAGACGAGCTAGAGGGGGGTGATTAGCTCCGATTTGCTCCGTGATGATTTGTCGCGGCGGAATACTCGGGCAAACGCTAACACAAAGGATTTACTTGGTATCCACCCCGGTCGGGTGACTAATCCAAGGATCCACTCTCCTCACTCTCTCATACACTATGAAAGATATCCTTCTTGAGGTGGAGAAACCTCTTACAAGCTTTCACAAAGATACAACAAGAATCAAAGCAAACACAAAATGAAATCTTACAAGATTTACAATGAATAAACTCTCTTTGCTTTCCTTGCTATCTTCAAGCTTGTGGTTGCCTCTAGAACCTTGGAAATGCAGCAGGAAAAACCTCCAAGACTTCCCTTCAGATGGCACCAATGAAGGAGGAAAAAGGGGAGAAGAGATGTGGCTCAAAACCTGCGTGAAAACTCTTATACCCGACGCCTAGGGTTCCCTAATCGATTACCCAATCGATTACCACGTCATACTAGTCGTTCAACGACTAGTTTTTGAACCTGAATCGATTAGCCAATCGATTAAGACTGCTCTTAATCGATTGACCAATCGATTAAGGGAAGGGGCTGAATCGATTACCCAATCGATTCAGTCACCTTCTGTTCTCGCAACAAACTCTCTTAATCGATTACCCAATCGATTCACTTTCTCCTTAATCAATTACCTAATTGATTAAGATCCTCCTTAATCAATTACCTAATTGATTACCATCCTTCTTAATCAATTACCCAATTGATTAAGATCCTTCTTGTTCTCGCAGGACAACAACCCAATCGATCACCCAATCGATTGAGACCAACCTAACTTGTGTTCACGGTCAACCCCTTTGACCAACCTCAATTTCACGGTCAACCCCTTTGACCAACCTGGATTTCTCCATCCTAGCTCTCAACTAGGACTTAACCTGATTTCCAACCAGGTTTGCCTAACCCTCGAGTTAGGTCTAGTCTCTCAGTAGACTTCCACCTTGTCAGCGTGCAATCTACCCGATTCACCTGGACTTCACCTAGTCCCACTAGGTCTTTTTCCATGCCAGCGTGCGATCTCCCCGATCCACCTGGACTTCACCTAGTCCCACTGGGTCTTTTCCCATGCCAGCGTGCGATCTCCCCGATCCAACTGGACTTCACCTAGTCAAGTCTCCAGTCAACCTTGACTCACTTGACATCATACGACATTCAAACATAATTATCAAACATCAAAACATCCAAACATAAGTTTTCCAAGCTTACCAGATCTAAGCTCACTCGAGCTTAGTCAAACTAGGTCAACCCTGACCTAAACCAGATTGCACCAACACAAGGGAGTCCCCCTACTTTGACCACGCATCAGTTGCATATAACCCCGAGAGTCCGGCCGGTGAAACAGAGGCGAAGACACTTTGCGCCCGAGCAAGACAAGATCATCAGGGAAGAAGTCGCAAAGTTGTTGAAGGTCGGACATATAAGAGAAGTTAAATTCCCGACCTGGTTGACGAATGTTGTACTAGTCCCTAAGCCTGGGGATAAATGGCGGTTCTATATTGACTTTCATGATTTAAATAAAGTCTGCCTTAAAGACTGTTACCCCTTGCCTAACATTGATCGACTGGTGGATTCTACCTCTGGCTGTGATTTCATTTCAATGTTGGATGCTTATCAGGGATACCACCAGGTTTCCCTCACTCCGGAAGACCAAGAGAAGCTCAGTTTCGTAACGGTAGATGGTACTTACTGCTACAATGTCATGCCATTTAGGTTGCGCAATGCAAGGGCAACATATCAGCGAATGATGGATAAGAGCTTTCGCCACAAGATCGGGAGGAACATTGAAGTATCTATAGATGATATCCTGGTCAAGACAGAGAAGGGGAAGGACATGATAGCTGACCTGGAGGAAACATTCGCCACCTTGAGGGCCAACAAGCTGAAACTGAACCCCGCTGAGTGTTTATTTGGTGTGAAGAGTGGTCGGTTCCTCGATTACATAGTGACGGAAAGGAGGATTGAGGCTAATTCGGAAAAATACAAGGCATTCTCAACTTGTCATCCCCTCGCAATTCAAAGATGTACAGTGGTTGAATGACAGAATTACAGTTCTGCCCTGGTTCATCTTTAAATCCGTTGGCAGAAATTTGCCATTCTTTAAAATTCTGAGGAAGGTTGTCAAGTTCGATTGGGATGACCAATGTGAAAAAGCTTTTACAGACCTAAAAACATATCTCTCTAAACTCCCCATCCTATATAAGTCGCTGGAAGGAGAGACATTTGTATACCTGTTCACAACTGAGCAAGCCGTGGGTTCTACACTTATTCGGGAGAAGGGGACTACTCAGTATCCCATTTACTTCTTCGGACATCTCTTGAAAGACGCAGAAACTCAGTATACTACCCTGAAGAAGATGACTTATGCCTTAGTACTGATGGCCCAAAGATTGAGGTTGTATTCTTGGTGTGTCCCATTGTGGTGCTCACCAATAGTCCACTTGGGCGCGTCTTCACCAATCCAGAGGCTTCGGGATGACTGATCAAGTGGACGACAGAATTGAGCGAGTATGGGATTGAGTATCACCCCCGTACTGTTATCAAGGTTCAAGGTCTAGCTGACTTTATGCTTGAAGCTGTCCCAGGACCTGCAGTTGATGGAGTGTGGAAAATTTATGTTGACGGTTCCTCCAACCACAAGCACAGTGGGGTCGGAGTTCTGATGATTTTGCCCAGGGGAGATGCACTACAATATCTATCCGACTCTACTTCCAGGCCACCAATAACGAAGCCGAATATGAGTCAAACCTAGTGGGGCAACAAGCGGCCAAGCAGGTGAGAGCTGCTCGAGTTCTCTTGCACTCAGACTCTCAGCTCGTGGCTCAGCAGATAAAAGGCGAGTTCAAAATTAAGAATGAGCATTTGCAGAGGTACATGTTTATATATGAACAACTGAAGTCTTCCTTCATTGAGGTTGTTCTGTAGAAGATATCCCGGGTTGATAATGTCAAGGTAGATGAGCTAGCTAAATTGACCAACTCCATTACATTATGGACGCTGAAACAGCCTAGCGCTCTAGAAGGAAGAGTGGCCTAGATAGAAGAAGAGGTCACTGACACTGCATTACCCAACTGGAGAGAGCCCTATATGCAGTTTTTACTATTGGGACCGGTGCGTACGGTTAGAGGGGGGTGAATAGCTGTTCACCCACTTGATTCGCCAATTCTCCCTACACGTGTTAGTGTGCAACGGAATACAATAACAAACTAAAGCTAACACAAAGGAAGACAAACCAATTTAACGTGGTTTGGAGATAAAACTCCTACTCCATGGCTGCTCGTAAGGTGGACGATCCCGATCCGTCGGTGGATGACTCCCCGAAAAGCCTCCGATTAGCTCGCGTCGCTCCTTGTGGTTGGAGAAACCTTGCCACAAACTCTCGACATCACTTGAGCACCTAGAGACTACTAATGAGTTTTACCCAAGCTTATTTCGTCAACCTTTGTCCAGTCAAACCGAACTCTCTTAAATAGAGCTCGACATTGTTCCTACTGTTACCAGTCGACTGGTGCCAACACCAGTCGACTGGTCCGCTTGGATTTGAACATTGCAGCCCCAACGTTCGAATTCCAGCTGACACCAGTTGACTGCTACACTCAGCAGTCGACTGATCTTTTTGTGACTAACATCAGTCGACTGCTACATGCAGCAGTCGATTGCCCAAACCCTAATCCTAGGATTTCAACCCCGAGTACAGTCCCTTAGCACTCGTCCTTGCCCAACCAACCTAGACCTAGCCTTCTAGCCTCCTCCATCAGCCTTGCGTCCCTCGGATGCCTCTCCATCCTTCACACCTTGCCTTCTGAAGCTTCCTTCGGCCTCGGTCTTTGTTGTCGGGTCTTCCTTTGCCAAGATGCCACTTGGACTTTTCTCCTTTGCCAAGATCCCACTTGGACTTTCCTCGTTGTACCTATATCCTATATACTCACAATGCATATCAAATACGACAATAAACCTAACTTAAACTTTTACCCAAACATCAAAACCCAAGTTACCTAGATTGCTCCAACAATCTCCCCCTTTTTGATGTTTGGCAACCCGTTTAAGTTAGGGAAAACAACAACAAAGCAAATAAATCATGAGACCTAATCTTAGGCTCCCCCTTTACATAAACTCTCCCTTGAGTAGGTTTTCTTTGCAAAGGTACTTCTCCCCCTTTGCCAACAATTGCTCCTCCTTCACCTAAGCTCCCCCTTGAGCTTAAATTTCTTGCAAAGGTGTGTTGATTTCCCACTTAAACCCAACACTTATGTAGTAAAGCTATGCGGGCGGTGTTAGTGATATGAGAGAAGTGTCCTAAGGCAATCGCCTTATGATTGTAAATATTTATTTTAATAAATGATAATTCACTATTTGAGTATACATGTTTGTGTATTTGATTGGGATCTTAAACTCATCTACTGAATGTCCGCAATACAATTCACAGCATAAGAGAATTTGTGATGGGATCACAACTAGTGATTATCTCTAAATGTGCAATTGTGAAATATTGAAAATATCCCTAGTCGATGAATTGATAAAAATGGACACTATCAATTCTGTTGAGACTAGCATGGGTTATTCTCTAATCAGCTGATTCTCACTGGCTGGCGACATTGGGATGTCCGGAGATAAACATGGATGCTAGTTAAGGGAACTAGTTCATTGGAGTGACTAGCTGTAAAACTTCATATGGTAATCTACATATAGATATGTCAATGAAGTTCTTACTGCAGCTTAAGTGCGATGTTCCTTTGACTTGCGGTGTTCAAGTCATCTTGGTCATGGAGACTTATACTTTAACATCTTAAGCAAGCATCTCCAAGGAGGTGTGGACCCAGGATGATTGGGTATAAGCCGAAGTGCCCAAAGATGTTTGAACAGCCTACAAAGGATTCACCACTCCTTGCGAGGAGATGTATACCCAGGCCTATCGTCGGATTGTTACTCAAAGCCTCTGGCCAGAGCATGTCATGTTTAGAGTATGAGTCTCTTAAATACATGAGAGTAATTAGAAATCCAAAGGACGAGAAAGACACTACTTGGGCTAGGTGTGACGTAGTCAGCCTAGTGGGGACTGACACACACAGACCATGTCCTGAACCAAGTGGGTATAAGATGGTGAAGGGAATGTGGTACGTTTCATTAGAGCTGCTGAAGGGTTTCAGAAATATTTCTGAGGTCAACCGTTGATCTTTCGATTAATTGGGGGTCATGATGTACTATTAGGTGTCACTCATGATCGTTCTATAATTAGTTGATTATAGACGACCAACATAAATCGAAAGCCTATTTAGTCACACGCACTACGAGTAATCCGAGAGATTTAAAACGAGTTGAAAATTGGATTTTCCAATCAAGAGAAATAAGTCGAATCTGAATTAATCAGAGGCGCAATGGAAGCTTAAAATGGCTAAGTCTTTTGAAGGCTTATCGGGCGAATTAAATGAGTTTAATTCGCGAGGGATTGGGCTTGAAGTGGCCGGCCAAAGAGGGTGCCCACCCTCTTTGGTTTGGTCGGCCACAATAAAAGAGAGAACCAATTTATTTGGTTTATTTTATAAAATAAATCAAGTGCGATTTGTTTTATAAATTATGGATAAATAAATTTGTATAAAGAAATTTATATAAAGAAATTTATAGAAATTTATTATTTTTTATGGAAATTAAAATGATCCATGGAATGGTTTATTTTAATTTTATAAAATCAATTATGAATTGATTTTTCCATAATAAGAAAATTTATAAATTTCTTGTAAAATTTATTCCATAATAAAAGGAGAGATGTATTTATTTTATTATAAAATTAGTTATAATAAAACTTGGTTTAAACGGAATGATTCATAAAGAAAATTTATAGGATAAATTTCTTATGAAAAATTCCGTTAAAGGGGAGACTTGGCAAGGGAGAGGCTACTATATAAAGGAACCAAGGCTAGGCTTGATTTCCTTAATAGATTGATCAAGAGATTAACTCTCTCCCTCTCTCTCTCTAACTCTCTCTCTCTCTAGGGCCGGCGCCCTTTCTCTCTCTAGGGTCGGCTCTCTCTCCTCCCCTAGGGCCGGCGCAAGCACCTAGGGTGCCCGTGAGTTTCCTCCACCAAGTTCGTGCCGAAGAAGAAGAAGAAGCGGATCGCGACTCCTTCCTTCCTTTCCCGGAATTTTGATTCCGTTACTTGGTGGTTAGTTTCCATACTTCTCTCTTGATTTTCTAGTTGTATCTTTGGAGAATCTAGTAGTTCTCGTCGACACAAAACTCGTGGCTTTGCGAAGTCATCCCGAAGAGAACTCGGCGTGGACGCGAATAGAGGCGGAGCTTCCAAGGGACGCTACGGTTGGATCTCGTCCCTTACTTCGAGTTACGCGAGGTACTAAGTAAATTAGTTTACTTTTCCGCAAAATTTTAATTTATGATCATGTCCACACATCATAAGGTCGCATGCTAGATACGTGGTTAAAAATAATTTGAGAAATTATTTATGCTAATTCTTCCGCTGCACGTAAATATTTTAAAATTTACGAACCCGTATCCTTGTCAACATGCACCCGGTCCCAACAGGCGGGTGATAAGGAAGTTCGGCTTTTCCGTCGCAGGGCTTTCAGGTTTACGCTGGTCGGGGAGCAGTTATATAAAAGAGCCTTTGCCCAACCTTTTCTCAAGTGTATTGGTCCAGGGGAAGTCGACTACATCATACGAGGGGTTCACGAAGGCATATGTGAAAGTTATATTGGGGGAAGATCCATAGCTAGGAAGATTATTCTGGTTGGATATTTTTGGCCTATGCTTCAAGCCGATGTTGTCAAATTTGTTGCCGGATGCGAAGCCTGTCAAAAGCATCAGCATCTCACTCATCGCCCGCCCGAACTACTCAGAGCCTCCATTGTCTCATGCCCCTTCGACCAGTGGGGAATGAACATTGTGGGCCTTTTTCTAATCGGACCTCAACAAAAGAAGTTCCTGTTAGTGCTGGTTGACTACTTCTCCAAGTGGGTTGAAGCTGAACCGCTTGCGCACATCATGGAGGTCGCCGTGATGAAAATCTTGTGTAAGGATATAGTCTGCAGGTACGACATTCCTTATAAGTGTTGATGCAGTCTGGCCCTGATTGTTGTTTTGGTGTTGACACCGATTTTAATTTAGGTGGATGATTATTGATTATGATTAAGTCCTGATCGGGGATCAGGCATGGTATGGAAAATCCTAGCTTGGAGGGCTAGGTGTTGGAAAATCCTAACCTGGAGGGTTAGGTGTTGAAAATCCTAGCTTGGAGGGCTAGGTATGTGAAAAGTCGTAATTCGGAAGAGGTGGGTGAAAAGTCCTAGCTTGGAGGGCTAGGTGAAAAGTTCTAACTTGGAGGGTTAGGTGCAAATTCCCATCTTGGAGAATTAGGTGAAAAAGTCCTGACTTGGAGGGTCAGGTCCTAGCTTGGAGGGCTAGGTTTGGAAAAGTCCTAATCCGGAAGAGTTGGGTGAAAAGTCCTAGCTTGGAGGGCTAGGTGAAAAGTCCTAGCTTGGAGGGCTAGGTAAAAAGTCCTAACTTGGAGGGTTAGGTGCAAATTCCCAACTTGGAGGGTTAGGTGAAAAATCCTTAGCTTGGAGGGCTAAGGTGATTGGAGCCCCTGGATCGGTCAGGTGACCGATCAGGGAGTTGGCACGGTGCTCCTTCGTGGATCGGTCTGGTGACCGATCCAGCGATGACTGATCGGTCTGGTGACCAATCAGGGAGTATGCGTTTCACCCACTATTTGGCTCCTCGGTCTGGTGACCGATCAGGGAGCAAACAGTGAGGTTGAGTCCCTTACTGATCTGCTCCTGATCGGTCTGGTGACCGATCAGGATCACTGTGCAGATCGTTCTGGAGAACGATCCAGTGTCGCAGGTTTCTCTCTATGATTGATCAGGACGGAGCCTAATCGGTCTGGACCCAGCCTGATCGGTCTGGTGACCGATCAGGATGTTTCCTGATCGGTCCGGTGGTCGATCGGGAGGTCTGGACTGCGAAGCTCAGAAATTACCCGATAAAGGGGTGGATCGGTCGGGTGATCGATCCATAACCTGGGATCGGTCTGGTGATCGATCCAGGAGAGTCCCAAAGAAATCGCGATTTCTAATTGAGCTTTGGGGACCAATCAGGACGGAGCCTGATCGGTCTGGACTCAGCCTGATCGGTCTGGTGACCGATCAAGAGGTTCTCCGATCGGTCCAGTGACCGATCACTTTAATTCAAATTGCACTGTCAGGCACTTTGATCGCGCCTGACCATATCCGATTCTCTGCTGCTTACCTCTGATATTTGATTTACTGTGTGATATGCTGCTCTAACACTCTGATTAAGCTGCAGGTGACAGGGGAGGATTTAAACACTCAAGGAGAAGTCAATGGAGGCTTTCCTTGGAGCAGGTTTGTCCGTTTTCCATCTCAGGTTGTAACGGCCGGAGCTGCAGACTGGAGCGGCTGACTGGAGCTTGGCTGAGGGAGCTCAGGAAGTCCATGAAGGCTCAGTGGTAGTTGGCGTTGGCAGTGAAGCAGCTGGAGGCTGCAGGAGATGTTGTCACCTGATGTTGAGTGGAGAAACAAAAAGGGTGGAAGAAGGCTTCGAGGAAGCAGAGTTTGCGAACTAAGTTCTTGCCGCGCCTTGTGTTCTCCACAATTTGCTTGCTGTGTTCCTGAAGATGTTATCACCTTGAGCAAGCGATTGCATTCTTGAAGCAAGCATCCATTACTTGAGCGCTTGAAGGAGAGAACAAGAAGCTTGGAGTCCGACAGCGGGAAGACACGAGGAAGGGTTTCTTGCGTGAGATCACCGTTGGGTGGAGCTCAGGAAAGCTTGCTGTGTTCTTGTCTTTGCTGAGTGCTTGAGTAAGATCTTTCTTGTTGTTTCATTTGAGCTTAAACTTTTATCTGTAATTGAAACGCTGTGGAGAGGTTTCTCCACCGAGAAGGAGGTTGTCTTCTATCCGGTGCTAACCGGGGCTTGATCTGCCGACGATCAAGGGATCTCCCACCTTAAGGGCACGCCAAGGAGTAGGGGCAAGTTATCCCCGAACCTTGTAAACCCTCCTTGTTAGCGATCTTGCTAGTTGTAGTTGTTTCCCTTCATTTTCTGTTTCTGCATTCTCTATTTTCATACTTCCGCTGTGCTACTAACAAAGTGAAGTGCAGAAATTGGATTTGGGTCTAAGTGAAAGTGATTGGCTATATTCACCCCCCCCCTCTCTAGCCATCCGGTTTCCAACAAGTGGTATCAGAGCTTGGGGCTCTGTTTACGGCTTAACATCCGAGAGTTATCAACAAGATGGCTTTGAGAGAAGGCTTCTCCACCACCCGACCTCCATTCTTTGATGGCGCCGACTTTCAATATTGGAGATCAAAGATGGAATATTATTTGAAGATGGATATCCACACTTGGTTCGCGGTGAAGGAGGGCTTCACCTCTCCTAAGGATGACGAAGGCAAAGAACTTGAGTCGTGGAGATGGACTGCCGAACAAACTCGAAAGAGTAAAGCCTACGCGAAGGCGGTTGTCACTCTACAATGTGGCATGAACAAAGATCAACTCATCAAGGTTGGTCCTTTCACAAGTGCAAAGGACTTGTGGAACAAACTCATCGAGCTTCACGAGGGCACCCGAGACTCAAGAATCGCAAAGAGGGATTTGTTCCTCAATCAACTCCAAAATCTCTCCATGAAGGAGAATGAATCGGTAAGTGAGCTCCATAGCCGGTTCAAGGAAGTCCTCAATGGGCTTCATTTGATTGATGAAAAGGTCGAGAATCGCGACCTTGTGAGGTATGTCTTGAAAGCCTTTCCAAGGAATGCTTTGTGGTCATCCATGGTGGATGCCTACAAAGTTTCCAAGGATCTATCCATTGTAAAGTTAGATGATTTATTTTGTGAGATGGAATTGCATGAAATGGCTAACAAAGGCCCCAAGGAGAAGGGGATTGCTTTAGTTGCAGGGGACCGATCAAACAAGAAGAAGAAGGAGAAGAAGAAGGAGAAGGAGGTCTCTTCATCTTCATCCTCTTCCGAATCCGAATCCGAGTCCGATTCCGAAGAAGATGGCAGCGGCTTCTCATCCTCCGAGATGGCAAACTTTGTGAGAAGGATGATGAGAAGGGGTCGACGCTTCAAGAGTAGAGGTAACTCTAGTGAAGCTAAACTTGATAAGACTAATGCCTCTTTCTTTGAGTGTGGTAGGAAAGGGCACTTCAAGAATGAATGCCCAAAGCTTAAGAAGAAGAAGGAGAAATCCAAAAAGAAAGAAGAAAAATTCAAGAAGAAGAAGAAGGCCTTGAAGGCCACTTGGGATGAGTCATCCTCTAGCTCATCCGATGAAGAGAAGGAGGAGAAGAGCACAAGGCATGTGACACTCATGGCTCTAGGAGAGGAAAGCTGTGATGAATCTTCAAGTTCCTCAAACGCGGCTTCATCATTTTCGGATGATGAAGAGGTAACTTCTCCCGAGCTTGAAAAATATTATAGAGCAATTGCATGTTTAACTAGTATGCTTAAGAAGTCAAAAAATAAGGTTAAAGCATTGCAATTAGAAATTGATCAATTGAAATTATCTAGGGATGATAACATTGATGATTTACATGTTGAATTTCTAGAAGATGAAATTAAATCATTGAAACTTGAAGTTGAAAAGTTGAAATCCTCTAAGGTTGAGGAAGTGAATGACTTGCATGATGAGTTACTAGTAGAAGAAAACCAATCATTGAAGAGTGAAGTTGAGAAACTCAAGAATATTCTTGAGAAGTTCTCAACTAGCTCTAAGACCCTAGACATGATCTTAAATGCCCAAAGGGCAGTCTACAATAGGGCCGGTATTGGTTACCGTCCCAAAGAACCCTCATTCATGTCCTTGATGTCTAGGACTGATATGAGACAATCTAGGACACCCAAGGGTCAAAAGAAAGTGGTCAAGGCATGGGTGCCTAAGTCATGTTTAGTTGATGCTTTAGGTCCCAAGGTTTGGGTACCTAAAACTTCTATTTTTCGAGTTGTGTAGGTTATGATTGAGGGGGAGCATCTATCAACTTGGTTCGTTGATAGTGGATGCTCCAAACACATGACCGGGGATAGATCATTGTTTACCACACTTCACAAGAAAAGTAGAGATAATGTTTCATTTGGTAACAATGGTAGTCTTAAGGTCATAGGAATAGGAGACATTCAAATATCCGAATGTCTTAGAATCTCAAATGTCCTTCTAGTCAAGGGGATAAAATTTAATCTCCTAAGTGTGAGTCAATTGTGTGACACGGGTTACACAATTGATTTCCAACCAAGTCAATGTCTAGTTAGACAACATGACACCTTGGACACGGTACTAGTAGGAACAAGAATAGACAATATTTATCAAGTTTCATTTAAAAGTGCTACTAATGTTTCTGCTAAGTGTTTCATGTCAAAAGAAGAAGAGTCCACCCTTTGGCACCGGAGGCTAGCACATGTGAACATGAAGAACATCCGGAAGTTGGCCAACAAAGGGTTAGTCCGTGGCTTACCAAGCATCAAGTATGAGAAAAATAAACTTTGTGATGCATGTCAAATGGGTAAGCAAACAAAATCTGCACATAAAGGTAAAAGCACTGTAAATACTTCTACTGCATTAGATTTACTTCACATGGATCTATTTGATTGTAGTACTATCATATCATTGAATGGAAGTAGATATTGCTTTGTGATCATTGATGATTTCACTAGATATACATGGACCTACTTTTTAAAATATAAGGACCAAACCTTAGATGTTTTCATTTCTTTTTGTAGGAGGGTAGAAAATGAAAAATCATTAACAATTAAGACAATTAGAAGTGATCATGGAGGTAAATTTCAAAATCAAAGGTTTTTGGAATTTTGTCAAGATAGGGGTTATAGACATGAGTTTTCTACTCCTAGAACACCACAACAAAATGGTGTTGTAGAGAGGAAGAACCGTGTACTATAAGAGGCTGCACGAAGCATGCTTAATGAGTACTCACTCCCGAGTTACTTATGGGCTGAAGCTGTAAATATAGCTTGCTATGTGCAAAACCGGGTCCTCATTCATAGGTTTTTAGGAAAGACTCCCCATGAACTTTGGTTTGGAAAACCACCTACGGTTAAACACCTTCGGGTGTTTGGTTGCAAGGTGTTCATCCTAAACACCAATGATCATTTTGGAAAGTTCACGGCAAAGGCTGATGAAAGGATACTAGTCGGGTACTCCCTCGTTAGCAAAGCTTATCGAGTCTACAACAAGAAGTCTAGACTAGTTGAAGAATCTTCTGATGTTGTCTTTGAAGAAATTCCAAAAGTCAATGGTCAACCAGAAAATGAAGTCCAATTCGAACTTAGGAGACTAAGTTTGAATGAAAGTCCAAATGTTGTTGATGGTAGTGAATCTGATGACGGTGAGCCTAGACAATCCATAGATCAGCCGGATCCTGAGGCTGAACTTGTGTCTAGTGAGCCCATTCAAGAAGCACCACCAACACCAAGGCAAACTAGATTAGCCTCTAGTCATCCCCAAGACCAAATTGTTGGAGACATCCATCATGGGGTTAGAACTAGATCATTCTTCCGGAATGAAGCTAATGAAGTTGCCCTAATTTCAGAAATTGAACCTAGAAAAATTGATGAAGCATTAAATGATCCCGATTGAATCATTGCAATGCAAGATGAACTAGGTCAATTTGAAAGAAGTCAAGTTTGGGACTTAGTCCCTAGACCTAAGAAGACCACCATCATTGGAACCAAATGGGTCTTCAAGAACAAATTGAACCATAAGGGAGAAATCATTAGAAACAAGGCACGCTTGGTAGCCAAGGGCTATAGTCAAGTTGAAGGCCTTGATTATGATGAGACCTATGCTCCCGTGGCACAATTAGAGTCCATTCGATTGATGCTTGCATTTGCAGCACATCGTGGCTTCAAATTATTTCAAATGGATGTCAAATCGGCCTTTCTAAATGGTTTGATTAGAGAAGAGGTCTACGTCCAACAACCTCCGGGGTTTGAGAATACCGAATTTCCAAACCACGTGTTCAAGCTCAAAAAGGCACTTTATGGCCTTAAACAAGCACCCCGAGCTTGGTTTGAGCGGTTGTCTGTGTTCTTAATTGAGAAGAGCTTCGTTAGAGGCCAAATAGACCCTACACTATTTCTACGAAGAGATGGTGACAATATTTTTGTAGCCCAAGTATATGTCGATGACATAATTTGTGGCTCAAACAATAGGGGCTATTTAAATGAGTTCATTGGACACATGGAGAGTGAGTTTGAAATGAGTCTAGTGGGAGAGTTGACTTTCTTCCTTGGACTTGAAATCAAGCAAACTCGCGATGGTATTCATGTGCACCAATCAAAATACACACAAGAAATGCTTCGAAAATTCAATATGAGTGATTCAAAAGAGGTAACCACTCCCATGGCTACAAACACAAAATTAGACAATGATGAGAGTGGTAAACCCGTTGATTTGACTCAATATCGAAGCATGATAGGTAGTTTGCTATACCTCACAGCTAGTCGACCAGATATTCTATTTGCTGTGGGTATGTGCGCTAGGTACCAAGTGTGTGCCAAGGAATCTCACTTAATCGCTGTTAAGAGAATTTTGAGATATCTTAAAGGCACAATTGGAGTCGGTCTTTGGTACCCCCGTACTGAATCATTGATCTAATTGGCTATACGGATTCCAACTACGCTGGATGTAAGTTGGACCGGAAGAGCACAAGTGGGGGTTGCCAATTCTTAGGTTCGTCCTTAGTAAGTTGGTCAAGTCGGAAGCAACATTGTGTTGCTCTCTCCACGACCGAGACAGAGTATATTGCCATGGGAGAGAGCGTATCGCAATTGTTGTCGATGATACATACTTTAGAGGACTGTGGATTGAGTTACAAGGGTGTGCAAGTGTTATGTGATAACATTAGCACAATTAACCTAACCAAGAATCCAGTCCATCATTCTAGGACCAAACACATTGAGGTGCGTCTCCACTTCATTAGGGATCATGTAGCTAGGGGAGATATTGTACTCTCACATGTAGAGTCCAAATCAAACCTAGCTGACAATTTCACTAAACCACTCCCCGAAAATGAATTTAGTTTCCTAAGAAAGGAGTTGGGAATGTGTCGTGCTTCATGAATTTCAAAATACTTTCAAACCCTTCATGATTATTTCGAAATTATTGGGAAACAATTGGGTAACTTTGGGGACATCTCACACGAACTATAAGGTTTAACAAAATGTTTTTGTTTGCTAGATATGGGGTGAGATGTTAGGATCAACTAAATTTCTCAAAATGTCAATGCATCCCTTGAGAAATTAAGTTGACGAGATAATAATCACTTCGGTGACCAAGTGTGGGGAAAACCAATGTATAACACATGTGTATTTGGCTCCATGATCACACTTGGACATTCCAATCAAGGCAACTTGATTGGAAACCTGAATTTGATACAAACTTAGTTGAAATTGCTTGAATGATTGTTGATTGAGTTTGACTCCATTTGGATGGATCAAAGTGATTGTTGAACCTATAAGGACTTTTGATTCTTGTTTAGGAATCAACTTTAGTCATGATATCATGTCCAAGTTCGATAAACTTCATCAGATCTCGTTGGAAAAATATCTGAAAATCTGAAACTGCACATTTCAGATCGTATCAGGGAGTTTCAGGAACCCTAATCGGTCACCAGACCGATCAGGCGTAAGGCTGATCGGTCTCCGGACCGATCTGGCTCCATCCTGCACCCTGCTGGGACCGGTCCACAAACCGATCAGGGGGTTCACAGTAAGCCTCCCGAGCCTACTGATCTCTCCCTGATCGATCAACCGATCGATCAGGAGCATGCCTGATCGGTCACCCGACCGATCAGGCTCGGTTCCGTCCGATCAGGTGATAGACTAATCGGTCTGGGGGCTATCAGATCGAACGGTGATCCGTTCCATAGCATTAAATTGCGGTTGGTGGACCGATCCACCAACCGATTAACTTCGCGAAAAACCTCTCCTTGCCAAACCCTAGCGCCGAAACCTCTTCCTCGTGCAACCTTTGCTTCGTGCGAGAGCCTTCCCAGTGCTTTCGTCTTCCCTTGCGTGTGCGCGCGTGCGGTCCTAAGGAGTTCTTCCGGGCTCTGTTTTCTTCCTGCTTCCTGCGACGTTTTCTCGCTGAAGGGCCTTACGATCTTTCTCTTGCGCCGGCCTACTCAAGCTTGTTTTTCCAACCTCCAAGAACTTCACAAATGGCACCTAAGTAAGTTTGTGTCTCAGTTTTTCTTTCAAGTCAGTTCATAGATTATGTTGTGAGGCTAACCATGTTTTGATGTTTGCTCTTATTGTTGTGCCGTGACCTTCTTGTGTTGGTCGTGACTCTATCTTTCCATGCTTCACCTTATGATTAAATCTCTTTTTCGGACTATTATTGTTCTTCTCTTGATCAAATGTTTTATCTCTTATTCACTGATTGGGTCTTGTCTTTTGATCTACCCTTAATCTTGTGCCATGATCAATTCGATTCTTTAGAAAATCTTCTAAGGGTAAAGAAGCGGTTGAGGGCAGCTCAAGGGGGAAAACCCCTTTTGCATCTGCGCCCTCTAGAAGGCCACAGCCTTCTTCTAGCTCCCGGTTTCCAAATGCGGCCTGTGAACAGGCCTTCCAGTCAAGGACTTTCAAATTACTATTCTGCCGATCCATTGATATCCCTTTTCTGACCGAACATTGTCCATCGGTCATGGACATAGTCATGTTCTACAACCTGGGTTTTCTTCTTTCTTTGGAACGGACCATCAATTACGACCTAGTCTAAGAATTCTACAACAATCTACAGCAAGGTCCTCAAGGGGGCTTCGAGTTCACTACTCGAGTCGGCAAGAAGAACCTTGATTTCTCGTATGAGATTTTAGCGGAGTACTTAGGATGTCGACGATCACCTAACCTCTATTCAATCTATCCCGAGCTCCCTGATCCTCTGCTGGCCCCATTTGCAGATGTTACCCCCAACTCCATCTATCAGCACTTCTTTGGTCATCCCCGACCAGCCGGACTCGATGAGTTGGGTCCTGATTTCCCTACTTTTGCAGCCCTACGACTTGCTCCAGTTGACTACGTCCTTTTCAAGATAATCACAAATTGCATTTTACCCATTACTTCAAAGCCTTTGGCCGAGATCCGACCCTACCACTGCCTTATGCTCTACGGCATGCATCGCCGGATGGACTTTGATATCATGGAGAGCATCTTCCAGTCTATCCTATCCTATCGTGAGCCGAGCCGTCGCACGGTTTATATGCCTTTTGGGCATGTCATCACTGATTGGCTTATGTCAGTTGGTGTTGATGTCACCAAAGGCCGAACCGTGCTCATGGTCAAGCAGGATTGTCGGCTGGGTCGGCGTGCTTTTGCCAAATCTGGTATTATCATTCGAGAGCGCGATGGGTCCTTAGTATGGAAGGATGGGAGAGGACTTGGTGACCTACCTGGGGGAGCACCACATTTTCAGGCACCGCCCGAGGCTGCTGCACTACATGAGGCTCCTGCTGCTGACGCTGAGTACGACTATGAGCCTGACCCAGATCTACGATGGCAGAACTCCGAGCTAGATCGGACCCTCCAGGAGGATATTCATTTGCGGGAGCTCTATCGAGAGGAGACCCGCTCGGACTTCCTTTCCTTTGATCGCCGATTGACCGGCGTAGAGTCTACTGTCTCTGGAGTCCAGGCATTGCAGCAGACTTGGTACGCAGAGTGGCGCCGCCATACATTTCCAGGGGATGCTCCTTCAGGCAGTGCTGCACCCGGATCTGCTGATGCCACGATAGATGATCTCATGCACGATGACGATCCCCCCACTGACGTTTGAGTTTGGATGACCAGTATCTCTTCTGATGTTATGCATATTTGACTGTTTAGTGGTGTGACTTTTGGGCTGTATGCCCCTTGACTTATTTGTTGTGGCCTTGTGCCACACGTATTTTGACTTTGATGCATGTTTTATCCTACTTTTGTATGCTTCTTGTTGATGCTATGATGAGTACTATCTGTATATTTGTTACACTACCATGATTATGCTTATGCTGCCATGCTCATATGATACATATGCTTATTTTGCCATGCCTATATCTGTTTGTCATATGTATTCATATGCCTATCAAATATCAATCGAATTGTTGTTGTTTTGGGATACCCCTAGGGTTTAGGGGGAGTATGATTTAGACTTAACAGCACTTCTAGACCCCTTTTCGGTATTCGACAAAGGAGGAGAGTGTTGGTTGGTTAAGTTTAGGATGATTATGTTGTAGGGGGAGGATCTGGATTCCCCTATGATTCTAAATTTGAAAAACTTGATTGAAAATCCTTAAACTTAAAATCGGGTTGTCAAACAACAAAAAGGGGAGATTGTTGATGCAGTCTGGCCCTGATTGTTGTTTTGGTGTTGACACCGATTTTAGTTTAGGTGGATGATTATTGATTATGATTAAGTTCTGATCGGGGATCAGACATGGTATGGAAAATCCTAGCTTGGAGGGCTAGGTGTTGGAAAATCCTAACATGGAGGGTTAGGTGTTGAAAATCCTAGCTTGGAGGGCTAGGTATGTGAAAAGTCGTAATTCGGAGGAGGTGGGTGAAAAGTCCTAGCTTGGAGGGCTAGGTGAAAAGTCCTAACTTGGAGGGTTAGGTGCAAATTCACATCTTGGAGAATTAGGTGAAAAAGTCCTGGCTTGGAGGGTCAGGTCCTAGCTTGGAGGGCTAGGTTTGGAAAAGTTCTAATCCGGAAGAGTTGGGTGAAAAGTCCTAGCTTGGAGGGCTAGGTGAAAAGTCCTAGCTTGGAGGGCTAGGTGAAAAGTCCTAACTTGGAGGGTTAGGTGCAAATTCCCAACTTGGAGGGTTAGGTGAAAAATCCTTAGCTTGGAGGGCTAAGGTGATTGGAGCCCCTGGATCGGTCAGGTGACCGATCAGGGAGTTGGCATGGTGCTCCTTCGTGGATCGGTCTGGTGACCGATCCAGCGATGACTGATCGGTCTGGTGACGGATCAGGGAGTATGCGTTTCACCCACTGTTTGGCTCCTGATCGGTCTGGTGACCGATCAGGGAGCAAACAGTGAGATTAAGTTCCCTTGCTGATCTGCTCCTGATCGGTCTGATGACCGATCAGGATCACTATGCAGATCGTTCTGGAGAACGATCCAGTGTCGCAGGTTCCTCTCTATGATCGATCAGGACGGAGCCTGATCGGTCTGGACCCAGCCTGATCGGTCTGGTGACCGATCAGGATGTTTCCTGATCGGTCCGGTGATCGATTGGGAGGTCTGGACTGCAAAGCTCAGAAATCGCCTAATAAAGGGGTGGATCGGTCGGGTGATCTATCCACAACCTGGGATCGGTCCGGTGATCGATCCAGGAGAGTCCCAAAGAAATCGCGATTTCTAATCGAGCGTTGGGGACCGATCAGGACGAAGCCTGATTGGTCTGGACTCAGCCTGATCGGTCTGGTGACTGATCAGGAGGTTCTCCGATCGTTCCGGTGACCGATCACTTTAATTCAAATTGCACTGTCAGGCGCTCTGATCGCGCCTGACCATATCCGATTCTCTGCTGCTTACCTCTGATATTTGATTTACTATGTGATATGCTACTGTAACACTCTGATTAAGCTGCAGGTGACAGGGGAGGATTCAAACACTCAAGGAGAAGTCAATGGAGGCTTTCCTTAGAGTAGGTTTGTCCATTTTCCATCTCAGGTTGCAACGGCCGGAGCTGCAGACTGGAGCGGCTGACTGGAGCTTGGCTGAGGGAGCTCAGGAAGTCCAGGAAGGCTCAGTGGTAGCTGGCGTTGGCAGTGAGGCAGCTGGAGGCTGCAGGAGATGTTGTCACTTGATGCTGAGTGGAGAAACAAAAAGGGTGGAAGAAGGCTTCGAGGAAGCAGAATTTGTGAACTAAGTTCTTGCCGCGCCTTGTGTTCTCCATAACTTGCTTGCTGTGTTCCTGAAGTTGTTATCACCTTGAGCAAGCGATCTTGCTAGTTGTAGTTGTTTCCCTTCATTTTCTGTTTTTGCATTCTCTGTTTTCATACTTCCGCTGTGCTACTAACAAAGTGAAGTGCAGAAATTGGATTTGGGTCTAAGTGAAAGTGATTGGCTATATTCACCCCCCTGTCTAGCCATCCGGTTTCCAACAATAAGTTGGTGTCGGATAAAGACAGAAAATTTGCAGGGCGCCAACTCAGAGAGTGGTGTGAAGGACTGGGTATTTATCCAACCTTCACTTCGGTCGCATATCCCCAAGACAATGGCCTAGCAGAAGAGGTCAGACCGGCAATCGGGCTCCCGAGACTACTTCGGGAGAATGAAAGAAAACCCCCGAGATCAAATCGGGAATAGGGCTCCCGAGACTATCTCGAGAAAATGGATGAAGGTCTCGAGGTCAGCTCGGGAGATGAGACTCCGAGACTAACACGGGAGAGTGGAGCCCAAAGATCAACATAAGAGCCAGAAAGTTTGACTTTAAGTAGTCGTTCTTCTTTCCATAACAGGAAAGTCATCGGATAATTATTGCCCGCAACGTACGGTAATTAAGGTCTTAATGTTCGCAGTGACCATTACCAAAAGATATAATATCTATTAAGTAACCGATGATTAAGGAACGTGGAAGAGAACGTGGGGATACGTGTGATAAAGACCTCAGGTATATAAGATGTCTCAGTCGCCAGGTAAGAGGGTAAGTTTTCTGAACTGACTTTGATTCCTCATTGTCCTCCGAAAAGAGATAAGATTCCTGACTTGAGCGTCGGAATGAGCTCCACCGGAAAATCCTCCGGTGCACCCCCTTTAACGCTCGTGTTAATCTCGCAGGGCGTGAACATTTTCTCCCCATCACCATCATCGTGGGTTACGCTTTGATGATTCGTCATCCCATCGTTCGCTTCTAGAACCGACAGAATAAATTTATTTGTATTAATTGGATTGAGATTGAGATTGAATAAAATTTATCAGATAGGTTATATTGATTTAATTAAATTATAATTGAATTAAATTGAATTAGATTAAATTGATATTTAAATTTTTTTAAAAAATTATTTATTCTAGAAGGAATTAATGTCGACGGACAGTCACCAGAGTTCTGCCCACGCGGATGCTGATAATTGAAGAGGAAGTCACACCCTTCGAGATTAACACGAGCGTTATGGGAACACGGCGGAGATTGTCCGGCGGAGTCCACTCCGATGCTCAAGCCAGTGCCTCGATGGAGAAGATGAAAAAAAGGTAAAACAGTATGTGTGTAATAAAGAATGCATAACCATCATTACCGGAGGGGGTGAAATCCCTTTTATACCTGCGGCGACTGTATTGGTGCATCCTCATGATCTATGTCACGCCCCTCCCCTTCGTCGGTTACTGGATAGTCTTTGAAACGGTCCACGCCGTCATTAAGGTCGACCCGTTGCGACATTTAAGGGTCATGATAGCTCCGCGATAGTGGGGATGATTATCCGCAGATCCGAGAAAAAGAGGGACTGTTACTTGAGGTTGAATGCTGCTTGGGTTCTGCTTCCCCGAAGTGATCTCGGGGTCTTCTGACCCGGGAGGTCCCGGGCGCTCCATTTCCCCGAGGTGGTTTCGAGACAGCGGCGAATCCAGACAGAAATTTAAAAGGGTGCTCAAACAAAATTTTAAAAAATATTTTTTCTATCAAATAAATATATCAAAAGACTAAAATACTATTGTATAAAAATTTATGCATACCAATAAAGTAATTATTCCTAGACATCAAATTATGAATTATGATACAGTTTCAAGATGATTATTATAATATATTATAGAGAAGGAAAGAATACTTATTAATTATATTGAAATAATAAAGAACGCTAAAATATAATTATTAGCATTAGCATTAAAATAATTGATTATTTTTTATTAATTATTTTTCAAATGACAATTTTATAAAAAAATTTTAACAAATTTAAAACATCATATATATATATATATAATTGATCAGGTACGGACCGTGGTGATCATCGGTGGACACCATCGGTGACCATCAGCGGCCTTCGGCCGCCGCCCTCGAACAAAACTATAACCTAGGGGGTGAGCGATGAATCTTAGGGGTAACGATGAACCCGTCGGGTAGCAATAAACCCGTCGGCATTAGGTAACGGCTGATCGGTCAGGTTGACCGATCATGCAGCTGTCTGATCGGTCAGGGAGGTCTCTGACCGATCAGAAAAATCAATTATATATATATATATATATATATATATATATATATATATATCATGAATGTATTCAGAGCAAGGGGGTGCTTCTGTCGATGTTTCGAGACCCGACTTCCCGGGGTGATCCTGGGAGGGGTTATTTGATCTGATCTCCAGGGCGTGTTTATTGCGGGGGCTCTGGAGGATCCTCTTCCCGAGAGTGTCCCGGGAGCTCTGAAGGGGAGTCGCTCAGACTCGCCACATCTTATCACTCAACTTCTTCAGCACACGTATTCACCACGGACTATTCAACCCCATTATTATTATGTTTTTATTTTCTTCCACTTAGGTCAACTCTTTCTCCAATCATAACTTCGTTGTTTTTCTCTTCTGATTCTTCAATCGCATATCTCTTTTCTTCAATCACATCTCCCACTTCTTCCTCTTCTCGCTATTCTCTTCTCGAAATTTCGGATCGACGGATGTTTCGTTCGTACTTAAATAGGACAAGTAAAAATTGACTTCCCTACCTCAGCACACTTAAATTGACAAATGAAATACCACTTTTTAATTTGTTGACCTTGGAAATTTGTTAATTTGGTTGGATATCGTCCGTTGAAATTTTATCAATAGAATTAATTTTATTATTGTTATTATTATTTTTAATTGACATTAGCATCGCACATAAATTACGTGTAATATAATACATAAATACACATCATTATTATATCATCCTAAAATAAAAATATATTTAGTTAAAATTTAAAATTTTAAAATATAATTTTAAATTAAAATTTAAAATTTTCTTTTTTTAATTTGATACATTATTTTCTAAAATCTTAATTTTAGATTAAGATTTAAAATTTTCTTTTTACAATTTATAATTATAGATTTATCTTTTGAATTTATATTTTTAAGATTTATATTTATATTTTTTAAATTTTTAGAATTTGAATAATAAAAGTTGAAATTAATAATAAATCTTGAAATATTTTTAAGTGTGAAAAGAGAAAAAAAAGACATTATTGTAACTTAATTTTGAATTTTATTAAATTAATTGAGAGTTAATTAGTAAAGGTTTCATATTTTTTATTAAATAATAAAATTATGTATTTATTTATGCTGATCAATTCTAAAAATTATAGGAAAATTTTTGATCAACTATCAGATAAATTAGAAAGCATTTGTTATCGATTTATCTTGATGATCAAAAAATTTATGTAAAATCGAATTGATCATTTTAAATTCATCTACTATCTAATAAAAAAGAAAGCCATTTGTTACCCATCAATTCAGCATTTTAAAATCAACGATACTTTAAAAAATTATCCATTAATTTATAAAAACTCAAACTTATGAGAAAGTATAAAACAATAGGAGCCAATCGAATTATCTGTGAAAATAGATAGGGAGTTCTCTAGCCGATAATATAAATACAGAATGACACGCTTAATTAATTTATTTATTTTAAAATTATTAGCATTTTCAGACAATTAAAGGCATGTTGACACGTTTCCTTTTTTCCTAATTTATAATTCTGGTCAATATTTCTTCAGTGATAAAAATTATTTATTCCTTAACTTGATAATCTTTCATTTCGTTGTTTAAAATATAAAATAATTGGTTTTTATATTTAGTTTATATAGGAATATTATAATTAATAAATAAGAAATATTTTATAATAATTTTCACAATGATTTCATTTTTATAATTTATTTTTGACTTGTCTATTTTGCACCATTTATCATCCAATAATATGGTGTCATTAATTCATCATGCTTGCATCACCCAACCAAGTCAATAGTCGGTGATCGAACCATTTACATGATTAGCATGTTTATCTCGATAAACCCTCTAGTTTGACTAGCTCATTCTTGTTCAATTCATCTAGACATGATTGACCTCTTTGGTTCAACTAATCTAACCCGATTATCCTATTTTGCCAAATCACTCATTTGATCTAACCATCCATTTGGCTTGACCAACTTGTTTAACCGGTTCTACCCGCCTAACTAATTTGACTCCCTGAGCACTTACTTGATTCATCGGTTTGACCTCTTAGCCGTAGAACTTTACCACTCGGTCAATTTTATTCCACTTAATCTCTTTATCATGTTCCGCATATCTTTACGGCCAAAGAACGAAAAATTTATCTTTTTTCTCCTACTACACAAATCAAAAGTTCCTTTCCACTCGAAAAAAATCGACTTTTTAACACTGTCTTTGTCATTTGATCCATCAGAATGGTGTTCTATCGTATACGAAAAGCTTTAGTAAAAACCGATAGCTCTCCGATAGAATATTAGAACAGAGCGGTCGATACCTAAAAATTATTATCTTTGAAAATCAAACAAAAGAACTTTGTCAACTTCCTTCCTACATTCAGTCAGTTTCTTCCACTGTTACCAACCAAAAACAAAAAAAAACAAAAAACAAAAATATATATTTTTAAAAATGACTGAGGTCACAGCACCAATTGATTCCCAACTGTTTGTATATATATATATATATGCAGCATATTCTTGCTCTTGTTTGTGAAGTTTACAGTGAGGTTCAGCTTCCTGCAACATGGTGAGGGCTCCTTGCTGTGAGAAGATGGGTCTGAAGAAGGGGCCATGGACGCCGGAGGAAGACCGGCTGCTCGTCTCTTACATAGAGAAGCATGGCCATGACAACTGGAGAGCTCTTCCTAAACAAGCCGGTACTTGTTCTATATGTGCCTTCTGTTTGCTTGCTCTTTTGTCTCTGAGATGAAAACATGTCAGTTTCTGAATTTGAAGATAGATCGATCAATACAAGATTTCTCTCAACTTAGAGTTCCTGAGATGAAACATTTCAGTTTCAGTTTCAGTATCAATTCTTGAGTTTCTTAGATGAAAACAATTTAATTTCAGTTTCAGCGTGTTTGAAGATTAATTTTAAGATATGAAAACACTTCAGTTTCAGTAGTTTCAGTTTCAGTTTCAGTTGGTTTGGTAAAGTGAAAGTGTTTCTGAATTTGAAGTCAATCAATACAAGATTTCTTTCAACATTTCACTATCAGTTTAAGTCTCAAAGTCTTTGAATCTGAAGATCAATACTAGTGTTTCTGAGTCTGATAACTCCAGGGCTGTTGCGGTGCGGAAAGAGTTGTCGGCTTCGGTGGACGAATTACCTTCGACCGGATATCAAAAGAGGGAACTTTACCAAGGAGGAGGAAGAGACCATAATCAAGTTGCATGAGATTCTTGGCAACAAGTGAGTATATTATCAAATAGTCTAGACAAATATTGCTTGATGATTCGCAAAGTTGAATTGAGTAATAGGATACCGAAAGCATCCAAAAGATTCTTTCTTGTTTGAATTTACCGAGAATTTGTAGTCTTTCAAGTAGATTTAAAATACACAGCACACTGTTCCACATCCTGAAACCAAAAATTTCAAGAGTTTTTTTAATCACAGCATCTGATTTAGCAGCATGGATCGATCAGTATTCTGATATGATTCTGTCATTGTTGTCAGGTGGTCGGCGATAGCATCAAATCTCCCCGGAAGAACAGACAACGAGATCAAGAATGTATGGCACACTCACTTGAAGAAACGAGTCAAACCGAACCAAACCGGCTCTAGACCGAATTGTCGTGCCAATGCAATAAAGTCTGATTTTGAAGCTAAACCCGTCGGTCACGAAGCAATGAGTAAGCTAGAATTGGATTGCCCGAGTCGCGGTCCCGTGTCCCCGAGTCAGTCCTTCAGTGAGGCCTCGACCCCTTGCGCCAATTTGTTCAACAAGGCGGGTGAAACTAGTAGTGTGGATGTCAAGGAAGAGCCTATGGTTTCTCCGTGTGAGTTTTCCGATATCGAGGGCAGTCTATGGCTAGATGCATCTTTTGCCGAATATGACACCTTTCGGAATGAGTCATTGGTATCGTTCCGCTCGTCGAGTGGCAAAGAGGATGGAATAGATTTTTGGTTGCAAGTGTTCATGGAGGCCGGGGACTTTGATGAATTGCCAGAAATCTGAAGTTTTAACCGATATTAACTTGTAATTCAGTTGGATTTAACGCCATTGTAAGATTAGGATTATATCGAAACGATGATGACAAGATGGCGCCGATGAGAATGGAAGATTGTAGGAGATCAAGTTTAGCGAAAGAAAGCAAGTGTTCTTGCTCTTCTTTGTAAAGCGAAGATTTAGAGGATCTAATGATATTACAGTTTTACCCCCAAAGCCACAAATTTCTCTCTCGTGTTTTAATTCAATAGGTTAAATCCTAAATCTCAAATCTTAAATTTTAAATTCGAAGAAGGAGAATAATATCCTTAAGACATGGTGCGATAATAAAAGATAGAATGAACTCAAATATTATTAAAACTCTCATATGACATATCATACTCTTGCAAATTACTTGTGACGTTGAGCCGTCCATTAAGATTCATCTATATTTTTTAAATTTATTTGAATGACTGATAAAAATTTTTTTTAGGAATGAATCGGAAGTATTTAGAATTAGTAGACTCAAACACCTATAAAAGGAAAGGGTTAAAAAGAAAATTTTGCATTAAAAAAAATCATGTGTACCAAAAAAAAATTTCAAATGAACACTATAAAAGGAAATGGATAATGCTGCGGATTATAGAGTGCTGCTGCTTCGCATCACAACAGAAACAGAAGCGAGGAATCAAAATGGCGTCTTTGCTCATCTCTCCTCCTCTTCCCTCCACGCTCCGCTCCTCTCTCTCGCGGTTCTCTTGCTTCCCAATCCCCCACCGCATCCTTGCCCGATCCTTCCCGTGGCGCAACGATCCTACGAGGCGTGGAACTCTCGCTTGCTTCGCACTCACGGAGTCCGATTTCGCTAAATCGGGCGGTGGTGACAGCAGCAGCGACGGACAAGGAGAAGGAGACGATGATGATCTAGTCTCCCTACTCCGCCACCTATCTGTAACGAATAATTTTCCATTTTGATTCAATCGGGATTTCAGTTTTCGGAAAGATGGGGTTTTTTTTTCTTTTCGCCATTTTGTGATGGTCGGTGCCCTAAATCAGGATAGCTTCGTTCTCCCTCCGGATTACCTGTCGAAGCTCCCTCGCGATCTCCGTCTCGATGTAAGATCGCCCAATTTAGCTTCGTTCATCATAAAGTGCGGATTTCTGCAACACTTTTTTATCTCTTTTCAGTTGAATGATGCGGCCTTTGATCTCTCGAACGGACCTATCTTGGATGAGGTAAGTAAATGTTTGGCGGATGTCTTGTGCTTTTGTTATCCATCACTTTGTAACTGGATTCAATCCAACTCTGATTCAGTGTGGCGAAAAGTTGGGGAATTTGCTTCTGAATATTTCGAGAGCATGGGAACAAGCTGATACTTCGACGTCCAATCGCCTCGCCAGGCAGTTGCCATCAATGGATAGCTTCATGACAGAGAAAGCTAAAGCATGTATGGAATATAGTCATTGATTACGCTTCCTTCAACCTTTGCCAAGTTTGTGTTCTGTTGGATACAGCATTTGGCAAACGGTTGGTAGCGGCTGGAAGGAGATTTCAGGCGATGGGTCAATATGGTGATGGAGAGCTGCAAAAGGTCGATCAATGATCAATCTAATGAGGTTTTCATACCTTTAGCATTGAAAACATTAACTGGTTTATCAGAATTCTGTTTCTTGAGCTCAAATTGAAAACATTTGAAAGTAAGAAACAATCTCTTTGATGGAATCAGGAGTAGCTATTCTTTGCAAAATAGCTTTTTTTTGAGTAAAATCTGTAGCTACTCCTGAAGTGTTTCAGTTAATCATGGAAAAAAATTTCATTGTTATCCTTCTCTGATATTTTATGAAGCAATTGGAAATATTGTTTATCTTTTTCTAGTTGTTAAAGATGAAAAAAAAAGAATTGTGGTATACCTTTCAAACTGATACATCTCATGATGAATTTCTGCAGATAGCCACAGTGATGATTAAGACTGGCAAACAGCTATCTAGATTTCCTGTCATCAAAACAGATGAAAAATCTAAATCAGAAACCAGGACTTTTAAAGTAACTCATATGTTGCTAATATAACTATCTGGTATATATGTATCAATTGGCGAAGACTGCCAATCTACTGTTCTGTCTTTTTTTTTCTTTGCAGTTTGGTGAATTACAGGTTGCATTGACATCTGAAAAGGCTTATATTGGTGCTGGAATTGGTCTTATTTTTGGGTATAGTATATACCATTGATGATGCTCCTTGTGTGAACTCCATTCATTCTCTACCATAAAAAAGTTATTATGAATGGTAGTTAGCAGGATTCTAACTGTTTTTTCTGACTTTTATGGATTTAATTTTAGGGTTATTTCATGGCAGCTAAGTCAAGGCATCCAAAGCATACCAGAAAGCTCTCTAGAATATGCAAACGATAATGCATTGCTGTTGGCAAAGGTGACTTAGTTTGAATTTGGATTTTTGGGTAAGAATTCATCCTGACGGTCAATTTGTTCCATGCCTTTTATGATCAGTCACTGAGAGGAGCTCTTCTAGTGTTGTTCTATTCATCGACAATTCTATCTGCATTTGCATCAGTAGGGCTTGTGTTGCTCGGAAGACAACTGAGCTCTGAAAACAAATGAATGTGAATGTTATTTCAAAGGTATGCAGATGGATTTATACCTCTTCTTTATTTCTCTCGCTTTCTAGCATTTCTGGCAGTATTCACTCTCAAATTCGCTATTATCTTGCTAGCATCCACCTCTGACTAAAATTGTTAGTGAGGTTTATCACAAACCTCTCTTTCTTTGATACTTGAACTATTCATCGACCCTTTTGTACCTGTGTGCCAACTACTGAAACTCGGACACAAACATCTCAATTGGACACTCGATATTTTATTGATCATATATATATCTCATATCTCATGTTTGGATTCACAATGATCTCATTGTTTTCTTTGTTTTTCTGATGTAACAGTATGAGGTAGAGCTGCGATTGTCGGATTGAAGTCTGAAAAAGTCCTATGTTACCAATGGCAGAACCTCGTATGCAAGCAACACATTTCAGACGAGTGTCTTGCAGCCAAGCAGTGTATCTACTGACAGGAGGACGTAGCGACTTCATCGGTTTGCTTAAGGTGACATAACAAGGCTACAACCTTTCTGAACTTTTAATCTCTTTTTAACTCTTCTTTTCTTTTCTGTCACAAGATGTTAAGTTTCAGTTATGGAAGTGTTTTTGGTATCTTGTTAGTGTTATAGATCAAGTTACTGAGTCAGTGTTCATCAATCATTCTTAAAACTAAATCTAACAATATCCACTTGATTGTTAGGACTTTCAGTGAAGTCGATTGGATGTGATTCTAGTCGACTAAACACCTTGAATGATAAACTACTCATGAAACTTTAGGATAGTAAATGAAAAACTACTCTTTTTTTTTTTTAAAAAAAAATAATTATTCCTACTCCTAATCAGGGGCGGATCTAGAATTATAGATTGGGGGTGGCCGAATACTACATATCGTAAATAATTATTATAATAATAATCATGAAAATAATTATTATAATAATGTTCTTTTCAATCTATATACATAATATATATTTAATTGAAATTTGAGAAAAGAGAATTTTTTTAAAAATTTAGTCATCCAAGGGATTGACCCTGATGTGTGTTAAATTAAAAATAAAACTTACCATTAGATCCACTATGAATATATATTTATAAAAGAATCAAATAATATATATACTCAGAAAATAAAAATTTCTATATAAAAATAATGTGGGGGGGGGGGGGGCCTCCCGGGTCTCTATATAAATCCGTCCCGGCTCATAATCATTTTTGTACTATTTTCCCCCTGCATTTAATTTTCATTATTTAATTATTTCAATTTGCGTATATTGCATTTTGCACAAAATAATCATTGAATTAAATCATGCATATGATTGATGTACACAATGGCCATGATTATTGTCATATAATTGTCCTTTTTATCTAGATAATCATTATTGAGAGAATTGAAATATATATTCCAAAAATCATTGACAAATCTAAAAATATGTATTTTACTAATGCTAAATTATCTTTAATCTAGTGTAGATATCTACCACTTTTTACGATGTACGTTTAATATTATACGATACATTGATATATACCACTTGATATTTGTACAAATGTATCGCGAATAAGAAAACAAAACAAAAATATGAACTAAATGCCCAACTCGATCATGATATAAAATTTTCGTGAAAACATGATGAAACCCTAGAAGGTTACATACCTTAGGTCAAAAGCTTCTCTTATCGGATCAAATTGGATCATTGGAAGCTCTCATACCGAAACCAATTTTCAAATTGACTCTGTTCGAAGAATGATGACCTAATTCTTTGAAAGGCATTAGAATTTCATGATCGAATTATGTTGAAGACCTCTTTCTTGGTCTTTCCATGATTGTTGGCCCTTAAATGATAGGACAAGCTTCAGTCCCCATCACTGTAGGAAACCTAAGAAGACATCTAAGGGAAATACCAAAACCATGAGCAAGTAATGTTAATTATCTCAAAATCGAAGCGAGAATATGTTCATAATTTCTCCGAGAGAAAAAAGCCCTAACTATTATGTAATATTTGAAGTTTATAATTTAAGAGCGGCGGTAGCAATTTAACCTACTCTGTCATTTCAAAATGAACAACCATTATAGATGTCCTAAGTTTGAGTTCACAGTCAATACGAGAACAGTAAAGAGGTCAAAACCAAAGCGAGTGAAGTCAATGTTATTGAAATCGTCCAATTTAGTCAACGCGGTCGCAGTTAATAACTAAATAAGTATATCAAAATAAGTATTTTTAATAATTCAAACACTATCAACATTAACTATGTAGAGATCATTATTATGATCATATTCATTCGGTATGTTAATTACATCTGATCCTGTCGATAAGTGAAGTCCGGTTCTCACTCGGATGACTCGGTCTGACCAAGACGACCCGATCTGCTGTAACTCGGGGGTCGGACTCGGGCCCAAATAGAGCTCAGGCTCAAGTCGCTCGGCTCGGACCAAAATGTAGCTCACGAAGTAGTGGTGTGGTTGCAAAGTGACAGTAATCCCCTTTTTGGAGCCCAAAGGGAGGCTTATATAGAGGCATGGAGACTCTCTGCCATGTCAGAGCTGTCATGTCTCATTAAGGAGTCATCAATGGGCAGACTGAACTTGTGGTAGCTTTATTGACCTTATGAGACTGCCACAGCCGCCTGATACCCTGTCTGAACTGCCTCTTTTGATTCTCATTAACATTCGGCGGCGCTGTCAGGTGATGATTGTGTCAGAGATTTGCTACATCATTACTGACAGAGACGGGCTGCAACTATTCGGTCGGCTAGCTATAACTTTCAGACTAGGTCGGTCGGGTGAGCTGGGATCCTAAGCCTACACTCATGGGGCGAATCCAGGGCATTCGGCTAGGGACTCCTGACCTTGAGTGACTGACCTCGGGTGACCGACCCCGAGCGCCCGACCTCGGATGACCGACCTCGAGCGCCCGACCTCAAGCGCCCGACCTCGGGTGACCGACCTCGAGCTCCCGACCTCGGGTGACCGACCCCGAGCTCCTGACCTCGGGTGACCGACCCCGAGCTCCCGACCTCGGGTGGCCGACCCCGAGCGCCCGACCTCAGGTGACCTACCCCGAGCGAATTTGATCCTGAGCCGGGGCCTTATTTGCCCCAGCCTTCGCCCTTCTGTTTGAGCCCCAGGCCCGGCCCGTGAAACCAAGGACGACCTGGCTTAACTCTCCCTGATCCAGGTCATGCTAGATCGGCCCCGACCGAGCCCCCAATCCTTCCAAAAAATCGCTCGCCTGGATCACAAGCCTCCCCTTCAAGTCTAGTCGAAGGAGGCGCTTAGTCCGACTGACTAGGCTCCCGGCCCGGTCGGTCAAACCTCCTTCCCGCCTTCCCACGCGTCACTTCGTACTCCTAATCTTCCTCCTTAAATGTCAGATCTTCCATCAAATCGCTCATTAATGCGAGACCGCGTGTCACCTCCCGACTGGAGGCCTCTGGCACCGAGGCGTCATCGGCATGGCTCGTGCGGCGTCCAGGCGAAGCTTCGAGACCTAGGGAATGGCAGGGATCGGACGGCTAAGATCTGAGCCCGCCACTTTCCTCTTCTTCATCCGACGGTCCTCTTTGATTTGCCCGTAGTATAAATAGGTTCAACCTCTCATTTCACCCTTTTTTACTTTGACTTCTTCCCTTCCCCCTGCTCCCGTCCGACCTCCGCCGCCCGACCTCCTTGAGCTCCGACGATCAGTGTTTCCGGCGAACCTCGTCCTTAGGTATTCCCTTCCTCTATTGAGTCTTTGCTTTGTGTTTTCGGACCCCATCTGGATGGCTGAGTCATCCGTTCCACCCGAGCCGTGGTACTTAACCATTTGTTCATCACTAACTCTAGGTCATTTAGAAACCCTACGTATAGACTACCAAATACCTAAGGACCACCTACTGGCCCTCCCAGGCCGTCGGGACCGACCCCACGGACCTCCCTTAGATTATTTCACCATTTTCTCCAACCAATTACTGGCTGGACTACGCTTTCCGCTTCACCCTTTCTTCCATGAGATCTGTCGATACTTCCAAGTATCTTTGTCCCAATTGGCTCCCAACTCGATTAGGATCTTGTGCGGTACCGTGATCCTTTTCACCGCCTATAATGTCTCCCTAGAACCCCGAGTATTTAACTACTTCTATTATCTTAAGAAGCAAGAGCCCGGGAGCTTCTATTTCCAAGCTCGGATCAAGTCGGCCTTTTTGGAGAAGGTCCCGTCTTCCAACAAAGGTTGGAAGTCCCACTTATTTTATGTTAAGTCTGCCCCACCCCCGACTTCGCCCACCGAGTGGGTAGAAGACCTTCCTGACCAACCTCCAATGTCCAAGAATCTTCGCTCGGATCCCGGCTACCAATTTGTCTTTTCCAAGCTAGGGGGAACCCGCTACCGCGCGGGCAAGCTGCTGATCGAGGGCATGTTATATCTCTTTCGGCTGAGTCAGATCCCGGCGGAGTTACCCGGCACCCTTGGTAAGTTTTTACTCGGTTTGTAAGCTTGTTAATGCTAACTAAAACTCTCTCCCTGTTGCAGCCGAAATCATGTATAGCGCCCGGGTTACTGATGTATTGGCTCTGGAGGAAGAAGCCATGGAGGCTTTGGCTGCCAAACTGGCTGCCGAGCGGGCGGTACCGCCAGTAAATGCTGTCCCGGCTCCCGAGCAACCCGAGGCCAGGGAGGACAATCCGGCGGACGACATCCCGGCTGAAGACTCAGGGGCTATTCCTCAAGTAGTGGATGAGGAGACGACCGATCGGGCAGAAGGGGAGGAAGAAGAGGTGGAGCAGGCAGTTTCCGAGAGCCTGGTGAGAAAACGTCACCGGGTAACTATACCCTCAGGTACACCCTCGGCTCAGGGACCGGCTTCGGGAGGTCAGGCTACAACAACGGTAGCAAAACCTAAGAAGACATCTAAGGGGAAATACCATGATTGTTGGCCCTTAAATAATAGGACAAGCTTCAGTCCCCATCACTGTAGGAAACCTAAGAAGACATCTAAGGGGAAATACCAAAACCATGAGCAAGTAATGTTAATTATCTCAAAATCGAAGCGAGAATATGTTCATAATTTCTCCGAGAGAAAAAAGCCCTAACTATTATGTAATATTTGAAGTTTATAATTTAAGAGCGGCGGTAGCAATTTAACCTACTCTGTCATTTCAAAATGAACAACCATTATAGATATCCTAAGTTTGAGTTCACAGTCAATACGAGAACAGTAAAGAGGTCAAAACCAAAGCGAGTGAAGTCAATGTTGTTGAAATCGTCCAATTTAGTCAACGCGGTCGCAGTTAATAACTAAATAAGTATATCAAAATAAGTATTTTTAATAATTCAAACACTATCAACATTAACTATGCAGAGATCATTATTATGATCATATTCATTCCGTATGTTACATCATTAGTCAAACCCTAAAGAGAACTAGTCCCTCTTACTATTAGTGATTATAATGTTAGTTAGGTAGAGTTTATTATGTGTATGTATTTTACTCGATAGATGCTTGTGGTTAACTTAGGTTTAGTCGTTTGTTTATAGTTGGTTTGGTCGTTTGTCGATAAGGATTTCTTTAATCTTAAATAGAAATTTTATAAAAATCATAAATTGATTATTATTATTATTATTGATAATTCACGCATCCAATTCTTTCAACCGATTAATCTTGAGGGTGATCGGTCTGGTCCATAAAAATTTCTCACTGGCTACTAGAATAAATCGGAAAGCATTCGTAGTGATCCATTCAGATTGTCAATGTTCTTAGATTTGTTATAAAAAAATTAACAGTAATTAAGAATTAAACTTTAATATCTTAACGAGTGCTTTAACCGTGCACCCCAGGGCTAAATTGATCACTTTAAGTAGGATAACATAGAGTCGGAGGGAGGCATCTCATGCACCTTGTCATTCATCTCTTCTCTATTCCATTTGGGTTGTATGGTGATAAAAAATGATAATGCTCATTTCATACGCCCCTCACAGCCCGTCCAAGGGTGGAGCCACACTCATTTTTACCCGGGCTATAGCCCGAAGGGTCAACAAAGGTGAAAAAGAAAAAAAAGGCTTGGATGTACTAGGAAGAATGAGAAAAAAACAAAAAAACAATTAAAGAAACGAGAGGTAGCCTGGGGTGATATAGTCGACGTCAGTATTCGTCGCCTATAGCCTGGGTAGATCACCCCCGGCCATCCGGGAATTAAATTGAATTTCATAATTTGGAAGCAACTTAAGTGAAGGAATTGAATTCTTATAGGAATTGAAATCCAACAAAACTAAGAAATTGAAATCAGATCCAAATAGGTGTGATTTGGTGTGGGAATTGAATTCCAACAAATAAAAATACTAAAATAACCTCACATAAATATAATGTTTGATTCCTAACCAATGAAAGATAAAATAGTAAAAGCAATCAAATTCATTTAGTTTTAGACTCATTCCAAACAAAAGAATTGAATTTGAATTTCTTTGTTTATTGACTCATTCCAAACATAAGAATTGAATTCAATTCCTGGTGGAATTTAATTTTTGATGAAATTCAATTCAATTACATTACTTAAAAACTTTTCAAACGGGGAGTAAATTATGCACTAGTCAACTGCCCCTCTTGAGAGGATTTCTATGTTCCATCTTCCTTGCAAAAAGGTGAAACCGCCACCTTAGCGGCCCCCTGGTCCCGACCCCACAAGTGTCCAGAGGGGGTAAATCACGATTTTACTGATGAGGTAAGGCGCTTGAAGCCGAGAGGATTTAAGTCATATGTTCCATCTTCCTTTGCAAAAGGTGGAACTGCCACCTTAGCGGCCCCCTGGTCCCGGCTCCACAAATGTCCGGAGGGGATAAATCATGATTTTTTACTAGTAAGGTAAGGCGTATGGGGCCGAGAGAATTTAAGTCAGCAGACCAGGTTTTTATCCCGTGTGCGATTGACGACTCTCGAACTTGAGACCTCCGTTGCAAGCAACTAGACGTCTTACCAACTGAGCTAGCCAGTGGGGCCATATGTTCATCTTCCTTGTCGTGCTGAGAGAGAGAGAGAGAGAGAGAGGGGGGGGGGTAAGGTGTGTCGGTGGCGAGGAGGAGGAGTTGAGGGAGGTGCGCAGGCGGCGGGCGTGGCGAGGGAGGAGGCGTGGGAGGCGAACCGGCGGGAGAGAGGCATCAGGCCGTGGGAAGTGTTCTCAGTGGTGAGTCAGACCGGCAGGAGTGAGGCCATCAGGCCATGGGAAGTGTGGTCAGTGGCGAGTCAGACCGGTGGGGGCGGGCGGCGGATCGGGAGCTGCTGCCCGCGAAGTTGGCGACGGCGGAGAGGGAGGTGGCGTGGGAGGCGGAGCGACGGCAGTGAGACGAGGAGGCCGTGCGGATGCGGAGGCGGCTGCAGGAGGCGGAGGAGAAGAGAAGGAGGAGGAAAAGGCGGCGGTGGCACGGAAGTGGAAGCAGCTCTACGTCGCCATCAGGACGGAGCTCGACGAGCTCATCCAAAGGGGGCAGGGATCCTCTGGTCCCAAAATCCCTGGTCCATCCCTGGTCCACACTAAAATTGCGGCCGGATCGTGATTGCGATCCGACCGCAATTTGTTTCGATCCCCTCTAGGGTTCACCGTGGTTTGGGTTCGGCGGGGCCGGAGGCCACCGATGGCTAACCTAAATCCGGATTTAGGATTTAGGGTTTAGGGTTTTAGATTTAGGTTTAGGCCGTCGGGTGGCTCCGGCCACCGCCGAATCCAACTATAACTTGAGGACACGGTGAACCCTAGAGGGGATCGAAACAAATTGCGGCCGGATCGCAATCACGATCCGGCCACAATTTTAGTGTAGACCAGGGATGGATCAGGAATTTTGGGACCAGAGGATCCTCTACCCATCCAAAGGACCCAACAAGGCGACGATGTTAACTAACAAATTTTCCATTTGCCCTTCGAAATTTTTAAATTTTCATTACACCCCCTATAATTTGAAAACTTTTCGTTGTTTTCTATTTCTATCGTTGTGCCAAGCTATTGTTTTTTCGTTGCTAATGGACCGCAATGGAACTTATTATCGTTGTAAATTTCGACTAAAGCTTATGATCTTGGGCATGATGTTCACTGCCTCGTAGGGGAGATTTTACTTTGGAACAGAACAAGGCATGATCGACTCCAAAAGGAGCTGAAGGCAAAGGAAGACACAATGGAGACGTTGAAGTTGCACGTCGAGGCAATGGAACAGGAGCATCGAAACGAGACTGAGAGATCGGTATCTTGAAGCAGAGCTTGAGAATTCTAAATAACAAGAAGAAGAGCCGCGTCAGGAGGAACCAGATTCAGGGACAGTGAGGAAGAAGCATTAGTTGCATCAATGTAGCTGATTCGAAGTATTGAAATTACAACTTATTCGTCTGTCATGTTAAAGGGTGATCAACACTCAGAAAGAAAAGGTTCTTGCTAGATGAGATGATGTACATCGACATCTTCAAGCCAAATATAAAGCATACAAGGCGCAAATGGATTAGGTCGAATCATCGAAACAAAAGGATTTCATACGAAATGAATCGACGCAATCGAACTAAGAAGTCCCTGAGCTAAAGCTCAACCTCTTCCTTAGGACATGGTTGGCCATAGTCATCTCTATCACAAATCTGTAAAGTTAATAGAAAATCCTAAAAAAAGGGGTAAGATTGAATATCATTGCCTTTCAAAAACTTGATCCGTAACGACGATTTGCGCAAAGCTGTCCATGTTCGCTAACATTTCTTCTCAATTTATAGAGGGAGGTCTTTTGCTTGCTTATTCTTGAAGGAGCAGATCTGCTGTACTTTGATTCTGATGCTGAAGCCGGTTGTATCCTCCGCAATTGATCCATTGTGTCCCAACTGTTGTACTCCATGGTGACGAAGGGAGAGCCATGCCTGTAGGACAGCGGCGATGTCTGGCTCCACCAGCTCCTCTCAGCTTCCAAATCTCCTCCATAGTCATGCTCCCGGCCGGAAGGCGACTCTTTATGGCTTTGTGAATCAGCATCATCCATGTCATGGCATATCAGCTTCAGGGCCTGAACAACTCTGCTCATGAATGGCCTTTGAGATGGATCACTATGAACACAGATTGATGCTATGGCTGCAACTTTGACAACGTCGTTGAAGTTACATCTTCCATGCAAGGATGGATCCATGACTTGCACGACTCCTTCCCTTGTGGCAAGGAGAGGGCGTGCCCATGTCACAAGATTCTCCGGCTCCTGAGATGAGGAATAGTACACAGGCCTACGACCAGTTAAAAGCTCCAGCAACACAACTCCATAGCTGTATACATCACTACTAACAAGCAAATGCCCGGTCATTGCATACTCCGGCGCAATATACCTGAAAGTTCACAATCCTAAATCAGGAAAAGTTCATAGCTGGTGCAAGAAAAAAAGGGACCAAACTAGCCACAAGCAATCACATGGTATGTCCGTATACGGATTAGAAGAGGCGACCATCCTAAGTCACGGAAAACCTAAAAGAGTTGTACAAAAATTGTCTCAAAATTCACCTGGTCATCTCTTGTGATTGAGAAAAAAGAATGCTAAATAAGAGATTAGAGATAATCCTCACCCAAATGTTCCCATGACTCTAGTTGAAACATGTTGGCTACCTTCTGATACTTCTCTAGCCAAACCAAAATCTGTCACCTTGGCAGTGAAATCTTCTGCTAGTAGAACATTACTAGCTTTGAAGTCTCGGTGTATAATATGAGGGTTGGCACGCTCATGTAGGTATGCAAGGCTTCTAGCTGCACCAAGCGCAATCTTAACCCGAATATCCCATTCTAGGGGTCCTTTCTTCTTGTCAGCACCTGCAATGACAGCAGTCAGCGACCATATTCTTCACGGAACTATTACATAAATAGGATGGCAGAAAGATATTGACAATTGATTCAGAAAACTAAATTGTGCTTTTAGGCTAGCTCAAAGGCAAATGCTTGTCACCGTGTGAAGGATATCAAACTTTCTGAAAATATTAAGTCAATACCTTTAATGTTGAACTCAATAAAAACACAAAAAACTACAAGCTTTCAGTAGCTTTTTAAGGATTTCTCTGCATTTGTAAAGCTGCCAAGATTGTAACAAAACAGGAGAAATTTCTGACAAGTAATACCCTCAATGAGGAACATGCAATAAAAATTATAATATGCAGATCAGAGAAGGATCGATGTTGTAGGAATTATAGATTCAGTCTTTGCATATTCTTTCATTGAAATGTCAATCATCCAACAAAAAGTGTATTGGAGCAAACACAAGGAGTAAAAATTCCCTTTTAAAAACAATAAGTAATACAAAGTTCTCCATAACGATGCATGTTGGATACTAATTATTTCATTGGGTAAGAGTCAACAAACATAATATTTTTAATTGTGGATGTCGAGTTTCCCTTGAAGTAGGCATCAACATTGATATGAAATTGCAAATATTATTTTATTAGAGACAATCTTTCTAATAAACATTGATTTTTCGTTCATGGAATTTGCAATAAAGCCTACCTTTACCTCTAAAGGGAAGATCAACTCTTTCTCATAAAAAATACTTTAGCTTCCAGATGTCCTTTTCACCTTACTGTTTGAAATCAAATAACTATTGTTTTTAGTTAATAATTATCATGTTCTGTGCATTCATTCACTGTGCGATCACACCTTTAGTAAAGGGAGATGTATACACCCTATTATTTTCACTTCCCTATATCAGCATCTGAAGGACGTCATAAAGCAGACATTAAGATGTTGTTGCAGGCAATTTACTAAAGATAAGAGAACAAAATAAGCACAAATTTGGAAAACACGTATTCAGTTACATACCATGGAGATGGGATTCAACACTTCCATTTCATACACGCTCATAAACAAGAGCAAAATGAGCACAAGTTTGGAAAATCTATTATATGAGCAGGTATTCAATTACATACCATGGAGATGCGATTCAACACTTCCATTTCGTACAAGCTCATAAACCAGACAGTTTTTATTGTCTTCAGTGCAAATACCAATTAACTTTACAAGATTTTGGTGATGCAGTCGACTAAGCATCTCTACTTCTGAAAGGAAATGTTCTCCATTTTGGTTCCTTTTGCTAAGCAGCTTAACAGCAACTTCACTTCCATCATCCAGAGTCCCATGGTAAACACATCCAAAACCTCCTTCCCCTAATATTTTATTTGAACAGAATTTTTCTGTAGCCTTCTCAATCTCAGCTAACGAAAATACCTTCAATGTAGGTGGGCAAGAAGCCATAGACAAAACGATGGGATCCGAAGGTGAGTTATTCATGCTATTTGGCACCATGCATTTAATGCCTGCATTATGAATTTAATACTCTAGCATAAGTGAATCAAGATTAAGTACAGAAGGAAAATTTCGTAACACCGGAATGTGGAATAGGTATATTGAAAAAAAACTGAAAGAAACTATAGAAAGTTGTCTGCAATATAAGGATGACAACCATCTGCAGGTCAAGACAGTTTACAGATAATACTCTCTGTTTCAAGCATGTATGGAAGAGATAAAAGAGGGATACTGCAAAGACACGTTCAAATATTTTCTTACCAGATGTTCTAGTTACTGATGGGGTGATTGTAGAGCCCAGAGGAGCAGATTGTCGTCCAAGATTTTTCCATTTTAGGATAAAAAGGATAATAACAGAAAGAGCTACTATAAGAATGAATGAGGATACTACAATTACTGCAATGATTGTAGCATTTAATTTCTCCAACTTGCTAATTGGAACAACTGCTATCAAAGGATATTGGTAGCTTCCATCGTTATGAGGACCTAGCACAGTAGATCCCCTAGGCATAGATGGTGGGGAAGAAGGAAGTCCTAAAACAATGTTCGAAAGATCAGTTAGAAGAAATGTCATATGATTAGTAATTTAGTATTCACCAAGAAAAAAAAATGTTGCACCTGAATAATGAACACATATTACTTCATAATCACCAAATATAGATTTGTTGATGGGCACCTTTTTCTGCCAAAGTCTCTCATAAATAAGCATAACTGTCGAAGAATTAAATTTCTCATCAAGCGGTACCAAGAATATAGTGACACGAGTTGTTCCTTCCTTCTCCTTCAGACCAACAGCAGCCATTATCTTTATCTGACTCTGCTTCAAGAATGCTCCTGCTGCCATCTCAACTTCAAATTTTGTAATATGTGTAAAAAATATATACGGAGGCACCCCTAAATCAATAGTTACACGAACAGGCAGCACACCATCACAAGTTGAACCAATTGTAGTTGACATGAGAGGTTCGGAACATATTACTTCATCACAATCTGCCAAACAATGGCATACAAGTTATTCAGAAAGTCACAGTAGAATTGGTATTTTAGCTGAAGTATAAACTGACGTGAGCTTTAACTTAAAAAAGAACCTTCCATGTGTCTGCGTATAAGACTGAGTTACTATGACAACAACAACAACAACAACAACAGCAAAGCCTTATCCCACTAGGTGGGGTCGGCTATATGGATCCTTTTACGCCATTGAGTTCTATCCCCTACTATATCATCATCTAGATTTAAATAAAATTTATCTTGTTTTATTGTTGCCAACCAAGTCTTTTTTGGTCTTCCTCTCCCTCTTTTAATGTGCGTATTTATCATAGTCTTTTAATGTGCGTATTTATCATAGTTTTCTTAAATAATTCTTAAATTCACATCGTCTAACAGGGGCATTTATTGGTCTTCTAAGTACATGTCCGTACCATCTCAAACGTGTCTCCCGAAGTTTTTCTTCAATAGATGCAACTCCGACTCTCTCTCTAATACTCTCATTCCTTATTCTATCCATCCTCGTATGTCCACACATCCACCTTAACATCCTCATCTCTGCAACTTTCATCTTTTGCTCATGTGCTCGAGTCATAGCCCAACATTCAGCACCATATAACATAGCAGGTCTAACTGCCGTTTTGTAGAACTTCCCTTTAAGTTTTAGAGGTACTTTACGATCACATAAGACACCCGATGCTAATCTCCATTTCAACCATCCTGCTTGTATTCTATGTAAGACATCTCTCTCAATTCCTCCATCACTTTGCAAGAACGATCCTAAATACTTAAAGTTCTCGATTTTAGACAACTCATCATCTCCTATCTTAACAATTGTTTCACTACGTCTAGCATTGCTAAACTTAAATTCCATATATTCAGTCTTTACTCTACTAAGCCTAAAACCTTTCATTTCTAGAGTTTCCCGCCAAGATTCTAGTTTAGCATTTACTCCTTCACGTGTCTCATCTATCAAAACAATATCATCTGCAAACAACATGCACCATGGCACTGTATCTTGAATGTGCCTAGTGAGTTCATCCATGATTAGTGTAAAAAGATAGGGACTTAAAGCTGATCCTTGATGTAACCCTATCCTTATTGGAAATGCTTCAGTCAATCCACCTGAAGTCTTCACTCTAGTCGTTACATTTTCATACATATCTTTAATTAGGTCAATATATGTTACGCTAACGCCTCTCTTTTCTAGAATTCTCCATATAATTTCTCTTGGTACCCTATCATAAGCTTTTTCTAAATCAATAAATACCATGTGTAGATCTTTCTTTTGCTCCCGATATTTTTCAATTAATTGCCTAAGAAGATGTATAGCTTCTATTGTCGACCTTCCAGGCATGAACCCAAATTGATTTTCGGTTACCGTGGTCTCCTTCCTCAATCTTTTTTCTATTACTCTTTCCCAAAGTTTCATGGTATGACTCATTAATTTAATACCCCTATAGTTTGCACAATTTTGTATGTCTCCTTTGTTCTTATATAAGGGAACCAGACTACTTACCCTCCATTGATTAGGCATTTTTTTTGTTTTCAATATTAAATTAAATAATTTTGTAAGCCATTCAATACCTTTTTTCCCTAAACATTTCCATACCTCTATTGGGATATCATCCGGTCCCACGGCCTTTCCATTTTGCATCCCTTTCAAAGCTTGTTCTACTTCTGAAGTTTGAATTCTCCGATGAAAATTAAAATTTCTATACTCATTTGAAATACTTAAATTGCCTAAGTCAAGTTGGTCCCCTAAACTTTCATTAAAAAGTTGATGAAAGTAAATCTTCCACCGCTCTTTTATTTCGCTATCATTTACTAGTACTCTATCGCATTCATCTTTAATACATCTTATTTGACTAAGGTCTCTTGTTTTCCTTTCTCTTGCTTTAGCTATTTTATAAATGTCTCTTTCCCCTTCTTTTGTATCTAAATTTTGATATAGTCGTTCAAAAGTTTTATTTTTTACTTCATTCACTGCTTTCTTAGCCTCTTTCTTGGCTATTGTATATTTTTTTAAGTTTTCCTCGTTCTTACAAATATATAATTCCTTATAAGCTATTCGTTTTTCTTTCACTTTCTCTTGTACTTTCTCATTCCACCACCAAGATTCCTTCCTTGGTGGTGCATGCCCCTTTGACTCACCGAGTACATCCTTAGCTACTATTTTCAACTTTGATACCATCTTATCCCATGTCGTATTAGAGTCGCTATATATTTCATCTAATGCTTGTATTCCTACCTTCTCCTTCAATATGTTTTGCTTCCCATCCTTTAACTTCCACCACTTAATTCTAGGAGTCGTGTATATTTTTCCTCTATTAATATTATAACTAAGGCGTATATCTAACACTACTAATCTATGTTGGGTAGTTAAGCTTTCTCCAGGGATAACCTTACAATCTTTACAAATCTTCCTATCTCTCTTCCTAACCATAAAATAATCAATTTGTGATTTATTATTCCCACTTTTGAATGTGATCAAGTGTTCTTCTTTTTTCTTAAAAAATGTATTAGCTAGTATAAGGTCATATGCTATCGCAAAATCCAATATAGTTTTTCCTTCTTCATTTCTTGTTCCAAACCCATAACCCCCATGTACTCTCTCATATTCTTCATTTTTCGCTCCGACATGTCCATTTAGATCGCCTCCTATTAAAATCATTTCATTTGGCGGAATGTTTTGTAATACCTCATCTAAATCGCTCCAAAATCTTGATTTAGTTTCTTCATCTAATCCTACTTGAGGTGCATATATGCTAATTACGTTCACAACTTCTTTCGCCACTACTATCTTGAGAGCTATAATTCTATCCCCCTTTCTAACTACACCAACAACTTCATCTTTTAAAGAACTATCTACAAAAATACCCACTCCATTTCTTGTTTTACTCTTTCCTGTATACCATAACTTAAAACCCGAGTTCTCTATCATTTTTGCCTTCTCACCTACCCATTTTGTCTCTTGCACACACAAAATACTAATTTTTCTCCTAATCATTGTATCTACTACCTCCATTGTTTTACCAGTGAGAGTTCCTATATTCCATGTTCCAAATCTGAGACTATTACTTTTCTTATAATGTTTATTCTTAGTCCACCTATGGTGTGAGAACTCTTGCCTATTTAACACTACACCCAAGTTCTCATGGAGATGTAGCGGTCCTTGCTGAGACGTTACAGTCGGACCCTGCAACGCGAACCCTTGCATATTTAGCACTACACCCGGGTTCTGGAGATGTAGCGGTCCTTGCCGAGACGTTACAGTCGGACCCTGCAACGCGTTCCTTCCGGGGAACATCCTAGCATTAGCATAATACTTTAATGGATCCATTCATTGAGTATTTGCCATAGTTTTTTACGCTGGCTGGCAACCTAACGCAACCCTCCTCCTTTATCCGGGCTTGGGACCGGCCATGACTAGGTCGTCACAGGCGGAGTTGACTGAGTTACTATGACAAACAACGAAAAGTGAATAGATCACAAACCTTGACCTCGCCAAGGAGTAGATAATGCTGGTGATGATGCAAGAGAAACACTGTGGTGATGTTTTGGAATAGGATCCTGAGAGTTTACTGGCATAGGAAAATCCAATTAGATATTTGATATCCAAAGGAAGTTTAAAAAATAAGTTCAAATAAATCAGCTGGAGTACCATGAGGATCTGGAGTAAAATCTGGGAAAGGTTCTGGTTTAATTGTTCCTTTTCTGTTTTCAGGCGGGTTGGTTGTGCTTAACCCTGGTCCCAAGTAGTTCATTGCTGTACATTGGCATGGAAAATATGAATAATGAGGATGTACAGCTAAAAATGTAGATTACCAGCTCAAAATAAGATGTTGATGACTTTATTTCTGGAACTTATGAAGATAGATACACGGGTCAGAGAAAATCTCTGCATACAAGAATTTCCTAGTACTACGATGAAACAGGTTAAAGAGTGAAATGAGTTTATTCAATTGATCGTGTCGGCAACTGAATAATCTCAGTAGAGTTTAGGTAATTTCCTAAACCAGCACAGGTTGATCATCAGCTGGTTAACTGTCTCTTTGATGTGGGGGCCCTCTTGCTCTCATCCAAACAGTGGTCAATGAGATGCCTTTACACCATGCTGTTACTTTTTTCCAGTCATGTTTAGACTCCAAATTTTGGATTTTCAAACCCTAACGAATACTAAGCGAGTACAGAGTAGATCGCTCAAACAAACAGGTCGGGTAAACCTAGAATTCCAACAAGTTGGCGACTTTCTCAGACTTTTAATGAAAAATGAAGCTAACAGAAACGGACCATGTGGGAACCTGACCACTGCGCATCAAGCGCCAAAATTTCCACTGTTCCAAACAGATAAACAAAGACAGACAAATGAAGAGTTCGACAAGAATACCGAAACAAAGTGGGCTCAAGTGGAGGGCAAGCGCAAGGATCGCCAGCAGACGCATCTTCCCACGCGAAGAGATGGCCAAGAGAAGAACACTACCGGGCGCCATTATCACCGTAGATGCCGAAGAAGAGCCACATTCAAGCCCATCGCCGCCATCCTCGCTGCCTACTCCCTGGGCGCCGACGGCGGCCGATTCCCAGTAAGTGGATCGCCAACGTGGAAACCCTAGGTGCTGCCGACTGGTATCTTAATACCGGCGAAGTCTTCGATCGTTCGATCTCGTCTCATGTTTGAGTTGTATAGCTATAAAGAGAGCAGACCGCAGAGGGAAGGGAGGCGTTTCAGATACGGAGAAGGGAATTTTTCAAAACGCCCCAATATTTCACTATTTATGTCAAAATGGGCTTCAAATATCTAGACCGATTATAATTCGGAATCAACGGTTTGATGATTCCTAGGATCGACAATCGATGTACGATTTATTACCGTGTAAGATTATTATATATATATAAATTAAAATTATAAACTCATAAAATTGTTAATCGGGATGATTATTAAGAATAATTATGTAAAAAAATATTAATTATTTAATAAATAATTAACTAACACTTTAAATTATTGGCCGACAAAGGTAACAAACAAATAAGCACCGTTTTTTAGTCTCCTTTTAATTATTAAAAATAATAATATAATAAATTATTGATTAATTATTAAATAATTAACTAATATAAAAAACATTAATCACGGTAATTTAATTGATTAACCTACTGTTCGTTTGAGAGAAACACATTCGAGTTGATTTTTTTAACATTTATAAAAAATTATATATATATATATATAAATAGAAAAAAACTTAACGAATTGACGATTTAAACTGTGAAATCGACCGATTAAAGGACCCCTAACCCTTAATTGCTCCGACAAAGGGCTGAGGTAGTTATGATTCGACGGATTAAAGGACCCCTAACCCTTAATTGCTCCGACAAAGGGCTGAGGTAGTTATGATTCGGGCTTGCAAAACTGGTCAACGGATAACAAGCCTAAGATGGATCCAATTAGGATCGGATCGGGGAACAAGTCTATATATTAAGAAAAATTCATTTGTTAATTTATCGAAATTGAAATTTGATCAGATCCATCAGTCCAATATTATTAATCATCTATTAAAAACACATTTATCTGTTAATTTACAACTTAGACTAATCTTAAGTATCTAAAAAAAGTTATCGCAAACTAAAATTTAATATTTAAATACATGAAAAATTAAGAAAATAATATGTGACAACGCCATTGAAGCCCACACGAACCATCTCATTCGCCTCTTGCGTGAGGTAAGAAGGTAAATTCGAGGATAGTTTTGACAATAAAAAATGTTTGAAGGCATTTTAAAAAACTGTCCAATTTTAGGGGGCAATTTGAAAACAATACACCAAGAATAAGAGGGGAGATTTAAAAATAAATAAATAATTAAGACAAATTAAATCGAAATAATTTTTTTCATTAATAAATATTTTAAAAATTGAGAATCATAAAATATTTTCTTATAATTTGAGCATTATATTTAACTCAAATTAAGTTATAATAGAAATTAAATGAACTAATTTAACACATTTCAAGTTGTTATAAAAATATATTTAACTCAAATCAACATCTTATTTTATAGTTATTTTAACGCAAATAAAGTTTTTTTTGGCGACTATTTATTTTAATTAAAAATGGAAAATCAAACCATTTGAAATCAGTGATAAAAAAATCATAAAATTTATTTTTCAATATTTTCAAAAATATTTTTTATTAATTATTTAATTTCGAGTTGGGAATTGACTCGGAAGAACGAGAGATGACCCGGATGCGGCCGAAGCGCCCTCCGCCGACGGCCCATCTCTCCGCCTCGAATCCGCTGGCTCCTGGGTCGGTTTCCGCGGCCACCGCCGCTCGATCCAAGAGCAGCAAACGCTGCTGTTGCAGGAGTGGAGGATCTTCACTTCCAGTCATCATCGTCGCCATATCCGTCCTATTTTTCCTCGGTATCACATGGAAGTGGATGCGCATTCCCGTCGCGCCTCCGCCTCTGCATTCTACTATGCTCTACACTTTTGATATCGTAAATGAGTTCCCCCACGACCCGGATGCCTTCACCCAGGCAAGATCCGGGTCGCCTTCATCCTCTTTCTCTGATGTTGTTCTTAGTATAGTTTAGGCTGCGCGTTTGATATGCTTGTTTTCTATTGTCGTTTTCAACAGAAAATGTGATTTTTTGAAAAAAAACGTATTTGGTTTGTATTTTTCAATCTTATTTTTCAGAAAAAAATATAATGTTTTCTGAAAAATTAGAGAATTAAATAAAATTATTTTTCAGAAAATAAAAAAATACGATTTTCTGAAAAATAAAAATAGAAAATAGAACAAATCAAACACCCCCTTAGTTTTGTGATATTAAAAACTCTGAAATTTTGTTTTGTTTCAAAGTCAGATCATGCATTCTGCAATTCAACATGAAATTTCTGATAACTTTGGAAATTCTTCGATTCTTCGAAATTATTTTACTCTTGACTTAAATTGTACCAATTCCTTGAAATTTAAGTTTGCATTTTTTCCCCTCCAAATTTTAAGCTTTTCTTTCAAGGTAAACTGAGTGGTATTTCCATAAGATAGGATGAAAAAGTAACATATATGATTGCATCAGAAGCTATTATGGATGTGCACAGTATGCTATTTTTGTTCGGTCTAGTATGTGTTCATTGTAAATATTATATTTCCTACCAATCATATTGTCGCGCTATATTGATTTATTTGATTTTCAATACTTAATTGGTGATAAGAATAAACTACTTCTCGGTTATTGTTTTAGCTCATTTTCTTTCTTATTCATTGTTCTATGACGCTTCTTGTTTTTCATATTCAATTCAATTTTTTATATGGACTTGATCTGAAAATATTTTCTAAATCTTCGCAGGGTCTTGTTTATGGAGGAAATGAAACATTGTTTGAATCCACTGGCCTCTACTACAAAGTAAGCTAGATTTCATTATGAGTCCTACATAATAAAGCTTAAGTTGTCCTTGCATTTGCCTTCCTTTTTATCTTCTCTATATTGGTATTTGCTAAAGGGACCATATAAGCTTCGTTTAATCGTTTCTATCCCAAAAGGTGCCACAAGTCTCATTCCTCTTTGTGCTGCACTCTGTAATTTATGATATCCCTTGAAGATTTTACCTTGACTGTTTGAGTTTAATACTAAATATCTCAGTATTAAAAAAGCTAAAAAATGGGCTATAGGATTATTCAATTTTTTTAAAAAAAATTCAGAGTGCCTTACAATTAGTTATTATACTAAGTTGATGAACTTATTTGTCAAACAATAACCACCAACATTTTCAAAAAGCTCACAAACTTAATTCTTAGTTTCTATAGAACAGAATCCTGTGCCATTATAGGAATTAGTTAATATTGACAATTATAGGAATTGTTGCTGTGTTTAATTCATCTGTTTATTTTGACCTATTCACCTTGTTTTGAGTCGTCGTGGAGAAAATATAAAACTTATAATAACGTGGATTCAGTATTTTTTGATGTCATTTATAAATTGTTATGCTGATATTCTGACATCAATTGAATACAACTGACTATTATCTATACTTGTTTAATTCTTATTTTTAGTGACACCTTTTTTATATTTTGTGGTTCACAGTCATCAGTCAGAGAAGTTCTTCTGCAAACTGGGAAGGTAATCCTCTATTACACTATTCATGGATTTTCATTATTTGAACTGCTATTGCTTTTATTTTTGTATTTTTTTGGCAATGGAATCTAATCTATCTAATTCCATGATTCCTTGACCGTCCTTTTCAACTGCTGCACTTCTTGGTGTCTTCCTTCAATTAATATTGGGTTTATATTATTGATGGTTGAATTAGATATGCGTGTTGGTGTTTTTTTTTAACAACACAAACTTTTCATTTCATGATGAGTTATACTCAACTTTTTCATCCAGTGTGGTTAATTGCATTAGATGTGCATGTTTCCTTTAACAACTCAACTTTCTCATTTCATGATGATTTGTGGTCTCAAGTTTTTCATCTAAGGGGATGAATTGCAAGAAGTGCAATTATTTGTATAGTGTAGAATGTAGATTAATTTTTGTTGGATGAAGCCTTAGATAGCTAGATATAACTGAATCATACTTGCCGTTGGTCTAATGAAATCCTTATGCATAGATGGGTGGACCCTTGTGCATTAGGCTTGTTTATCAACAGTGCTCAATGTCCATATTAAATCTATGATTTTTTATTTTTATTTTTTCAAATAAAAGTAAATTTAGTAGTCATGTGATCAGCTGCTGTTTCTGTTTTTTTTAATAAATGATAGAATATCTATTAATTCATGTTTTTCAGGTTATCGTTTCTCATCAAATGGATGGTTCCTTCTTCGGGGAAGGTCTCACTCTTTTTGGCGAAAGGTTACAAGTCAATTTTCTTAGCTACTCCTCTTTATGTTACATCTTGGGGGGAGAGTGATTGAACTAATAAGCTATTTTATTAATTAATTAGTAGTATTATTATAAATCATGGCTATATTTTCAGATAATTTATTAGGCCTCAAGCCTATCTATACATGGATTGTAGTTTCCTTTGGTGAAGCATACACTACAACAATACAATACAATATATTTCCCTCCCAACTAAGCATATTTCCATCTTAAATAGACATAAGTTGATATTGCTATCTGTTATTGGTTAAATGACAAATCTCATAGTTAAGTAATTCGTTGATATTGGTGTTTTCTTATTTTATTCCAAAGAATCCTACTAATTTGTTTTTATTTTCTTGCTACACAGGTTGTACCAAGTTACCTGGTTAACAAGAACAGGTTTCATCTATGATCGACATAACATTAGGGAGGTTTGTTCTTCACTAATTAGACGTTTTCATATATTCTTCCTTCATTTTCCAAGATAATTTTCAGTAAACATTGATCGTGTCTTATGATGTGATATATGAAGTTTTTAGTTCCTTTTTCCGTTTTGGAAATATATGTTTTATACCAATGACATATGGACATTATATAATTGGTACATGTTCCAGAAACTGTAGTTAACTTGGTACAACTTCAAAATTGTAGAACTTCTTTGATACACATACCAGGGTGCTTGAGAGGTTCCAACATGTTTTGTAGTTCTATGAACACATATAAGGAAAGGGAATATTTCATCATGCCTTTTGGCATATATATATCTATTGTCTGTTTGTTTCGTGTAAAATAATTTGTTTGTGTAAAATATTTTCTAAGAAGAACTATAGGGGAAATTGTTTTTTTGTGTTTAGCTATGATACGGAGAAATGTTTTCCCTTTCTTTGGTCCATTTCCTTCCATGACTAAAATTGGCAAAATGAACATTTTTTTTATCATGGAAGTTGCTCAACATCAGTGGAAGGCGTCTATTTCTGGAATCTGAAGGAGGCAAATATGTCAGGCTTAGAGAGATGAAACTTGGACACAAGTGAGTGACGTCGAGGTAGTGGGAGCATTGATATTGTGATTGGTGGGAGCGCGTGAGATGGAGAGGTGGTGAGTGCGAGCAGGTGGTGGAACCGGGGGCACAATCTTGTGCTTGATGGGGACAAATGGAATGGAGGCAACAATAATTGATTTGGCGTTCAAACAAGGGTTGGAGGTAGTGGATGAGGATTGAGTGGAGAGAGGAGATAATGACTCGTGTGAGGGAAAATAACTTCTGCTCATTTTGATTGGAAGCCATTTTCCCTCAAACAGTCCACATTTTTTTGTTAACTGACACAAAAATTTTCATTGGCCATGATTTTTACATTACACTAAAGTCTAAACACTAGAAAATCTAAAGAGTATTTTATGTAAATGCATTTTACATGAAATAAATGAACCCATAGATGAATTGTCTTTATCCTTTCTTGTTGTACCTATTACTCTAGGTTAACCTTGTTGAAATGAACCACTGGTGGAAACTATCATTATAAAAGTGTATTTTCTTAACTGTGTTCTGAAAAGAACCTGCAAAATTAACAATCCAAATGGAAACAACTAAGTGATATAGAACCGTAGTTCTGCAATCCTCATTCACTTTTTGACCAGTACTGCTAGAAATTGTTTTAGGTAATTGAACACACTGACTTTGCCTGCATAAGATTGACCATATGCATAGGAATTCAACTTCATGAGAAAAACATAAGACAAAGGTTAATATTAGCATTAGTAACTTACCAAATATCCTAGACCTTGTATTGCATTTTAGGAAAATGGGACATGATATTGTTCCTGGAAATCAATCCTTTTGAGTTAATAAGTGGATAGATATACAACTGTTATATCAAAGCCTCTTCCAACTTTTCCATCAATCTGGCATGTGCTACAGCCTTTCACAAAGTTCCAACAATGCTTCTGTTACAATCATAATCATCCTCCTTTTCAGCAGAATGTCCTGTGACCCATCACTTGATCTTTCCTTTGCTCTCATTGGATATTCAACCTGATTTGGGAGAATTCTGAGATGAGCTAATGCTTCTTAGTTCATAGCTGATATATGCCAATTTTCACTTGGTTCATCTTGAAAGGTTAGACTCCACATTTAAAATTCTCCTACGCAAGATTTAATGTTGGACATACTATATTATGCACCTTCAACTACTTGAATGATGAATCATCAACCCATTTGCTCTTTAGGTGTGAGTTTGCCAAATTCTGTTGAAAGGCTTACTCTTGCCTACAATATTTCACAATCCCAGCAAGATACCCTGTTCCAACATTTCCCTAATCAAAATATCTATGAGAACTGAGAAGCATCATATTTGGATGTATTTGGGCATTTGGTTGAAAGAAATAGTAGAACTTTTGGTCAATGTGCTAGACAATCTTCAGAACTCCTCAATTGGTTGGTCGACACGTCATCCTTTTGCACAATTGATTACCATATTTGATTACTGTGCATATATTCCTACATCCATATGCATAAATTCCCATATCCATGTGCATAAATTCCATTAGATAGTTGTGCCAAAGTAAGTTAAAATAATCATTTCTATTGTGTGAACAATCATTTGTATTTTGACTATAGATTATTGCATGTAGAATTGTATATACATGAGCTATCAATTTTGAAAGTAATTATTTTTCCACAATTGATGGAGCAGAAGGATAGGTTTACTCATCCTATGAGTGATGGTTGGGGATTGGCGACTGATGGCAAAATCCTTTATGCAACAGATGGAACTTCCACTCTGTATCATCTTGATCCCCAGACTTTGAAAGGTTTGTAGTAGTTATACAATTATGTTATTTTCGTATTGATTATGATTTTCTTTTTTTTTATTCCTGCAGAAATCAGAAGAGTAACTGTCAAATATAATGATCATGAAATTCCTTTTCTTAATGAGTTGGAATATGTAGATGGGGAAGTATGGGCAAATGTTTGGCAGGTGTGTTAATTGTTCCCCTTCAGATAATTGTAGTAGATAATCTTTTGTTTTAATTAGTTCTGAATTACTTTTTCATATGAATCCACATGACCGACATATTATTATTCTTCCAACAGATATTGTGAACCAACTCTAAATTAAGCATTTTAGGCATACAATGTTTTAGTATTTTGTGGCATTTGTGTGGATCTTCAAGCTGTTATTTCTGTTTTCATTTTTTTTTATATTTCTGTCATCAATTACATGAAATTATAGGATTGGAGATTCATTTTCATTTCTTTGTTAATTTGAAAATCATTTATTCTCATTCATGCACTACTTAAGCATGTCCAGAGTCCCACTGAATGTATACAGAAATGTTAACTGCCACATGGTGCAGACAGATTGCATAGCTAGAATATCACACAAAGATGGCAAGATACTAAGTTGGATTGCTCTCCATGAATTAAGGTACACGATTTCATCAAATGATTTGTTCTATTAGATATTTGAATTTTAAACTATAAACATTGGTATAGATTGTTAAGTTTGACCAGACGATCACTTGTGAAAAAGCCCAATCTGTCAAAATCTCCCATGTGATCAGGCAAACTATGATAGCCCAAGCCTAATACATGGATTAATTTACGGAAGGATTCATTGCTTCAATTACTAACATGCAAATGAACTCAGGTGTCCCAACGGATACTATGTCAAGGCGAAGTTTAATTGTCATAAACTATACGTTATTTTAAGCCTATTGGGAAGGGATCAATTCATACCTTTTATTTTGTATGTGTATTCTTAACATTTATCATTATTTTGGTCACTTCACATTGAAATTGAATCTGTGATGTTTTCAACAGGCAAGGATTGATGAGATCCGGTTACACTGTGAGTTCCTAATTTATGTCTCCCTTTATTTCTACCTTTGAACTATAGATTTACATTTTGTGCGTTTGGATGCCTACTTATTTTTCCCTTTCAACAAGCTTTAAGTTCATCTTGGTGAAAAGCTTTACTATGTTTCCTGGTTTTAGGCCACTCTGGGTTTAGCATCTAGAACCTCGATTACCATTACAACAACCCAAAATGACTTTGTGAAAATTTATATGGTAGCCCAAACGAGACCTACTTTTATTGCTTGCCAAACCCCAATTCTGAAGGTCTTTAATGGGATTACGTATATGGACTTTCCAAGTATTGCTTGATTGGAGGACTGCGCATCCAAGGGGTATTAGCTAAAACTGGTTGGGTCTTGAGGGTTTGGAGGAACAAAAGTATTTTTTTTTTGTTCATGACATGAATACTCCGTTACCTTCTTGGTATAAGGTAAATGACCTGATTAAATTAGGAAACATGATTATTGTGGCACATTTGAGTTTGACCCCTTAGATTAAGCTTGGGACTCAGTTCGTTCTTGATGTTTTTAAATATAATAGTTTTGCCTTACACTTAGCGAATCATCTCAACTTTGTTTTGTTTAAACCATCCCAACTTGCCCTTAATTTACGTTGATTCTTGGTGGAATTGATCTATATTGAAATGACACTAAAATTTTGAGTCGGAATCAAGATCTTTAGACTCAACAGCAGGGACACATTGAAGGGTTCCCTAGTAAATCAAACAAGGCTCAAGTTACGGGGTGGTATAGGTTGATCACTATAGTTTTCAATGAAGCTATGACAATTCAAACGCAATTTTTTATCAATTCAAACAAAAAAACAAAATGCTCAAGTGTATGTAGAATCGAACGAACACAAGGGCTTGGCGAGGCATTCCTTGGTCAAATCATCTAGTGACCAACAGTGTCCCCTCGTAAATACTATATTCACTATTCTCAAACCTAATTCTTGGTGCACCTTCTTTGTTTTTTTATATCTAATATAATTTACAACTTTTCCAGCGCATTGATGTACTGAATGGCATTGCTTGGGATGACGAAAAGAAGCGTTTGTTTGGTAAGTTTGTGTATAACTTTTTTTCTCTGAAAGAGAACTACTTTTCTCACTTAAATTTAGGTCATGTTTAACATAATTCCTTGTCTCTATCGTTTCGTCTTGCCAGTGACAGGTAAGTTATGGCCGAAGCTCTATCAGATCAAGCTTCGCCCAGTTACTGGTCGATTAAATGCAAGGATCGAAGACCTTTGTCGCATCAGATCATGAGATGTTGCTACCTGCTATGATGAACGTAATTTGGTCAAGGTAATGCTCTTCATTTTTCGAGAGGTACTGACTATCAACGTGACCATCGATCTGTCGATTTTAGCTTCATAATCTATACAAATTGTGCAAATACTCGAAGAGTCTAGATCATTAATTTGATTCAAATGAGAAGCAAAGTAGAAAACACAGCTTGTTTTATGTAAAGTCCCAAAGGCATTTGATCTCCAGACGCATGTGTGTATTAAATGATGTTGTGGTCTTGTAATGTTACCAATCATTACGAATATACTTTGCATTTTGAGTTATGCATTTTCTCTTTATCCATATTCGCATCCACTCTTGGTGGTATAAGACGATTCGCTCGCCCCTAGTGTCTCCGTCAATCCGTCCCAGGATCAATACGGGCATTTGCATCCACTCGTGATTTTATAAACAGAAATCATTTTCTTAACCTCCTGTCTTAATATTTGTGCCCCTTTTGGTTGCCGTCCACTCACCTACCGTCGGCGCTGTGTGTCCCGACCAAGTTATAATCTAGGAAATGTGAACTCAGGGGGATCACCGTCAATTATGATCACGTTGGTTATCCAGCGCGATTGCAATTAGCGGTGATCCCTTGGGTTTGACTTCCCCAGGTTATAACTTGGTCAGGACACGCGGTCGGATGCCACCAATGGTGGGCGGGTAGCAACTAGGAGGGGAGCCGGTATTGGGATAGGGGGACAGGGATTTTCTGGAATAGAAAATTGAAAATAGGACATACATCTCTCGTTTCGTTCTATTTTGGTTTTGCCTGACTAATCTTGACAGATGACCTTTTTCTTAATCAACTTACCAAACAAATTCGGAATAGAGTTTATGAGCATTTAGAGATAGACTTTCACAATATTATCTCTATTGGGATTCAAATTTTAGTTTATTTGTTGTCCTAAATTTACACCTGTTTTTTTTGCCTTTAAGGTTAATAATATAAATGTAATATGGTAATTTTTTTTTATCCTTTTTCGTTCCTTCTCTTCCCCTTAACTATATGAACTTTTTTTTTAATTTTCTTCATCTTCCTTGTTAGGTCTCAAGTAAACAACCTTCCTTGAGCGAATATAACCAAACTAGTCGTTAGTCTTCTAAGCCTAAAACTAAGTTCATATTAGTTCCTTCAACAAGATACCTTCTCCGTTTAAGTTTCAGAGAAATAAAGGTTTGAATTTCAAATGAAATGAGTACAGAACTAAGAAAGAAGACTATCAACTTTTAAGATTAATCGGATAAAATTCCAACACTTAGATTCTGAAAAATACAAAAGTTTGACTTGAAAAGATTGACCTTAGTGAAATTCTTAAAAGGTTTGTTTTCTTTCTCCCAATTAGGCATATTTTCAACAAACCGTCACACTTATTTTCAATTTTCATGCTTAAAATTAAAAAGAGGCAAATATATTCCCCTCTCTCTCCCTGCGGCAGATTCCACGGCGATTTAAACCACTTCCCCTCTTCTTCTCCGATTCCGCTACGATCGAGCGACCGACCGCCTGCGCTTCGCCTTCCCGTAGCTTCTGCGCGCCACCGCCTCTCCCTCTCCCTCCTCCATGACGTCCTTGTTTAGGGCTCGCCGGGAGCCACCGGAGGAGTGTGGATCGGGCGGGAAGATCCTGCGCGACCAGCGAGGAGGCCGCGAGCTGCGGCCCTCCCCCTACGCGCGCCCTCCTCCTCTTTCCCTCCCGGCGCCTCCACCTCCCGCCGGGAGCCCTAGGTGGCTTCTCGGCCTCGTCTCCGGGGCCGGGAAGCTCATCTCGTCCGTGTTCCGCTCCGACGGCAGCTCCCCCGACTCTTCCGCGTCATTATCTTCCTCCTCTACTAACTACAGCCCTCGATCCAGTGAGTTGATTTTTCCTGCCTTTCTCACCTTATGAGGGGACTGCTATAGCTGCAACTATCAGTTCATCTTTATAGTATTTGGTGTGTAGCATTAGACGCAGGTTCAGGAAAGAGATATTGGTGGATTATTTTAGCGTTCTGTTTAGTTCAGTGCCATCATGCATTTCCATACCGTATGCCTTAAATTATTCTTGTCCCGATTCAAATATGGTTTAAATTAATTTTAGTAATCTTAACTGCTAAATTTGGTTAGCTGGTTACTTGTACAAAAAAATATAGCCTATTTAGAATGTGCTCTATATATAATTTTACGTTTATAACACTCCTCTTCATTGCCAAAGATCAACATGCAGATGAGCTTAACTTACTGAATGTGCAGAATTTAGACCAGAAACCTCTTCTGATGACATAAGACTAAGTGATCATTTATACTGAAATTTTAATTGTCTTGTAAAGTGACTTATGTGTACTTTTATATTAAGAACAACAACTATTTTATAATCATAACAATTATTATCGACGGAATTGAAGTTATACTAGGTCGAGTATGAATATTTATTTGCTGAGTCTGCAACTTATACTTAGCAATTGAAGTTTTCTTTCCTAATTTGCAAGTAGTAGTACCACGTGGGTAAATATTGAATTGTGTTTCCCTAAAACAGAAGGTGCACGGACTACATATTGATGTGCTTAGTAGGGTCAGTTCATGCAGTGTTACCTTTTGATAGCCAAAGATCATTTAGTGACCCTGATATTTTTCTCCCATGTTCATGTCTCAATGGAGTGTTCTTAATGCTGCACTAGTCTAACAGTCTCTTTGCTCAAATATACAATTGGAAAAACATGGGTTTAAAAAATTTCCACTTGACTCACATAAGCAGTGGTTACGCAGATTTTGATGGGGATTTCATAGCCGGCATATAATTGCATATGACATATGCAATCTGTGTAAAAAATTTAAACTAAATCAAATTGACTTAAAACCCTAAGTTACCCTTTTTAGTAACTTATGACTTTGAAGTGAACTACTTTGCAAGTGATAAATTTTTTGACACCAATATAAAAACTTTTTTGATATCAATCCAGACATCATATGGTTCGTCATATGCGCTATACAATGGTTGGTTGTGTATTGCCTTCATATGCTATTTTAAAACTTTGTTAGAAATCATTAGGAGCAATATGCCTTTCTGATGTTATCTAAAATGCCATTTTTTAGTATTTTGTGCCTAAAGGCTCATGTGAAATAAGTGAGGGCATTCAAGTTTTCTCTCGCAACGGAAAAGTTGCTGCTGCGTGACCTAGATGTCACGAGTTCGAGTCTCGGAAACAAACTCTTGCAAAGTAGGGTAAGACTGCATACAATAGACCCTTCGTTGAGAGCCGTACTGCCCTTTATTTAAGTTTTCTCTCACTCTCAATGTTACATTTTTTCTATTTTTAAAATGTTGTTCTTTTGCATGCTCGTATAGGGTTGGATTACATGGATCTTAACCGTTAATGTAATTCGATAAAAAAAAACTACATCACCAATAATTCTTAATTCACTTTTAATTACTTTAGCTAAAATAGAATTAATTTAACTTGTGTAACTATATATATTTATTGATCACCTTGGAACGTGCGTATTACCTTAATCCATTTTCTTTTATTCTATCATCTAGTAGAGCTACACATAAATCTTGGGAAAAATGTTTTTTTTTAATTTTTTTAATTTTATTATTCTATATCTGCATTTACTTTTAGTAAGTGCTAGTTTTTAACCAACCCAACATTCTGATCTATAAAGTTTGAATACTTGTACAACAATCTTATGAAACTGTTTTTTAGCTCAAAGGGCACCAAATTTCAGAAGCAGTCTTAGTAATAATCAACCAAAATAATAGTAATCGATGTTTGTTTCATATCACATCGAATTGGTCAAACCAAAATATACATTGAGTTGGTTTGGCTTGATTCCAAGTGTTACGACAGTTTTCTGTGTGAAAAATTAGCTAAGGAAATGTGTCTATTGAATCAGCATAAGATTTATTTAGTTTCAACAAATTGTAAACCCCTGCAGTCTTATTAGGAGTACTGGAGGATCCTACTCTCTTACTAGGAATAGAAGTGGATGTGCTGGTGTTGGTAAAGTCTTATTATTATAAGAACCAATCATCTGTCTATTTGTATTTTTGGGAAAATGCTGATTGGGTTAATCCGTTGTACTTGTTAATGTTTTCTAAGATTTGTATGCATTTCTTAAATTTTCTGCATATTTTTATTGTAAAGAATATGCCAGTTTGGTATTCTTGCATTAATCTTCTTGTGCTTGTAACAAGGTTTTGATCTGTACAAAAAGTGTCTGATGTTTTCCTCATATGCAGATGAAGAGGAGAATGTTGATGCACCTAAAATGCTTACTGGAACCAAACAAGTAATTGCATTGATATTCCCATTTCCATTCAGTTGTTAATATTATTAGTAAGCGACTTATGTTGACTGAAAATCATGAGAATTATTACAGATGATACTTCACAAAATTGTGTGCTCTTGATACCTTTGGAACCCATTAGTTCTCCATTTCTATGCAAAGTTTTAGTATAACATTTCTTAGGTAATAGAGGAAATAGTTGTTTCTATATGGTCAGGGTCTGGATAATTCAGATGCGATTGTTAACTGCGCGGAGGGATCACTTGCTATTGTTCCGATAAGTAAAACCAAACTTGCTATTCAGAAGTTGCTCTCACAGGAGACTTTCTCAAGGTAGCTGAAAATTTCTTAATTTCTTCTTATTTTTTTTTATCTTGTAGGTTTGTTGATGTTTCCTTGACATCATTGTAAGATTTCCTCTTGTGCACACAATGCATTTACATTTCCTTTTTCACTTTTCCACTTGTGCCTAACCCATTTTTGTGTGGATGTAAGATTTTCTGTTAAATTGCAGACTATGAAATGATCTAGCTCTTTAACAAATGTAAAAAAGATGCAAACTTGTTATCTTTTATTGGCAAAGTAGCATTGCTCACATGCCACTCTAAGAGTAGAATAAGAATGAGACGAATACTTTATAAACTTATTTTAAATTCACGTCTGAAAGATCAACTATAGATGATATTTATTATTTTGTTTAATTTGACATCAATGGAAAAATATACAGTAAAAGAAGGATTTGGGCATGTTTTTTATTGATATAGAAAAAGTTTAGGACACTATCCCTAGACAATTATTTTGGTGAGGTGTTTAAAGGAGAAATGAATATGTAGTAATTATATTGATGTGATAAAAGCGATGTATAAGAATGCCATTAGTGTTAAGAGTAACAAGGAGAGTGATTAATATTTTCATGTATTTTGTCATTATCTATGTCAAAATTAAGTCTTTGCGTTTAAAGGAGAAATGAATATGTAGTAATTATATTGATGTGATAAAAGCGATGTATAAGAATTCCATTAGTGTTAAGAGTAACAAGGAGAGTGATTAATAATTTTCATGTATTTTGTCATTATCTATGTCAAAATTAAGTCTTTGCATTTTTATGTTAGGACATATATTTAACAAAAATGTCAACAATTTATTCCATTCTCGGTCATCTATACTCTTTTATGCTTCCTGCATACTATTATTTGATTCTTGGCTGTCTATTCCAGGGATGAATGTGAAAAATTAACTAAGTTATTAAAATCTCGAGTGATTGATTCATCATCATCAAATAGGGTTCTTGGCAACATTGTTCATTCTCCTCAACCCTGCCTATCTTTGAAGCAAAGTCCAAACTTAATTGGATCCGTTCCATACTCTTCTGGTGATTTTTCTCCCAAGACTCCAGCCTTTGGTGCATCTGATGTTCACAACGTGGCTATTATGGAAGCTAAGAAATGGTTGGAGGAGAAGAAGCTAACATCGAAGTCCAAGGTTGTTCTTGCTCTAGGACCTTGCACTTTGAATACTGATATGCGTGGTTGCATAAGTTTTATTTTAAATTATTTTTTGAAAAGTATTTTGTAGCTTCAGTTTTCATTTACTCATTCTTCTCTTTGAAATGTCTTTGCTTTTAAATAATTTTGATAAATATATCTCTTTATAACTGCCATCATATCTATGCAAAACCAACAAAGTCACACTGGTTGTTTCCCATTCTTGGTGCAGCTACAAAAGCCAAAGTTTTTAAACCGAACCCCCAAATTTAGGAAAAGAAATTCATAAGTCATGGACTGACCTGCATACCTGCATTATATGATAATATAGGAGTCACGATTCAACATATTGTAGCCACACTTAAGGAAAAATGTACTTACATCCATATACAAAAGCAACTTAAAAATCAATACTATGGATTTTGTAGTCAAATTTACACTCAACAATACGGAACAACCAACTACCAAAAACATAGACAAAAAAGAGAACCCCTGATCAGGCCTAAACTAAAACTTAAAACAAAGAAAACTTATTATGTCTGAAAAAGCAAGGAAAAGAAGCCCTATTTAAATAAGGAAAGACATGTTAGAAAGTTCAAACCCAAAAAGACTTATGCAAATACCATTATTTGTTTTGCTTGTAATGGACTAGAACATCTTTCTTCAGCCTGCCCAAATAGGAAAAATCTGTACAGCCGAGAAGCTAGACTAGTTGGCTGTACAAGCCTAGACTTAATAGAAGTATAATCAGATGTATCCGATACCTCTTCAATATGTTCCATAGTATCTGTTGATGATATAGAAGAAATCTCTCCTTTTGCCAACTATACTTTAATCAATTCATTTTTGCAACCATCTTATGACTCACTTTCCCTTATGCCAGAAGACACCGATACTTTTGAAGACACTCTTACTCTTATCAATAACTTTGATTTAATGTATCATCAATTCATTCCTCAAAACTTTACTGATTTATGTTCTGACCAAAAAACTTGAATTCATTCCTCAAAACTTTACCGATTTATGTTCTGACCAAAGAACTTGTACTCATGAGTGGAATCTAAAAGAAGGAACAGATAATGTATCCTATTTTATCTATGGATATTATCCTTTTGTTCTACAAAAAGGAACTTGTAAACTTTGTAAAAAATAATGTTGTAATTTATGTCGAAACACAATTTTTCAAGTTACTATTCCTCCTACTCACACTATCTGAGGCAGTAGAAGGAATGTTCCCTTAGAAATCAGGGTTTTTGTTTTAGAAACAAGACTTAATCTCTTAGAAACTGAATTAGCACAACTAAGAGGACAGAACTCTTTTACCAATAAAGGTACATTTCTCATTCTCTCAGAAGATCTTGAGGAGACATACCTTGTGTTTATTCAAACCCCGAGTATTTGCAATACTGGAAATAGTATTGACATCCGTGTCCAATGCACTCTTAATATACAAGGACATGAACTCACTTTACATGCTTTTATTGATAGTGGTGCTACAACTTCTACCATTGATGAAACACTCTTACTCTCTATCCTACCCTCAGCTCTCATTAAACATGCCAATACTCCCCTTCTTAGCACTCAATTTGATGTCTAACATCTAGTATGTCACAAATTTGTTAAAAATGTTCACCTTCGTTTTTATACAAATTGTGGTATTTTTGGTCCTCGCCTTTTATAGAATCAATTATGGGCCCAATCCATGCCTCATAAGAATATTCCTTTCATTCTTGGCCATAATTTCCTGATTTTCTCTGATTGTGCTTTGTTTCTTACCAAGAACTATGCTGTTTTTCTGTCCACTCCTGTCATTGCTCCTATTCTTTCTGCTTATCCGTGAACTATTTGCACTGGTAAGTGTGGTGATACCTCTCCTCCCCTTGAATCTTATAATCCTACTATTAACTGCCCCTGTCCTATTACAAACGCTTGTAAAACTAAAAATCAACCAAAACCACAGGCCCAGGAAAACTAATGGTACTAGGCTTTGAAAGTCCTTCCAGCCCAGAAAGTAGAAGACCATGTAATAAACCACTTTCTAAGTCAAGATATGGATAGTTATCCACAAGATTTTATCAATCCTACTTATTTATGTACATTACTTAAAACTCAAGACAACTTAGACAACCTAATCTTTCATTTAAAGAAACTTGAAATCATAGGAGAAAATCCTACCAAATATTAGGATAGAGATAGGATTTATTGTAAATTAAATATTATTAATCATGGTGTTACAATTAAAGCTCAAGACTTGAAATATACCACTTCGGAAAGGGAAGAATGTGCTACTCATATTTCCCAATTACTTGCTCTTAAAGTAATACAAAGATTTGATTCTAGACATAGATATTGTCAACAAAGGAGCAGAACAAAAACGAGGACAATTGAGAATAGTTTTTAATTATAAAAGGCTAAATAACAATTGTCATGAGGATGGATATAAAATCTTTGATAAAGATCAATTACTTAACAAATTCAAAGTTCTAAATGGTATTCAAAATTTGAAATGAAATCTGATTTTTGACAGGTTAAAATGCATCCAGAATCTATACCCTGGACTGCATTCTCATGTCCTGAAGGATATTTTGAATGACTGGTAATGTCGTTTGGCCTTAAAGTAGCCCCTCAGATCTTCCAACGAAAAATAGATGATATTAGAAGTGTTTCTTCGTGCACTTATGTTTATATAGATGACATTTTAGTATTCTCCAAAACTCAGTAAGACACTATGCACACTTACATATGATTTTCAACTTATTTGAAAAACATGGTTTAATTAATTCTCGAAAAAAATGAAATTAGGAGTCTCTCATATTTGATTTTTTGGGTAGTATTATTAACCAGGGAAAAATGTCACTAATCACATAAGCCACCAAGTTATTTACTTATCTAGATAAGATGGAATACATCAAAACTCTTAGGTCTTGTCTTTTCTTGGATTATTAAATTATGCACGACCCTATCTTAAAGACATTGGCAAAATCAGCGGTCCTCTGTATAACAAAACCTCTCTAACAGGACAAAGATAATTTAATCGACATTGAGTTGGTTAAATAGATAAAAACTATGGTCAAACAACTACCAATGCTAACTTTTCCTCTTGATTCAGATTACTTAGTAATAGAAACAGATGGATGTGAGACAGGATGGGGAGGAACCTTATTCACGAAACTTTCAAAATATGATCCAAAAACTTTTGAAACCTTATACAGGTATGCCTTTGGTAAATATAAAGAAAAAGGGTCATCATACTTCTTTAGACTATGGATACTTAGCAGTTATAACTGTTTACTCTTTTATGCTATTTATTTGTTGTAAAACAGAAATTACATTTAGAACAAATTGTGAGGCAATAGTTTGCTATAGTCAGCAAACTAATGGAACTTGAAAAAGATTAGGTTCCAAAAGATGGGTAAAATTTAATTTTCAGTAGTGGATTAAAAATTACTTGGGAACATGTTAAAGGAACTAATAATTCATTAGTCGATACTTTATTCAGGTTACTTCATTAACTACTTATAATGTTTCAGGTAGACTCGACCACGGTTCGAAACCGACGGTTCGACGGTTTGGAAACGCCGGTTCGACGGTTTGTGGGAGGTCGACCCTTAACCTTAACCGCCCAAGCCAGTTACGGTTCACGGTTCGGAACCACCGGTTCACGGTTCGGAACCACCGGTTCACGGTTCGCCACGGTTCAAGATTATTATATTAAAAAAATAAAAATTAAATTAAAAAAAAGAAATTTTATTAAAAAAAGGGCTTGCACTTATATAAGTTGTCTACGTATCCCTTTAGGGTGTAGGGGAATCAAAGCCCACGTAGTTCTTTTATATTTTTACCTTTTTACATTTTTTACATTTTTACCCTTTCTCACTCACTTCCATTTCCTCCCGTTCTCGTTGTATTTGTTCCTTCGGTATCAAATTCTTTGACTTCGTCTTTTGAAAGTTGCATTCCTTGGATTCGTTTCTCGGCTCTGGTCCAATCATCAAATAATGCTTGAGCTTCCAATGAGTCGGGAGACATAGTTGATTGTCGTTCATCTAATATGTTGCCGTCGACACTGAACGTCTGCTCCACAACAACAGTTGACACTGGAGAAGCTAAAATTTCTTTTGCGATCACGGAGAGAACGGGAAAGCTTTGAGCCTTCTGTGACCACCACTTCAAGATATCGAAGTCTTCGCTATCTGCTTCATTAAAATAAAAAAAAGTCGTAAAATAATTCTCAAGTTCCTGTGTGGAACTTGAGGATCCTCGTGGACGTTTCGTCCGTTCTTTTAATAAAAGTTGTGCTTTTGTAAGTTTTAAATTAGTAGTAGTAAGTTGTTGTGTTTCAGAAATATTAGTTTGTGTTTCATATTTAACATAATATTGATTATAAAGATCATATAAATAATTTTTAATATTATATACAATATTAGCTGGATCCGGAGAGGAAGAATCTTTAATAGGAATTAAAGCGTCATAATATAAAGTTAACATTTCTTGTAAAACTTCTAATTTAAATCTAGGATCTAAAGCAAATGCAGTTAAATAAATTTCAGGAATTAAATAAAAATATTTTTCCCATTTAGTTTTCATAGCTATTATACATAAAGTTAAAGCTTTATCATTTACATGTTCATTTAATATTAATACCATACTACAAAAATTCACTAAAATTAAATGAGTAGTTGGATAATAAACACCAGAAAGTTGTTCAGTTGCATCGTTAAATTTTTTTAAAATTTCACAAATATTACTACAAATATTCCATTGTTGTGAAAATAAATATATATTAGTATTAATATTTTGTGCAAAAAATAAACATAATAAATCTTTATATTGAAAAGAATCTTGTAATAATTGATATATTAAATTCCAACGTGTTGGAACATCACGTGGAAATTGTTTAGGTCTCATTCCATTAGCTTTACAAAATCTACCCCATTGTTTCATCATAGATGGATGAGAAGTATGAAATTGCGATTCTAATTGGTTGAATATAATTTTGTAAAAGTTTTAATCCATCTTGAACACATAAATTTAAAATATGGCATACACAACGAATATGAAAAAATAAACCACCAATAATAGGTTGACAAATAAATTTTAGTTCATCTGTTGAAGCGGTATTAGAACTAGCATTGTCTAATGATATTGAAAATATTTGATGAGTCAATCCATATTCTTCTAAAACTATGTGTAATAATTGTGCAACGTTATGAGCAGTATGTGATTCATCAAAAACTCTATAAGCTATTAATCTTTTTTGAAGAATCCAAGAGTTATCAATCCAATGACATGTTACACCCATATAAGAATGAGTTTGCCAATGATCACTCCAAATATCGGAACATAAAGAAACTTTATTATTTAATTTACTAAATTCTTCAATTAAATTCTTTTTTCCTTGTTTTACTAATCTTTTAATTGCACGAGTAAGTGTAGTCCTAGGTACATGTTTAGCAGCAGGATTAAGAGATTCTTTACAAAAATCTTCAAATGTGCATTTAGAGCCAAAACTAAAAGAAAGATGTTCTACGGAAACAAATTTAGCTAATGATTCTCTTAATTTATTATCCGAATATAAAAATAAACCAGAATCAGTACTACTACTATTAGAAAATCTAGATAATTGTGTTTGAGAGCGGTCAAGCCCATATTCCGTCGGGTGCTTTGTTTCTACATGTTTCAACGACCCATAGCCGCCGCCGGCTTGGAATTTGTAGGAAGCATTGCAATGCTTGCATTTTGCACGCATTTCTCCCGACGGAAGTGTGACCTTCTCAAAATGTTTAGTGAAAATAGACGATTTTCATCGCATCGGTACTTCCTTGTGTTTTGGGGATCGGAGGGCGTTGTGGCTGAGCCTCGGTCTCATCATCGGTGGATTGAATTTGAAGGTTGGGATCCTCGTATGCAATTTCTTTTCCCCTCCGAGATCAATATGATGAAGCTCCGTGACCTCCTTCCATTATCGTCGAAAAATAAAGAACGCGGAGAGAAGTTGAGAGTTAGAGAGTTGAGAATGAGAGATTGAGAGAAGAGAAATTGTGTTGTGTGTGAAAATGATGAAATGAGCTCCCTATTTATAGAGTTCGGATCATAACGGTCATTAAATCATAGCCATTGATCAAAAAACGGTCAAATGATCTCATCCGTCGAAAAAAGAAAAAAAAATTAAAAAACCGTCCAACGGCACTGAACCGACGGTTCAGTGCCGTTGGAATCGGAGGTTAACTGCCGGTTCGCGGTTTCTGGGGCTTGGAACCGGAACCGGCCCGGCATCCTGACGGGCCGGTTCCGGTTCGGCCCGGCGAACCGGGTCAACGGGCCACCCGGCCCGTTGACCCGGGCCGGTTCCGGGCTGGACCCGGCCCGGGGTCTGGTTTCAGGACAATGGATAGACAAAAGAAGGTCGAACTTATGGTCATAATACCATGAAGTTTGGTAATTAGGAACTTCTGCAGTACTTACGGAAAGAAGATACTTTTCAATTTGAGCTAAGAACACAAATGGATCTAGTACAACATTATCTAATTGACAATATATGGAACATCCCTACTCCACCTGGAAAAAGTTTTCTTGCTATGCTATTCTCTCAGGAACACAAGCAAGATTATATTTTACTTGGGATGAAGTTAATGTTCTACTTCTAGAAGAAAACAAACTCTCCTATAAAAGGTTTTATTCTATTGAAGAAGCTTATGACTTAGAACCAAATTAGGCTCAAACTTCTTTATCAGTTTCTTACTCAGAACAAATAGCAAGATTCAAACAGACAAGTCATACTTAATGACAACACTTGCTAATAAGACTCAAGACTATTCGATTGTACAGGAAAGTGACTTACAGTTTATCCCTTCAAGTATATAACGACCAATGGATTATCAATTCCTTGAGTTTTTGCAAGCGATAAGCAGAAAAAGGTAGGAAACATTATTTTCTAGACACAAAAATTTATCAGAAGATATAATAAATTACGTCCGAACCATTAGAGACACTTCTACTTTCAAGAAATTTATATAATTAGGTGAAGCACTTGATTGGTTCCCTCAACATCTAACTCCTGGTATTACTATTGTTTATAGGGAAGAATATACCTATAAACTTAAATTTTAAAATATTTTTCCCTGATGTGCTACTCTAAAAACTCTAAACTTAAGTTGCAGATGTCAATTACTTTACTCCTTCAGAAGAGCCAATATTCACTTTGAAAAATTTGAACATAAAAATTACGGCAGACTTATTACACTCTTCATTTTGATGAATTTTGGTCTACTACAACAACTTTGGATCCACAATTTGAACTCTGTTTAATACCTTCCGTACAAACTAAGTATTATTTTACAACATATCTTAGAAGACAGAGAAACTTTTATCTTATGTTCTTTTGATAGTTCTCTCCCGGAATTGGTAAACCTTAAAATTGAACCTGCCAAATTGTCATTAAATTAGACATACAAGGAGTAAATGTATATCTCCTTTCTTTTGACGACTACCCTTCATAGATTGATAAAGATTGGACTTCTCCTAAACAAGAACAAATTAAACATTGGAGATCTTCAGTTTAAGGCACCTCTTGGCTTTGAGATCCTTACCAGGACCCATTAGACTACACTTTGGTAGGAGAAACTTTTATTGAAAAAAATTATTGGCCTAAAGAAATGGAAACAAAGTTTTCCCCTTTTAGATACTCAACTCAACATCAAACACTCTAGCAGTTCTATCAAAAGAAAAATACAGCATGACATGGGAAGTAAAGACATAATTAGATTGCCTCTTAAGGACAATCAAACTCCATATTACCATCCATGGGCTCAGTAGAAGAAGCCAATTTAATTAATATGATGGAGTTAAAATGTAAGCAATGACGTCCTTACTCAGCCATAACTTAAGCAATGATGCACTTACTCTACTAATGTTGCAATCAATGATGCATGACAACACAAACAAAGATGTCCCCTTATCAGCAATGACTCAGCTCATCTAGCACCTTCCCAGATTCTCTCTTATCCTCACCACCTCAGCCTCAAGACAACAACACTCCTCTCTTCCTCTCCTCTAAAACCCCTGCAACTAGCAAGATAGAAGCAAGTTCTTCCACAGTCTCTTCTCATACATAGCTCTCTTCACACATCCCTCTCTTTCAAGTTCCTGTGGAAGAACTTGCTTCTGTCTTGCGAGTTGCAGGGGTTTTATAGAGAAGAGGAAAACAGGAGTGTTGTTGTCTTGAGTTGAGGTGGTGAGGATAAAAGAGAATCTGGGAAGGTGCTAGATGAGCTGAGTTATTGCTGATAAGGGAGCATTTTTGTTTGTGTTGTCTTGCGTCGCTGCTTGCGTCATTAGTTAAGTAAGTGCGTCATTGCTTATGTTATGGCTTAGTAAGTACATCATTGCTTATGTTTTAACTCTATCATATTAATTAAATTTGCTTCTTCTACTGAGCCCATGGATGGTAATGTGGAGTTTGATTGTCCTTGAGAGGGAGTCTGATTATGTCTTTGCTTCTCATGCCATATTGTAATTTTCTTTTGATAGAACTATCGGAGGGTTTGATGTTGAGTTGAGTATCTAAAAGGGAAAAACTTTGTTTCCATTTCTTTAGGCCAATAAATTTTTTCAATAAAAGTTTCTCTGACCAAAGTGTAGTCTAACGGCTCATGGTAAGGATCCTAAAGCCAAGAGCTGTCTTAAACTGAAGATCTCCAATGTTTAATTTGTTCTTGTTTAGGAGAAGTCCAATCTTTATCAGTGAAGGATAGTTGTCAAAAGAAAGGAGATATACATTTACTCCTTGTGCGTCTAATTTAATGACAATTTGACAAATTCAATTTTAAGGTTTATCCATTCCGGGGAGAACTATCAAAAGAATATAAGATGAAAGTTTCTTTGTCTTCTAAGATATGTTGTAAAATAATACTTAGATTGTACGGAAAGTATTAGACAGAGTTCAAATCGTGGATCCAAAGTTGTTGTAGTGGACCAAAATACATCAAAGTGGAGTGTAATGAGTCTTCCGTTATTTTTATGTTCAAAATTTTCAAAGTGAATGTTGACTCTCCTGAGGGAGTAAAGTACATAGCATCTACAGTTTAAGTTTAGAGTTTTTGGAGTAGCACATCAGGGAAAAGTATTTTGAAATTTAAGTTTATGGGTATATTCTTCCCTATAAACAATAGTAATACCAAGAGTTAGATGTTGATGGAACCAATCAAGTGCTTCACCTAATTATATAAATTGCTTGAAAGTAGAAGTGTCTCCGATGGTTCGGATGTAATTTATTATATTTTTTAGTAAACTTTTGTGTCTAGAAAATATCGTTTCCTATCTTTTTTATGCTTTTGGCTTGCAGAATCTCAAGGGATTGATAATTCATTGGCCGTTGTATACTTGTAGGGATTAACCGTAAGTCACTTTCCTATATATTAGTCGAAGAGTCTTGAGTTTTATTAGCAAAGTGTCGCCATTAAGTATGACTTGTTAGTTTGAATCTTGCTATCTGTTTTGAGTAAGGGACTGGTAAAGAAGTTTTCTAAGAAACTCATAAACTTCGTTAATAGAATACAACCTCTTATAGGAGGGTTTGTTTTCTTCTGGAAGTTGAACTTTGACTTCGCCCAAGTAGAATATAATCCTTCTTGTGTTCCTGAGAGAATTGCATAGCAAGAAAACTTTTTCCCAATAGGTTCGTTCTGTTGTCAGAAAACAATTGAAAAAAGCATTAATAATAGCAATCTTATGATTAGCTATTCTAAGAGGAGTAGGGATGTTCCATATATATAAACACAAGTGCATGAAGAAGCACTTTTGATATCATCTATTTTTGTTAGAAGATCTGAGGGGCTACTTTAAGGCCAAACGACATTACAAGCCATTCAAAATGTCCTTCAGGACATGAGAATGTAGTCCAGGGTATAGATTCTGGATGCATTTTAACTTGCCAAAAATCAGATTTCATAATAAATTTTGAATACCATTTAGAACTTTGGATTTTGTCAAGTAATTGATCTTTGTCAGGGATTTTATATTCATCCTTTGACAATTGTCATTTAGCCTTTTATAATTAAAAACCATTCTGAATTGTCCTCATTTTGGTTCTGCTCCTTTATTGATAATAAAAGCAAGACTTCTATATCTAGATCTTTGTAATTACTTTAAGAGTAAGTAATTGGGAAATATGAGTAGCATATTCTTCCCTTTCCGAAGTGGTATATTTCAAGTCTTGAGCTTTAATAGTAACACCATGATTAATAATATTTAATTTACAATAAATCCTATCTCTATCCCAATATTTGGTAGGATTTTCTTCTATGATTTTAAGTTTCTCTAAATGAGAGATTACATTGTCTAAGTTGTCTCGAGTTTTAAGTAGTGTACATAAATAAGTAGGATTGATTAAATTTTGTGGATAAGTATCCATATTTTGATTTAGAAAGTGGCTTATTACATGGTCTTCTAGACTGGAAAGGCTTTCATAGCCAAGTACCATTAGTTTTCTTGGGGTGGAAGGGCTTATTACATTGATTTATTTTTAGTTTTACAGGCGTTTGTAATAGGACAAGGGCAATTAATAGTAGGATTATAAGATTCAGGTGGAGGAGAGGCATCATCACGCTTATCAGTGCAAATAGTTCATGGATAAGCAGAAAGAATAGGAGCAATAACAAGGGTGGACAGAAAAATAGCATAGTTCTTAGTAAGAAACAAAGCACGATAAGAGGGAATTAGGAAATTATGATCAAGAATGAAAGGAATATTCTTTTGAGGTATGAGTTGGACCCATAATTGATTCTGTAAAAGGCGAGAACTAAAAGTACCACAATTTGTAATAAAAAAAATGAAGGTGAACATTTTTAACAAATTTGTAACAAGCTAGTTGTGGGCCATCAAATTGAGTGCTAAGAAGGGGAGTATTGATATGTTTAATGTGAGCTGAGGGTAGGATAGAGAGTAAGAGTGTTTTATCAATGGTGGAAGTTGTAACACCACTATTAATAAAAGCATATAAAGTGAGTTCATGTTCTTGTACATAAAGAGTATATTGGACATGAATGTCAATGATATTTCTAGTATTGAAAATACTCGGGGTTTAGATAAATACAAGGTCTGTGTTCTCGAGATCTTCTGAGAGAATGAGACTTTTACCTTTATTGTTAAAAGAGTTATGTTCTCTTTGTCGTACTAATTCAGTTTCTAAGAGATTAAGTCTTGTTTCTAAAACAGAAACTTGGTTTCTAAGAGAACATTCATTGTACTGCCTCGGACAGTGTGAGTGGGAGGAATGGTAACATGAAAATTTGTGTATAGGCATAAATTACAACATTTTTTTTTTACTTAGCTCTCTTTGCAGAATAGAAGGATTATATCCACTGATAAAGGATTGTATCTGCTTGTTCTTTTAAATTCCACTCATGAGTACAAGTTCTTTGGTTAGAATGTAAATCGGTTAAGTTTTGAGGAATGAATTGATGATACATTAAATCAAAGTTGTTGATAAGAGTAAGAGTGTCTTCGAAAGGAACGGTGTCTTTTGGCATAAGGGTAAATCAGTTTTAAGATAGTTGCAAAAATGAATTGATTAAAGTATAGTTGGCAGAAGGAGAGATTTCTTCCACAGATACTATGGAATTTTGCCATGTGTGTATCAATGTTTTTTTTTTGTGAAAGCAAATTGTCAAAATTTCTTTAATGCATGTTGTATGAATGAATTGTGTGTTTACTTATGAAGTATTATATTAGTATTTTCTTTAATGTGTTTTTCTTTGAAAGCAAATTGCCAAAAAAATTTTAATGCATGTCCTATCAATGTATTGTTTGTTTACTTGTGAAGTATTATATTAGTATTTTCTTTAATTTTTTTTTGAAAGCAAATTGTCAAAATTTCTTCAATGCATGTCCTATCAATGTATTGTGTGTTTACTTGTGAAGTATTATATTAGTATTTTCTTTAATGTGTTTTTTTAAAAGCAAATTGTCAAAACACTTAAAGGGATGCCCTATCAATGTATTGTGTTTACTTGTGAAGTATTTTATATTAGCATTTTCTTTAACGCGTTGCAGGCTTTGATGGTAACATGTATCACTAAGGAGCGCTACATCTCTATGAGAACTTGGGTGTAGTGTTAAATATACAAGAGTTTTCACACCATTGGTTGAATACAAACAAATATTAAAGAAAAACTAATGGTCTAATCTTTTTAATAGGAACGCTCATTGATAAATCAATGGAGATAGTAGATATGATGATTAGGAGAAAGATTAGTATTTTGTGTGTGCAAGAGACAAAATGAGTAGGAGAGAAGGCAAAGATGATAGATAACTCGAGTTTTAAGTTATGCTACACAGGAATGAGTAAAACAAGAAATGGAGTAGGCGTTATTGTACATAGTTTGAGGATAGAATTATAGGAGCAGTTAGAAAGAGGGATGAGATTATAGCTCTCAAGATAGTAGTAACAAAAAAAACTATTAATGTAATTAGCATATATATACCTTAAGTAGAATTAAATGAAGAAACCAAATTTAGGTTTTGGGATGATCTAGATAAGGTATTACAAAACATTCTGTAAAATGAAATGATTTTAAGGAGGAAATCGAAATGTGCATATGAGAGTGAAAAATGAGGAATATGATAGGGTGCATGGGGATTATGGGTTTGGAACAAGAAATGAAGAGAGAACTATATTGGATTTTGCGATGACATATGACTTTATACTAGCTAATGCGTTTTTTAAGAAAAGAGAAGAACGCTTGATCAGGTTCAAAAGTAGAATAAGAAATCGCAAATTGATTTTCTTATGGCTAGGAAGAATGATAGAATGATTTGTAAACATTACAGATCATCTCTGCAGAAAACTTAACTACCTAATATAGGTTAGTAGTGTTGGATATATGTCGTAAATATAGTATCAATAGAAGAAAAATATACATGACTCTAAAATATGCATGACTCTTATATTAGGAGAAATATGGTGACTCGAATACGACAGATGATAAGATGGTGTTACAGTTGAAAAAATAGTTAAGAGTGTACTCAGTGAGTTAAAGGAACATGTACAACCATATAAAGAATCTTGATGGTGGAATAAGTGATGGTTAGTGCGTGGGCGTTGCCACCAAGAGGTTTGGGAGGTTAAAACCTGGCAAAGCCAGTGTGTCCGTCCTCCCCACGCACTACCCACAGCATTCGGGCTAGTAGCCCGTGTGATTTACCTCCTTCGTGTTGGCCCTGGGACGGGTTGACAGGGGCGCTGGAGGCAAGCGAATCGTCTTTTGCCACCTTAATGGTGGAATGAGAAAATATAAGAGAAAGTAAAGGAAAAACGAACCTCCTATAAGAAATTATATACTTGTAAGAACAAATTTTTTTTAAAAAAATATATAATAGCCAAGAAAAAAAATAACAAAGTAATGAATGAAGCTAAGAATAAAACTTTTGAATACTTATATAAAAAATTGGAAACAAAATAAGGGGAAAACATTTACAGAATAGCTAAAGCGAGAGAGAGAATGACAAGGGAGTTTATTAACTTTTTAATGAAAGTTTAGGTGATCAACTTAACTTAGATAATTTAAGTAGGTCAAATGAGTATAAAAATTTAAATTTTTATCGTCGAATTCAAACTTCAGAAGTTGCACAAGCTTTAAATGTGATATAAAATGAAAAAGTAGTTGGACGATATGCCGATAAAGGTATGGAAGTGTCTAGGAAAACAATGTATTGATCAAAAGTTATACAAGCTTTAAATGTGATGCAAAATGAAAAAGTAGTTGGACGATATTTCAATAGAGGTATGGAAGTGTATAGGGAAACAAGGTATTGAATGACTTATAAAGTTATTTAACCTGATGAAAAAAAATTTGATCAATAGAGGGTAAGTACTTTAGTTCTCTTATATAAGAACAAAAAAAACGTATAAAATTGTGCAAACTATAAAGATATTAAACTAACGAGTCATACCTTGTAATTTTGGATAAGAGTAATAAAAAAAAGATTAAAGAAAGAGACCACGGTGACCAAAAATCAATTTGGATTTATGCTTGGAAGCTCGACAATAGAAGTTATACATCTTCTCAGACAACTAATTAAAAAATGTCGGGAACAAAAACAAGATCTACACATGATATATGTTTACCTAAAAAAACCTTATGATAAAGTTCCAAGAGTAATTATATAAAGAATTCTAGAAAAGAGAGGTGTTAGTGTAGTATATACTGATATAATTAAAAATATGTATGAGGATGTAACGACAAGAGTAAAGACTTCATACGAATTAATTGAAACATTTCCCATAAAGATAAGATTAGATAAGGATCAAATCTAAGCCTGTATCTTTTTACACTAATCATGGATGAACTCACTAGATACATCCAAGACACAGTATTGTAGTGCATATTGTTTGCAAATAATATTATTTTTTTAGATGAGACACTTGAAAGAGTAAATATTAATCCCAAGGAATCTTGGTTGGAAATACGGGAAGTGAAAAGTTTTAGGCTTAGTAGAATAAAGATATGATCTATTGAATTTAAGTTTAATAATATTAGACGTAATGAGACAATTGTTAAGATAGGAGATTACGAGTTGTCCGGAAGAGAAAGAGAGATGTAAAGGATGGAGAGATTGAGAGAGGTCTTAAATAGAATATAAGCATGATAATTGAAATGGCGGAGAGCGTCGGGTGCTTTATGTGATCGTAAAGTATCCCTAAAACTTAAAGAAAGTTCTACAAAATGGCGGTTAGACTTGCTATGTTATATGAATTTGAATGTTGGGTTATGACTCAAGCACATGAGTAGAAGATGAGAGTTGCAGAGAATTGCAGAGATGATGATGTTAAGATGAATATGTGGACATACGACAGGATAAGAACTAAGAACATTAGAGAGAAAGTTGAGATTGCATCTATTGATGGAAAACTTCGAGAGACACGTTTAAGATAGTATAGACATGTACTTAGACATCAATAAATGTTTCAATTAGGCGATCTGAAACTACGACAAATATGCACATCAAACAAGGAAGAGGAAGATAAAAAAAGACTTGTTTAGCAATAATAAAATAAGATAAAATTTATTTAAATATAGATGATGATATAATGAGGGATAGAGCTTAATGACGTAGAATAATCTATATAGTCAACCCCATCTAGTGGGATAAAGCTTTGTTGTTGTTGTTATTGTTGTTGTTGTATCCTTGGTTGTTGGAAATGCTATTTTTTGTACAATTTATAATGATCCTTGCTTCATGGGCTTCATCATGTGACAACATATCAGAGAAATGGATCACTTCTACACTATCTGTTTTGATTGAAAAAGCACTATTGCCATCGATCTGCATGTTGATGTATCCATCTTTGTTTGTTGATCCGGACTCACCCTTGTTTATTGCTCCTAACTCACTGGCACACGCTGTTAATGAAGTGTGCCGTAAGGCACAGTATTGCCTTTAACGTCTGGATTTTCTGTCTAGAAGTTCATCATACTTGTCATTTTTATTAACCATAAGTGGTGTTTAGAGTACTTTGTTTTTATCCCCCCAAAAATTAAGTGTCACTATTCATTTTGAGCAAATCTTCACAGTTCACAGCATGAAAGTTTTTTTTATGAAGATAGTTACTTGCTGTTCACGCATTCTACAGGATGCTCATGATGATGTCTCACCAGTGGATTTGGCGAAATCATATATACAATCCCTTCCTCCTTGTCAGTCTCCGAGCTTTGATACTAGTACTCTGAAGAATAGCAGGGTGAATCTTTTCCCTGATCGGAGCAACCAGGCAACCAGTAGCAACTCTTTTTCATCATTCAAGGTAAAGTATTAGAACATAGGCAATTGCAAAATTGGAAGTAGATAATGCACAAGCACATCCAATGCCTATGTTAAAGGCACACCATTTTGAATAGCATGACTACTGGATGAAGTGTTTTTTTAGTGCCAAAATTACTCTTGCAACATGACACAGATTTCTCTAGCCATGCAATTTAAGAATGCTCTTGGAAAGTTTGAATTCTAGGCATATTGTTGTTGTTGCTCTTAAGCCAAGCAGATGCTTGTATGTTTCTTACCTGACAATATAATGCTTGCTGCAGGAATTTAAGAGAAAGTATCTCTCTGCCAGATTGTGGGAAAGCCCAGACGATATTAGTAATAAGAAACCCCGTTTGGCAGATACTTGGCTAGAGAGTTGTTCCTTCAAACAAATTGATTCCCGGGAATTATTTCCAAGAAAAACTTCAAAGATCTCATCAGCAGCAAATGAGAGGGATTATGACTTTTTAAGAACAATGCAATTTTCATCTTCTTTATCATCTATGGAGAATGCCAATGCTCCTGCTAAATCATTAACTGAGCATGTTGAAAGTCTTTGTTCCAAGGACGTTCGTAACTTAGTTGATGCCAACCCGTCAACACTACCTCTCACAGATAAATCCACCTCCACTACCTTTACTTCTGAACCCAAGAAAATACTCAAGGAAGTGGTGGCACCGAAGGAAATTGCATTGTCAATGCCAACTATGAGCACTTTAGATTCCACTGCATCAGATGGACCTACAGGGACTAACTTGTATATTTACTTAGATGCAAATCAGGTAAACAATGTTTTTCTTGTTTTTACTAAACATTATATTTGATTTTCCTTTTTTGGATATTCTATGTCATTGCATGTCTTTGTATTTTAACATGTAGTTGAATATAGACTATGAAAATCTTCTGTCATCAGGATGTCGGCAACTTCTTGTCAACTGTGCAAGAAGACATTGTTGAAAATAATGTTCCTCGTGAATCTTTCATTTCAGCTTCAACATCAATGGTGCCTGGCGGTAATTTCTTTGTTGAAGAAAAAACAATCTTTCTGGGTGCACTATGAGTAACAGTTTATTTATAAATATATAATATTGTTTAATTTTGTTTGAATTCAGGAGATTCCAGATACCCTACACCACCTCATATTGAAAAAGTAATTGAGACATCAGATCGGTGAGTCAACACATTTATGTATAGTTATGCCATGCATGACATGTTTTACTAGTTTCTTCATAATTTTTTTTCTTCAAATTTTATTTTAAGATGATAGGTATATCACTGATTAAGGCCATTTAGTCTTTCAAAACTCTCTCAAGGTCGTAAAGTGGGTGTAGGATTCATATTTACTGGCATTGTAATGGATTGATTAATGGCGCAAGACATTATATCACAGTTATTTCCACATTCTTCATCCCCTGACATCTCACCAGCTCTAATGCTTTAGAAACCTTCATTGATGTTCGTGCTGACATATCCTAGATGCATGTTCATCTTACAGAACGGTCAAATGTTGATTTCTAGGCTTCAAGGAACAATGTATTGGGATAATTAGCACAATTTTCCGAGGGGGTTGATGAAAACTGTTGTGAGTTACAAGGGTAGTTTGGTCTTTTCCTATTTTTTGTGATTAGGGTTTGGGAGTTATATTAGTCTTGTAAAGGGTCTCGGTTTAAATGAATCAAATTTTTACAACATGGTATCAGAGCCAAAACCCTAAATTTCTTTTCTTTTCTTTCTCTTCCTCCCACACGACGCCGCCCGCGCCGTGTCTTCCTTCCTACCACAACACGACCGATCGCTCCTCCACTATCTTCCTCTTCCCGACAGCAGGGATCTCTCCCTCTGCGCCATCGAGCAGAAAAAAAAAAAACTCGATCTCCAACAGAAGCAACACTCTCGGCGTCTTCTCCCCCGACGGCTTCCCCTTCCCCGACGGCTTCTTCCCTCTACGTCTTCTTCCCGACGGCTCTTCTCGCGCGCGCACCTCCTCGACGCGACCTTGTGGTCGCCACTCTTCCTCGAGCGCACGCGAAGCAACAGGAAGCGCTGCTGGACTCCTTCTTCGATCCCCTTCCTTCCACGCGCGCGCCTCCTCGTCTCGTTCATCTCCAACAACCTCGTGGACGACCTCTCCCCCACCATCGGAGTGGATTTCTTGCAAGAGCAGCCTCCTCGTCTCGTTAATCTCCAACAACCTCGTGAACCAATCGCCTCCTCGACGTTTACGAAGAAGGAAGGTTCTGTCGTTTAACCTGCTGTTTTTTTGGATTTCTTCTGCTCTTCTGTGGATTTCTTCTCGCGTCTGCTATTCTGTTTTCCCCCGCCACCGTCTGGAGACGGGAAACCTTCCTGCCTAAGCACAGTGGTCACGGGAATTTTTTCTCTCTGTTTTTTTTTCCTGCCGCAAGCATCAGAAGACTCTCGCCTTGTCCATCTTTGCTGCTGTTGCTGTTTTCTCTCTGCCGCTTGCGTGATTGCCACACGAGCACCCGACGCTCTTCTTCATCTTTTTTTTGGGGGTTGTTATGGCAGACACCTCTGGAGAAAGTTCTGGGATGTCGATAGATCCTTTGGCTTCTTCTGAACAGGTACAACCAATTTTCACAACGACAGGACCGGGAGGATCTAGTCTTCAGATAACCTCGGAAAAGTTGACCGAGAAAAATTATGCATCGTGGGCAGTTGCTGTTGAGCTTTATGTTGAAGGCCATGATAAACTTGATATTCTTCATGGTACAAAATTGAAACCAGATGAGAAAGATCCCAGTTTTCGTACTTGGAGGCGTGACAATATTCTGGTAATGACTTGGATACTCAATTCTGTAAGTTCTGGCATCAAACAGGTCATTCTTCATAACAGAACAGCTGTTGATATGTGGAGGACACTGGAGCAGATGTATGGGCGCAAGCATGATATGTTGCGTACTTATCAGATAAGTAGTCAAATTTTTAAACTTGAGCAAGGTTCTATGTCTATTACAAATTATTTTGCTGCTCTAAAAGGGCTGTGGGATGAGTTTGACTACTACAGGATGGACAATTGGATTTCTATTGATGATCATCAGAGATATCTGAAGCTTCTGAAAAAGGACAGAATCATTAAGTTTCTTGATGGGCTTCATGCAGAGTTTGAGAATTTAAAAGGACAAATACTTAGTCTTGATCCTACTCCCTCTCTAGAACAAGTTTACTACAAAATTCTGAGTGAGGAAGGTAGGAGAAGGACCATGACCAACAAAGGGAATATTTCTACGGCAAGCACTCCAATTGGGGAGATATCTGCTTTTGTCGGTTCTACTAACAAGTTCAAATCTGGGGGGTCGAAAGGAAAAGGTAGAAAATTTTGTCAGCATTGCAAGAGGACTAATCATGATTTAGATTTTTGTTGGGAGAAATATCCAGAGAAACAACAACAACAACAACAACAAAGCCTTATCCCACTAGGTGGGGTCGGCTATATGGATCCTTTTACGCCATTGAGTTCTATCCCCTACTATATCATCATCTAGATTTAAATAAAATTTATCTTGTTTTATTGTTGCCAACCAAGTCTTTTTTGGTCTTCCTCTCCCTCTTTTAATGTGCGTATTTATCATAGTTTCACATCGTCTAACAGGGGCATTTATTGGTCTTCTAAGTACATGTCCGTACCATCTCAAACGTGTCTCCCGAAGTTTTTCTTCAATAGATGCAACTCCGACTTTCTCTCTAATACTCTCATTCCTTATTCTATCCATCCTCGTATGTCCACACATCCACCTTAACATCCTCATCTCTGCAACTTTCATCTTTTGCTCATGTGCTCGAGTCATAGCCCAACATTCAGCACCATATAACATAGCAGGTCTAACTGCCGTTTTGTAGAACTTCCCTTTAAGTTTTAGAGGTACTTTACGATCACATAAGACACCCGATGCTAATCTCCATTTCAACCATCCTGCTTGTATTCTATGTAAGACATCTCTCTCAATTCCTCCATCACTTTGCAAGAACGATCCTAAATACTTAAAGTTCTCGATTTTAGACAACTCATCATCTCCTATCTTAACAATTGTTTCACTACGTCTAGCCTTGCTAAACTTAAATTCCATATATTCAGTCTTTACTCTACTAAGCCTAAAACCTTTCATTTCTAGAGTTTCCCGCCAAGATTCTAGTTTAGCATTTACTCCTTCACGTGTCTCATCTATCAAAACAATATCATCTGCAAACAACATGCACCATGGCACTGTATCTTGAATGTGCCTAGTGAGTTCATCCATGATTAGTGTAAAAAGATAGGGACTTAAAGCTGATCCTTGATGTAACCCTATCCTTATTGGAAATGCTTCAGTCAATCCACCTGAAGTCTTCACTCTAGTCGTTACATCTTCATACATATCTTTAATTAGGTCAATATATGTTACGCTAACGCCTCTCTTTTCTAGAATTCTCCATATAATTTCTCTTGGTACCCTATCATAAGCTTTTCTAAATCAATAAATACCATGTGTAGATCTTTCTTTTGCTCCCGATATTTTTCAATTAATTGCCTAAGAAGATGTATAGCTTCTATTGTCGACCTTCCAGGCATGAACCCAAATTGATTTTCGGTTACCGTGGTCTCCTTCCTCAATCTTTTTCTATTACTCTTTCCCAAAGTTTCATGGTATGACTCATTAATTTAATACCCCTATAGTTTGCACAATTTTGTATGTCTCCTTTGTTCTTATATAAGGGAACTAGACTACTTACCCTCCATTGATTAGGCATTTTTTTTGTTTTCAATATTAAATTAAATAATTTTGTAAGCCATTCAATACCTTTTTTCCCTAAACATTTCCATACCTCTATTGGGATATCATCCGGTCCCACGGCCTTTCCATTTTGCATCCCTTTCAAAGCTTGTTCTACTTCTGAAGTTTGAATTCTCCGATGAAAATTAAAATTTCTATACTCATTTGAAATACTTAAATTGCCTAAGTCAAGTTGGTCCCCTAAACTTTCATTAAAAAGTTGATGAAAGTAAATCTTCCACCGCTCTTTTATTTCGCTATCATTTACTAGTACTCTATCGCATTCATCTTTAATACATCTTATTTGACTAAGGTCTCTTGTTTTCCTTTCTCTTGCTTTAGCTATTTTATAAATGTCTCTTTCCCCTTCTTTTGTATCTAAATTTTGATATAATCGTTCAAAAGTTTTATTTTTTACTTCATTCACTGCTTTCTTAGCCTCTTTCTTGGCTATTGTATATTTTTTTAAGTTTTCCTCGTTCTTACAAATATATAATTCCTTATAAGCTATTCGTTTTTCTTTCACTTTCTCTTGTACTTTCTCATTCCACCACCAAGATTCCTTCCTTGGTGGTGCATGCCCCTTTGACTCACCGAGTACATCCTTAGCTACTATTTTCAACTTTGATACCATCTTATCCCATGTCGTATTAGAGTCGCTATATATTCATCTAATGCTTGTATTCCTACCTTCTCCTTCAATATGTTTTGCTTCCCATCCTTTAACTTCCACCACTTAATTCTAGGAGTCGTGTATATTTTTCCTCTATTGATATTATAACTAAGGCGTATATCTAACACTACTAATCTATGTTGGGTAGTTAAGCTTTCTCCAGGGATAACCTTACAATCTTTACAAATCTTCCTATCTCTCTTCCTAACCATAAAATAATCAATTTGTGATTTATTATTCCCACTTTTGAATGTGATCAAGTGTTCTTCTTTTTTCTTAAAAAATGTATTAGCTAGTATAAGGTCATATGCTATCGCAAAATCCAATATAGTTTTTCCTTCTTCATTTCTTGTTCCAAACCCATAACCCCCATGTACTCTCTCATATTCTTCATTTTTCGCTCCGACATGTCCATTTAGATCGCCTCCTATTAAAATCATTTCATTTGGCGGAATGTTTTGTAATACCTCATCTAAATCGCTCCAAAATCTTGATTTAGTTTCTTCATCTAATCCTACTTGAGGTGCATATATGCTAATTACGTTCACAACTTCTTTCGCCACTACTATCTTGAGAGCTATAATTCTATCCCCCTTTCTAACTACACCAACAACTTCATCTTTTAAAGAACTATCTACAAAAATACCCACTCCATTTCTTGTTTTACTCTTTCCTGTATACCATAACTTAAAACCCGAGTTCTCTATCATTTTTGCCTTCTCACCTACCCATTTTGTCTCTTGCACACACAAAATACTAATTTTTCTCCTAATCATTGTATCTACTACCTCCATTGTTTTACCAGTGAGAGTTCCTATATTCCATGTTCCAAATCTGAGACTATTACTTTCTTATAATGTTTATTCTTAGTCCACCTATGGTGTGAGAACTCTTGCCTATTTAACACTACACCCAAGTTCTCATGGAGATGTAGCGGTCCTTGCCGAGACGTTACAGTCGGACCCTGCAACGCGAACCCTTGCATATTTAGCACTACACCCGGGTTCTGGAGATGTAGCGGTCCTTGCCGAGACGTTACAGTCGGACCCTGCAACGCGTTCCTTCCGGGGAACATCCTAGCATTAGCATAATACTTTAATGGATCCATTCATTGAGTATTTGCCATAGTTTTTTTACGCTGGCTGGCAACCTAACGCAACCCTCCTCCTTTATCCGGGCTTGGGACCGGCCATGACTAGGTCGTCACAGGCGGAGTTGAAATATCCAGAGAAAAAACCTGAAAAATTCAAATACAGTGAGAAGAAGGGATCTAGTCGAGGGAATCTTGCTGCCCAGAAATTAATGGATGGAGAGACTACTAATTCCTCAGTACCTTCTAATATTGAGTTGTCATCTACTGATATTGCCAAGCTTCAGCACCTTTTATCGCAACTTCAGACTTCATCCGCTGCCAATTCGTCTCAAGCGCACACAGGTATCCGTGGTCTGGAATTAAGTATTGATGCGTCAAGATCTTGTATCCCCTGGGTCATTGACTCAGGAGCCACAGATCATATGACCTTGCTAATTCCTTTATTTCCTACTCTTTGTCTTCTGGGCAGGATAAAGTGACCATCGCTGATGGTACCAAAGCTACTGTGGCTGGAAAAGGTTCCATACAACTGGCAGACCACTTTATCCTATCTTCTACACTTCATGTCCCTTCCATTTCTCTTAATTTACTCTCTGTTAGTAGTATTACTAAACAACTACACTGCTCAGTAACCTTTTTCCCTGATCATTGTGTCTTTCAGGATCTCGAGACCAAGCAAACGATTGGGACTGGCCGTGAAGTAGGAGGTCTTTATTACTATCATCATGGAACAACAACTGCTCTGAAGTCTACAGCTCAGTGTTCAGAAAATAAGCATCAAGAAATCGTGTTATGGCATTCTCGTTTGGGATATTTATCTTTCCGGTCATTAAAGGTCTTATTTCCTAATCTCTTCTCTTCTGTTTCTCTTGAGTCTCTTCAATGTGAAGTTTGTCAGTTATCCAAACATTGTAGAACTCATTTTTCTGAGTCCATGAATAAAAGTTCGTCTCCATTTGACCTTGTTCATTCAGATGTGTGGGGTCCCTCTCCCGTGCCTTCTTTGGATGGCTATCGATACTTTATTTCTTTTATTGATGATTACACCCACTGTACATGGCTTTATTTGATGAGAGGTAGAGATGAAGTTCTTCGACTAATTCAACATTTTTGCAAAATGGTTGAAACTCAATTTCACACACAAGTGAAAACTCTTCGATCTGATAATGCACGGGAATACTTTGCACAGTCCCTAAATACTTTTCTAGAGGATTTAGGAATTCTTCATAAGTCATCTTGTCCCTACATACCACAGCAAAATGGAGTGGCTGAGAGGAAAAATCGTCATATCCTTGAAACAGCACGCGCATTATTATTCCAGCGTTATTTACCCAAATATTTCTGGGCGGATGCTGTTCTTGCTGCTGCTTATATCATTAATCGTCTACCATTAAAAGGTCTCAGGTATTGATACCCTCTCACTATTCTTCGTCCTGAAATAACATTGTTCTCCCTTACACCTCGAGTATTTGGCTCTCTCTGTTTTATTCATGTTCTTGGTCCCAAATCCTCTAAGCTTGATCCTCGCTCTATACGGGGAATTTTTCTAGGGTATTCTACTTGCCAGAAAGGCTACAAATGTTATGATCCTGTTACTAGGACTAGATATGTCTTGAAAGATGTTACATTTTTTGAGTCCGAGTCTTATTATTCTCCCCAGACTCGTCCTCAGGGGGAGAATCTTACCTTTTCTCTTGTTCCTCAAGTGGTTCCTTCTCCTATTTCACTGGATGCCATGGAAAATAAAAATGATGATGCTCCATTACTGAGCTCGCAGGCTTCACAAGAAATTATTACTTACAAGCGACGAAGACATAAGCAAGGACCTACTACTGATCGGCTAGCTGAATCGGAAGCTCTGGCTCCTGATCCTGTATCCTCATTGGTTGAACCAATCGCACCCCTAAATACGAATGAGTTGGACCTTCCAATTGCTGTTAGGAAGGGGGTCAGGTCATGTACTCAACATCCTATCTCTAACTACGTTTCTTATTCTCGTTTGTCTTCTTCATATCATGCCTTTGTTTCACAGCTATCAAATCATACCATACCTTCTTCTTATTATGAAGCTGTAAGAGACTCAAGGTGGCTGGAAGCAATGAATGAAGAAGTGGAGGCTCTTAATAAGAATGGTACTCGGGAATTAGTAGATCCCCCAAAGGGGAAGAACTTGGTTGGTTCTAAATGGGTCTATGCTATCAAGTATAACTCAGAGGGTGAAGTGGTCAGATATAAAGCCAGACTTGTTGCCAAGGGATTCACTCAAACATATGGGGTGGATTACTTGGAGACCTTCGCTCCAGTTGCAAAACTCAAATCAGTCAGGGTGATCCTTTCTCTTGCCTCTCAATATGGTTGGCTGCTATATCAGCTAGATGTGAAAAATGCCTTTTTGAATGGCAACCTTCATGAAGAGGTCTAAATGTTACCCCCTCCTGGAATCGAAACAAAAGGAAAGGTTTGCAGGCTGATAAAAGCTTTGTATGGACTTAAACAATCACCTAGAGCATGGTTTGATAGATTCTGTAAAGTCATGGCATTGTTTGGTTTTAAATAAGGGAATGCTGATCATACACTCTTTGTGAAAAGGAAAGAGGACAAAACTACCATTCTTTTGGTTTACGTTGATGATATGATAATCACAGGTGATGACGAGGTTGAAATCCAGGCGCTTAAGTCCAAATTAATATCAGAGTTTGAAATTAAAGACCTTGGACTATTAAAGTACTTCCTTGGCATTGAAGTTGCTCGATCTCAGGAGGGAATATATATATGTCAGAGAAAATATGTGTTGGATTTGCTCAAGGAGACAGGGAAGTTGGGTTGTCGGCCAGCATCGACACCTATAGAAGTAAGTCATGATCTTACTAGTTCTACTGGGGAAGATCTTACAAATCTGGAAAAGGGAACGTATCAAAGGCTGGTTGGAAAATTACTCTATTTGTCTATGACTAGGCCTGACATTACCTACGCTGTTAGTGTAGTGAGTCAGTACATGCATGCTCCTAAAACTATTCACATGAAGGCCGTTGACAGGATATTGAGGTACTTAAAGTCATGTCCCGGAAAAGGCTTGTTGTTTAAGGGAGGCGGTAATCTGAAGGTGGAATGTTATTCTGATGCTGATTGGGCTGGTTCTAGAGATGATAGAAGATCCACTTCTGGCTATTGCACCTTTTTAGGAGGAAACTTGGTAACTTGGAGAAGCAAGAAACAAAGTGTTTGTGCACGGTCTAGTGCAGAAGCAGAATATCGAGCCATGGCACATGGTCTTGCAGAAATGTTATGGTTAAGTTTTTTATTAGAAGACATGGGTTTAAAGGCTGAATTACCTCTCAGACTGTATTGCGACAACAAAGCTGCCATCAATATTGCAAATAATCCAGTTCAATATGACCGGACCAAACACATCGAGATTGATCGCCACTTTATTCGGGAGAGACTTGATTCTGGAGAGCTATGCTTGCCTTATGTTAAATCTGAGGATCAACTTGCCGATATGTTTACAAAAGCTATACCCCAAACTGTGTTTAATTCTGCCCTTAGCAAGTTGAACATGTTTGATATATATGTTCAACTTGAGGGGAAGTGTTGTGAGTTACAAGGGTAGTTTGGTCTTTTCCTATTTTTTGTGATTAGGGTTTGGGAGTTATATAAGTCTTGTAAAGGGTCTCGGTTTAAATGAATCAAATTTTTACAACAAAAACATTTTCGTCCCTACAATCTACCACTAAGTCAAAGGCATTGACCATGGAGGTGTCGTGCCTTATTTGGGCGGTTAAGTTAAAGGGACTGGTCAATCATATACCCTTGCAAGCATATGCAGAATGAGTAGTTTATGATGATCGAACAGAAGGTTAGCTTGTTTTTGCTGCTACAAATTGCTAAGAAGCCTGCCCCACCTTGCAACCGGATTGGTCAAGTGCAGGGAAAGTCAGTTTATTGGGAAATAGGCGACGTGCTTATTGTCATTGATAAGTAACTTGCACTTGTTGAATGGTTTCCATGAAATTTGCTCACTCCTTTTCACGAAAGCTTCTAACTCAATCAAAACAAGAGTTTTCTCAACATTGTTGATTTGGTCTCTTTTTTTACAATATCATAATTATCAATTTAAGAATCAGTCCATAATTCTTGATTTTGTTTGGTTTATGGTTTGGTTTGTTAACACAACTTAGTCATGCATGTTTTACTTACCCATGACTATTGTGAATTCTTTCTTTTTTATTCCAGTGATGTTGATGATCTCAAGAATATGGTTTGTGCTTCTAGCGCAAATAAAACTACTACTGGGGTAATCAAGGCCGGTAATTCTACAGAATTGAACCTAGATTCAGGTTTCAAGTTCTCTGTCCTTTTTTTTCGTACTAAAAACATTAGAATTACAGTTCTGGTGTTCAATTCTTTTGTTGCATAGTAATCTGGCAATCACGTGACATATACCGTCTGGTTATCGTTTCTTGGATTGTGTTACTTTTTAGTTTCTGGTAGTGATAATCACACATGAACCATTCATGTTAGATATCAGTATTGGTATTAAAATGGAACAGAATCGAGCTGGGCAAAAAAAATTGTGCCTAAGATGCCTACTTGTGCGCTTTAGATGTCCCATTTTATTGTTGTTATGTTTATGCACGAATGCTTCTAATACCTGTATACCCTATTGAATATTTCTTAAAGAATATGCACTATATGATATGTGACAGAATCAAACGTGCACGACATGATTCCTCGTTCACTGCATGGAACTGATGGATCGGCAAATGAATTCTCCACCAATGGGTAAATAAATACACAAGAATATCTTCGCGATCATTCTTCGTAATCGTCTTAATCTAATTGCTTGTCTGTTTTCATTTAGTGGGTCCTTGGAGTCAAATCCCAATCCACAACCCGTATGCCAGGTAAACAAAAGTGCTACCCAATGTAGTAATGGCGAACAAACTGCAATCACAACTGAAGCACAATCTATGTGTCTCCGACCATCAATACATCTAGTCGCCCAAGGAACAGACAACACCGCAACTAAATCACAGAACGGCACAACATCGAAGTCAATCGAGCATATTCTGATCGAACCGCAGCCAAGCAGTAGAAACCCAAAGAAAAGAGCAATATTAAAGTAAGAAGAGGACGTGGAAGGAGCGTGGAAGAGGACCCAAGTGATGGTCACCTACATCTCGGTCAGTGTATTCGACAAGTACAAAAACATATGTTCCAGCTATTTGATGTCGGTTCTATGTTCAGTGGATCGTATGCTGGCCAGTGTATACTAATTATTACTGAAGTGGGAAACACCTAGATGTTTAGTTTCATTTTATCGTCACCATTTCATAAGTTGGTGCCTATTTCTCTTGTCGTGTGTTTGTATCATCCTCTAGGTTTTGTAATCTTGGTGCGACAAGATTTGTCGCCAAATTTCATGTAGTGTAGCTAACAATGTTTCTGTGAAATTTTACGATCGGTCGCCTGCTAAACATTCGAGGATTGCGAATGTTGCACATCTCATTAAACACAATTCCATTGTATTAATGGTCATGTTGAAATGTAAGCCTCCGTTTCTTGTATTTCTCCTTCATTGTTGTGCGTGCTTAAGCGCCTAGTGCCGGCAGCTTTCGGCCATCTGATTTGACTCAACTATAATATGAGGGAGGGAGGTGAATTTTAGGGGGAAAATGATTAAATTCCAATTGGAATACCGTCATAATTTATCGTAATTGATCCCGGCGACTGCAATCGAGAAGCCTCAATCGATTGAGGAATTGATTGAAGCCCCTCAATCGAGTCCTTAATTCCTCAATCTACTGAAGTCGTCTCTATTGTAGTTGCGCATGGCGTGCGGCGTAGCGTCCGCATAGTTAAAATATATATATATATATATATTATAATATATATATATATATATATATATATATATATAGTTTGATTTGATAACATAGATGCTCAGTTTTACTGACCCAATTAATTCTAGAGGCGATCGACTCAATTTTATAGAATTTTTAAAAAATTTTATCGATCAAAATATAAATCATGGAAGTGTTGTAGTAAAGCATTGAACAGTGGATCCCTGTGGTCTTCTCTATCCTTGTAAGATCGTTCAATGTCGAATTTGTATTTTACTCGTGAAAGTAAATAAGTGGAGGTTTTTTTTTTCACACATGGGTATTTCAGTTCATGACCGTCCATTTTAAGTTTTTCCATTAAATTCAGCATCATTACATATCTCAATAGAGGATCAAATCATGATACTTTCTCCACTAAACCTTAACCGCTACACCATTTCCGAGCATCTTCTAAATAATATTTGCTCTT
>JAGFNQ010006872.1:155898-194669 GCA_024364735.1 Boesenbergia rotunda | reverse complement strand
ACCGACGCCTACTGTCCTCGACGGGGAACGCGTCCTCACCTACTCCACTCGGGAGAGTTTACCTGATGCCAACCGCTCTTTGGTTGGACTTTTGCCTAACGGTCCTTTGTCAGGTCTTGTGAACTGGCAGTCCTTCGCCAGTTGCCTAGCAGTCCTTCGCTAGGGCTTTTGGTGCTGGCAGTCCTTCGCCAGTGCCTAGCAGTCCTTCGCTAGGGCTTTTGGTGCTGACAGTCCTTCGCCAGTGCCTAGCAGTCCTTCGCTAGGGCTTTTGGTGCTGGCAGTCCTTCGCCAGTGCCTAGCAGTCCTTCGCTAGGGCTTTTTACTGCACACTAGATTAACTTGTTAGAAAACAAGAAAGACTTAACTTTTGACCTATGTTGCCATTATCAAAACACAGGTTTGACTTAGGTGCATTTCTGCACCAACAGCTTCTTCTTGGTTGTCCTTCCTGTTTTACCTGCAACAAAGGCAATACCTTTCTCGGCCAGATTACAGTTAGTTTGTTCATGTAATTCTAATTCAGAGAACAATTCATCTAATTTAACTTTTGAAAGGTCCCTTGAAACCTTGTATGTATCTACCATAGAAGCTCACAAGGTGTTTCTCGGGAAAGCATTTAAAGCGTACCTTATTAGGTCATGGTTTTCTACCTTGTGACCGATGGTGTGTAGTCCGTTCATTAATTCCTGAATTCGGGCGTGGAGTTGAGCTGCTGTTTCGTTGTCGTTCATCTTTATCGTGTACAGCTTGTTCAGGAGGAGATCTCTCTTGGTGATCCGAGTGTCTGAAGTTCCTTCGTTCAGCTCGATCAGTTTCCCACACAGTTCCTTAGCACTGTTGAATGGGCCCACCCGGTTCAGCTCCTCTTTCGTTAAGCCACATTGGAGGGTCTGGGTCGCCTTTGCATCAGCTTCGATCTTCCATTTCAGAGCGGTGTCCCACTCTGTGTAGGTTTGAGTTACTCCTTCGGCATTTTTTGAAATCTCCAGTCCGGACTAGATGATTATCCACATGTCCACCTGAGTTTTCAGGTGGACCTCCATTTTGCTCTTCCAATAGGAGAAGTCCTCCCCACTGAAGAGAGGTGGTCTTGCAGTGCTGAAGCCTTCTTGCATGGCCATCTTATCTGAAAATTAAACTAAAAGGAAAGAAATATCCCAAGACTTGGTCTTGGATTAGTAGTGCGGGATAAAAAAAAATTGTCGAGGGGTGTTGCACCAACCTCGACTAACGAGAAGAAATTCGAACAAAAAATATAAAAAATTTCGTAAAAATCCGAAAAATTCTCAAATTGGTGGTTGCACCAATTTGAGCTTCCCCGCTCTGATACCACTTGTTGGATCGAGAGAAACGATAGAGGGGGGTGAATATCATAAAACATTCGGATTAACACCAAGGTTTTTACTAGGTTCGGAGTCGCGGTCGGCTCCTACTCCAAGGCCCACGGTCATTGACCGTTTTCTGCGGGCAATTCTATATGTTCTCAAAAACAGTTTACAAGATGGTATTACAAAATTAGTGCAGTAAACTTAAAAGTAACTCTTCTTTACCGACGTCTGATGTAGATTGTATTTCTGGAGCAGCAGGACATCGTCGACGCTTGAATCTCGAGTCGGGAGGTTTCCGGAGCAGAGCGCGGGAGCAGAAGAGCGTAAATGCGTTGGAAGAATTGATTGCTGCAGCCTTGGGTTCGAGGGCCCTTTTATAGCCCCTGGGGGCGCCCGAAACGTCGGGGGCGCCCCCCCCCCCACGTGTCAGCTGATCCGAGTTCCTCTCGGTCAGCTCTGATACCTTAAAACTCGGGATCACGCTTTGACGGGGGGGGGGGGGGGGGCCCGGGACGCTGGGGGCGCCCGGGTTGACTCTTATCCGTTGGCTTCGCTGGCTTCTTCTTCGTTGGCATGACCTGGGGGCGCCCGGACCATCCGGGGCGCCCGGGAGCATGGGGGGCGCCCGGGAGCACGGGAGCACCCCGCCCATAAGCTGTCGAAGCATTCCTTTTGCTTCATGTGTTTTGTATTCACCTTGGGGGCGCCCGGGACACTCCGGGCGCCCTGGTCAGCTGCTGCCTCACTCCTTTGAGGCTCTCTGAGCTGCAGACACTCGTTCCTTCGGTCCTACATCCAGGGTTAGTACAAAAACAACATAAAGCAATAATGTGTTAGTTTTATACAGCCTTAGCTGTCTTGGTTCTGATTTTGGGTCTCCCAAATGGAGCCCTAGGTCGAACTGACGCCTACTATTCTCTAGACGGGGAACGCGTCCTCACCTACTCCTCTCGGGAGAATTTACCTGATGCCAACCGGCTCCTCCGGTTGGACTTTTGCCGAACAGTCCTTCGCCAGGTGCCTAGCTGTCCTTTGCCAGGTCTTCAGTACCAAGCTGCCCTTCGCTTGGTGCTTAGCAGTCCTTCGCCAGGTCTTCAGTACCCTGGCATTCCTTCGCCAAGTGCCTAGCAGTCCTTCGCTAGGGCTTTGTATCCTGGCATTCCTTCGTCAGGTGCCTAGCAGTCCTTCGCTAGGGCTTTGTATCCTGGCATTCCTTTGCCAGGTGCCTAGCAGTCCTTCGCTAGGACTTTTCCTGCACACTTAAGTAACATATTAGATAAACATTATATCTTAACTTTTGAACCCTTTTGCCATTATCAAAACACAGGTTTGACTTGGGTGCTTTCTGCACCAACAGGTTCACCCTAGGGTTCCATTTAGGAGGTCCGAAGTCAGAACCAAGACAGCTATGACTGTAAAAATTTACTAATTTTCTTGCTTTGTATGTTTTGGAACTAACCTTGGTTGCAGGGACTGAAGGAATGTGTTGCTGCAGCTCAGAACACCCCAAAGGAAGGGGGCAGGCAACTGGGCTAGGCGCCCGGGAGGTCCCAGGCACCCAAGGTCAAAGCCAAAACAGCAAGAACGCTTTGAAACCACACTGGGCTAGGCGCCCCGGAGGTCCCGGGCGCCCAATGTCAAAGCCAAACAAATCATCGAAGCAAATCTGCCACGAAGCCATTGAACGAGGTCAAGCTAGCACCGAGGAGGTCCCGGGCGCCGCAGTCAGACCAGGGGCCGAATCGAAGGGGATAAGCGCTGACCGAGCTGCGGATGGAGATTCTCGTAGCTGAAGGCACGTGTCAGGCGCCCCTAGCGAATCAGGCGCCCCCAGGAGCACTATAAAAGGGTGCTCGACCCCAAGGTTTCAACACAACTGCTTTCTAACGCTCCAAAGCTTTTCGTTCAAACGCTACACCCCGGTAAACTCCGACTTCGAGATTCCAGCGCCGACGATGACCTCTGCTCCGAAATACGATCCACACCGGGCGTCGGTAATGAAAAGGGTAGCTATTTTCATTTACTGAGATATTCTTGTACTTAAACTTGTAAACCTTTTGTGCGATTATAGAATTGCCCAAAGTAAACGATCAATTAGGAGCCGACCGCGACTCTGAACCAAGTAAAAATCTTGTGTTCCTGTGTGCATTTAATTATTTCCGCTGCGTTTTTGCTCTTTATTCTATCCAAAAAGTTTTAACGATATTCACCCCCCCCCCCCCACTATCGTTTTTCTCGATCCAACACTCTCAAGTTCTTCCTTTTGCTCTTGCGAGTTTCTTCTCAAGCGAGTTCAAGTCTTCAAGTTCAAGCAAGTTAAAGTCTTTTCCTGCGCAAGCTCCTGCGCGACCTGTGAGTTCTTGCGTGAGTTTTCAAGTTCTTTCCCTTGCACAACCTTTGTGGTTTCTGTTGGTGCAGGAAGCACCATATCGAACCATGTTTTGATATTGGCAAAGGGTTTAAAGTTAAGTATGATTGGTGATCTAATGATGTTACTCAAGTGTGCAGGAAAAGTCCTAGCAAAGGACTGTTAGGCACCTGGCGAAGGAATGCCAGGATACAAAGCCCTAGCGAAGGACTGCTAGGCACCTGGCAAAGGAATGTCAAGATACAAAGCCCTAGCGAAGGACTGCTAGGCACCTGGCAAAGGAATGCCAGGATACAAAGCCCTAGCGAAGGACTGCTAGGCACCTGGTGAAGGAATGCCAGGATACAAAGCCCTAGCGAAGGACTGCTAGGCACCTGGCGAAGGAATGCAAGGATACAAAGACCTAGCAAAGGACTGCTAGGCACCAGGCAAAGGACAGCTTGGTACTGAAGACCTGGTGAAGGACAGCTAGGCACCTGGCGAAGGACTGCTGGGCAAAAGTCCAACCGAAGGAGCCGGTTGGCATCAGGTAAATTCTCCCGAGAGGAGTAGGTGAGGACGCATTCCTCGTCGAGGGAACAGTAGGTGTCGGTTTGACCTAAGGCTCCATTTAGGAGACCCAAAGTCAGAACCAAGATAGCTAAGGCTGTATAAAACTAATATATAATTGCTCTATGTTATTTTGGACTAACCCTGGATGCAGGACCGAAGGAACGAGTGTCTGCAGCTCAAAGAGCCTCAAAGGAGTGAGGCAGAAGCTGAGTAGGGCGCCCGGAGTGTCCCGGGCGCCCCCAAGGTGAACACAAAAGAAGTGGAGCCAAATTACACTTCGACAACTCATGGGCGGGGCGCCCCCATGCTCCCGGTCGCCCCGGATGGTCCGGGTGCCTCGAGCTCAAGCTAACGAAGTGGATCAACTTCAAGCCAGCGAGAAGCCAGCGGATCGAGTCAACCCGGGCGCCCCCAGCATCCCGGGCGCCCCCGTCAAAGTTTGATCCCGAGTTTGAAAGGATCAGAGCTGACCGAGAGGAGCTCGGATCAGATGATACGTGGGGGGCGCCCCCGACGTTCCGGGCACCCCCAGGGGCTATAAAAAGGCCCTCGACCCCAAGGCTTCGAATAACAAATTCTTCCAACGCATTAACGCTCTTCTACTCCCGCGCTCTGCTCCAGAAACCTCCCGACTCAAGATACAAGCGCCGACGACATCCCTCTGCTCTGAAAATACAATCTACACCGGACGTCGGTAATGAAGAGCTACTTTTAAGTTTACTGTACTATTCCTATAATATATTTTGTAAACTGGTTTTGCGCACATATAGAATTGCCCGCAGTAAATGGTCAACGACCGTGGGCCTTGGAGTAGGAGTTGACCGCGACTCCGAACCAAGTAAAAGAGCTTGTGTTCGCGTTGATTGTTTATTTCTTCCGCTGCGTAATTTCTCTAACTCTAATCCGAACGTTTTACGATATTCACCCCCTCTATTGTTTCTCTCGATCCAACAAGTGGTATCAGAGCGGGGTAGCTCAAATTTGGTACAACCACCAATTTGGGAGTTTTTCAGATTTACGAATTTTTTTTATTCTTCTTTTTCGTTAATCGAGGTTGGTGCAACACCACTCGATCTTTGTTTTATAAATAATATATGTGGGTGAATTTAAATAAGTCAGAATTGATAAAATAATCAATTTTTGAAAATTTGTCACAAACTTTTTTATTATTTTAATATTATTTTTCTCGAAATTCATGCCACCTTAATTCGAGCAAATTTTTTTAACTCCTATTTTTTTCATTAATCAGAATATTCATTTTCAAAAATTTATCTCAAAAGCTTTAATTGTTATTTTATTATTCTGTCTCGAAATTCATGCAATATTTCTGTTGAGTTATTTTTTTTCTCTCTCTCCCGCATTACTAATCCAAGACCAAGTCTTGGTACATTTCTATTCTATTTCTCTTGTGTGCATGGTTTAAACTAAAATGCCCAACCAAGAGTGGAACAGTACCCGCCCACCGCTATTCTCCGGCGAGAACTTCTATTATTGGAGAAGTCAAATGGAGTTCCATCTGAAAGCCCATATGGACGTATGGATGATCATTCAAACAGGATTCTCCCTCCCTATAGAAGATGGACTATCAATTGCATGGGTCAAACTGGATGAACCAACTCTGAGGAAGATCAAGATAGACGCAAGGGTTACTGCAATCCTACAATGTGGCCTAACCAATGAAGAATTGAAGCGGGTCGGATCCTTCAACTGTGCCAAAGAGATGTGGGAAAAGTTAATCAATCTACACGAAGAGAGCTCCGATATTGAGATCGTATAAGATTTTGCATTTTCAACTCAAGCACAAGTAGCTGAGACAGACTCGAACCCCGACGTCGAAATCGAACCAGAATCAGACGACGAGTTTTTTGGGACAAAATCGGTAACTAATTTTGAATCAGTTTCTGAATTAAGGTTAGATAATCAAGTTGATACTGCAGTGGTGGAGGAAGGTATAATTTTCATTGCAGGGAAAACTCCAAGAGAACTACAAAAGAGGCCTCAACCAATACCTGAGTCCAACTCAGACTCAGAATCTGACGACCAAGAAGGGGATCATTGGAAGTTGGTCCAGATGGCTCACGACCACTACAAAATGCCGAAAGAACAATCAATCAAAAAAAAGATGGCTAAAATCAAGGGGGAGACCTCTATAAAGAAATTTAGAGGTAAATTTACAGTATTTCAAAATCCATTATTTACCATGAATAATATGATTGAATCTTATAAATTAGTTAATGTTAATACGTTAGAAAATTTAATTCACAACTATGCTGATTTTAAAAAACCAAAGTTTTATTTCGACTATGATGTAACTTAGATAATTTTTTTTGCTTTAATTGTATGTTGCTTTTTATTTTTTATTTTTTGCTTAGGATTAGGACTGGTTAGATTAAGGACTAAAATAGTTTAACTGAAATATGAACAACATAGTATTGGGTGGAGGTGAGATGATAGTACGTTAGGGAAACCATTATGGTGGAACTAGCCGAAGCTACCGATCCAAGACCCAAACTAGTTAGACCAGAATTTTTCAAAAAAAAATTTTGAAAATGAAATTTCACTAAAAGGCTTTGTCAAGGAAAAGGTTGATGATCCAATAAGGTTACGGCCAAAGAAGGCCTAGTGCCTCGCCAAGACCTGGAAGCCAATTTTTGAAATTTAAATTCAAGTTACTTCTTGTCAAATTCAAATCTAACACAAATTTCAATTGATCATAGATTCAAACACTCTTTTTCAAAATAAATTCAAAACCAATTTCTTTTCAAAATTAATTTAACTTTTTCAAAATTAATCATGATTTTTCAAAATAACTTCTTATTTCTACTAAAATTTGTCTCATAAAACCCATAAGGTTAACATGCTTGATCATGTAGAACTGAGTGAGACATCTAGGACCTAAAAGCATAATGCACTATCCTTTTAAATAAAAAGGTGTGCAAAAGTTATTCAAAATTATCTCTATTTTGCAAATTAATTTAGTTTACTGTACCCTATTTTTTTCAAAATAGTGAATTTCATGTTAAATATCACAATAGACACATTTTAGATAGAATCTAAGGCATGTTTGATTTAGTTATTAATCGGTCAAACTTAGTAAACTGAGTTAACCTTGGTCAACATAGTCAAACCCTAGTCAACCTGGTCAACACTGAAGTCCCTTAAGGAACTTAAATAAAAGATAGACTGTGTCGGATACAGGGGGAGTTCTTCTTCTCTTCTTCGAAAAATTCAGATTTTTCAAAAACCTTATGCTTTAAAAGTTATTCAAAAACCCTCGATATTACTATCTCATTGAAAAATTATCATCATGATTTTCGAAAACTATGCTATCATTTCAAGTTTGTTTTAAAAAATTTATCTTGAAAGCTATCATACTCAGAAGATTGTTCAAAATTATTTTTTTGATTTTAATAAACCCTAAAGACACAGAGGAAGGTCCACTTCACGATCTACAAGGACTCCTAGGATGTGTCAAATTTAGGGGGAGTTTGAGTCAAAAGAAGCATTTCTGAAATTTTTTTTGGTAATTATTATTTTTGAAGTTATTAGATAATTCTTAGAATTTAAATCAAATCTTAAAACTCAGAGGAAGATCGCTTGTAATCAACAAGCTTCCTAGGACTGGGTCATGTTTAGGGGGAGATTAAATTAAAAGAATTATTGAATATTTACAAAATTATATGTTTTCATGAACTACACGTTTAAAATCCTTTTGAAAACTTAAATAATTTTTCTTTCAAAAACTATTATTTTATTTTTTCAAAGTTCTTGTGGCTTATGAAATTATTTTTGAAATAATATTTACTTGGGTTGGAGAAATTTCCAGGACACTTAGGAAAATGTCCATGTAGTTAACAAGGTTTCCTAGGATTGTGTCAGACTGGAAAAGAAACCTAGTCAAGTAAAATATTATGTTTTCAAAATGCATAATACTTTTCAAAAATTACTTATATTTCTCAAAGTCTAATAGTTTTCAAAAATAGTACTTAGACTTTCCAAAAAGGTTTAATCTGTTTTCAAAAGTACTTGTATATTTTTCAAAAATGCATATTTTTTAAATAATACTTATATTTTTAAAAATGCATAATATCTTTCAAAGTGACTTATATTTTTTAAAAATACAGAGTATGTGTATCTCTCAAAAAGCTTAATACCTTTTGAAGTACTTGCATTTTTCAAAATAGCCAAAACAAGTAAACTTATTGATTAAACATTTTTGCGTGTCATGCATAGACTCAATGAAAATATATACTTGACTCCAATTCTTTTTAGCATCAATTGTTGACATTATTTTCTCACTCAAATATTTATGTTTTCAAGATTCATAAGCTCTGATACATAAATTTTAAAATTTCTTTCAAAATATATTTTTTAAAAGTTCTTTATTGATATATGGCCAAGGGGGAGAGTAGAAAAAGTGAAATTAAATTCTTCCTTAAACTTTTTCTTTTTTTTGTGAAAGTTTATCTTAGAAATGATCTAAAACATAAGGAAAAGAGTTTCACATTAAGGGGGAGAGAAAGAAAGAGAAAAAGGAAATTTTGTCTAATTTTTTATCACTTTTTCAAAAGGTGCTTCAAAATTTCTAATTGTTTCAAAATTTTTAAGTGCATGTTTTTTAAGTAAATTTTTTTAAACAAAATTTGTCTGAGCAAAAACCTGTAGAAAATTTTGGCAAATTTTGTCCTAAAACTCTTTTTAGGAAAATTTGGCTTTAAAATTTTGCCTAAATAAAATTCGTTTTGCAAAATCTTGTAGGTAAAACTTGTTGAACAAAATTTAGGCTTGCAAAACTTTTCAAAATTAAAAATTGTCTAAGTGTAAAAAGTTTTTGTGAAAATGCTTTTACACTCTTTTTTGAAAAATACTTTGTCAAAAACATGAAGCACTTAGAAAAACTCAAAAATCCCTGTTAGATATGTTGTTCACCAATAAATATTTTTTGATATATGTCAAAGGGGGAGGAAAGGTCAAAGTTAAGAGTTAATTGATGTTTTATAACACAATTATTCAGGGGGAGTATGAGAAATTTTTTACAAAAATTACATTGGTTGTAGACTTTTTACTGTTCAGAATTGCTATGTTTTATTAGTCTTAACCTTCATGCTTAAACTGTTGTAATTTTTACTTAACTTTGAATTGTGTTGCCATAAATCAAAAAGGGGGAGATTGTTGGTGCAGGAAGCACCATATCGAACCTTGTTTTGATATTGGCAAAGGGTTCAAAGTTAAGTATGATTGGTGATCTAACGATGTTACTTAAGTGTGCAGGAAAAGTCCTAGCGAAGGACTGCTAGGCACCTGGCGAAGGAATGCCAGGATACAAAGCCCTATCGAAGGACTGCTAGGCACCTGGTGAAGGAATGCCAGGATACAAAGCCCTAGGGAAGGACTTCTAGGCACCTGGCGAAGGAATGCCAGGATACAAAGACCTAGCAAAGGACTGCTAGGCACCAGGCGAAGGACAGCTTGGTACTGAAGACCTGGCGAAGGACAGCTAGACACCTGGCGAACGACTGCTGGGCAAAAGTCCAACCGGAGGAGCCGGTTGGCATCAGGTAAATTCTCCCGAGAGGAGTAGGTGAGGACGCGTTCCCCGTCGAGGGAACAGTAGGCGTCGGTTCGACCTAGGGCTCCATTTAGGAGACCCAAAGTCAGAACCAAGACAGCTAAGACTGTATAAAACTAACATATAATTGCTCTATGTTATTTTGGACTAACCCTGGATGCATGACCGAAGGAACGAGTGTCTGCAGCTCAAAGAGCCTCAAAGGAGTGAGGCAGAAGCTGAGTAGGGCGCCCGGAGTGTCCCGAGCGCCCCCAAGGTGAACACAAAAAAAGTGGAGCAAAATTACACTTCGACAGCTCATGGGCGGGGCGCCCCCATGCTCCCGGGCCCCCCGGATGGTCCGAGCGCCCCGAGCTCAAGCTAACGAAGTGGATCAACTTCAAGCCAGCGAGAAGCCAGCGGATTGAGTCAACTCGGGAGCCCCCAGCGTCCCGGGCACCCCCGTCATAGTTTGATCCCGAGTTTGAAGGGATCAAAGCTGACCAAGAGGAGCTCGGATCAGATGACACGTGGGGGCGCCCCCTGTAATGCCCGCCCTTATATCTACCCTCGGGGCAGGGTTACGTACAATCAATCATATAATTATTTGTTTTTTTTCTTCTAGCATAAAATAAAAAAAAAATAAACAATGCAAGGACTAAGTGCTGAGCATGCTTGTCTAAAACTATCAAGGGATATTTACAAGTGCTAAGCATACTAGTCAGTGTATGTCAATCAAATATCATGCTTGAATCATTAGAACATCATTTGAACTATTTTAATCAAGAGTTATTCTATATCATGATAGGTTCACATATTATTTCAACTCATAACATAATCAAACGAAATCAAGTATATGAGAATTCCAAGTGTAATCACTATCATGCAATATCAAACCTAATCACTAACATTCATTGTTGAAGAAAACATCATCATAAGCATAGTAATGTAGATATAAAAATCTTTCTTTCCCAAGCCACCACCCCACACATCTTTAGCCCTCCTGCCTCTTCCTTTAGTTTAAGTGTTCCTTACCCTTATCTGCAGCATAAGACAACACATAAACTAGTAAGCATAAATGCTTAGTAAGGATCCTGTCCTACTCACAAAATCCATACAAAAGAATACAACATGTACACATAAGGAATCATAAGCATGAGTTTATCATAGCAAACTAAACATCAAAATTTCTAAGCATGCAGTATAAAGTACCTTAAGCATACCTTTCACATATAATAAATGTTTTCAATGAATGTTTTCAAAATAATTCCATAAAGGTATTACTTAAAAATACATCCATATCATATAGGGCCCAGTTGTGTACCACATATTGCGCGTTACCTAATGAATTGGGGTAGCGAGCCACCAACCAATTAGAGCAGGACCCTTCCGTCCTACCGGAGACATGACCTTACGTTAACATGCACCCCGGATTTGTTTAACGACCCCCTTCCGAGTCGGGTACAAAACTTCCAAAGTAAAATACTTATCATGTTTTTACATATATGCTAAGGAGTACTCCAAATCCACTCTTAAGGGGCACACCACTCTTCAAGGCTGCTCATGATCCCGTAGGGACACACCACACAACATAAGGGGTGCTCTTGATCCCATACTTAGTGGAGTATCCTTTCAAGCATTTTATCATACATATCACATGCAATTCATAAAGGGTGCCCCATGGGCTATACAAGCATGCTCATACATACATCATATTTCAACCACTTACACATACCTATATATGACAAGATTGGTCACATAAATCATATTCATGTTATAGGAAGTGGTAGCATGCTTCATGAGTTAATTGAGTTCTTCTTAACCCTAAACCTAAGGTTTTGGCCGAAAGTCAAGGGTAGAGGTAGCTTAGGTTTTTGACATAAAACATCCCATACAAGTATCATATATATATACATCATGTATCATACTAAGCATAGCATACATCATGGGGTAATCAACCTTCACAAACCTAATATTCCATGCTTTGGCCGAATATCACATGCTAGGGAAAAAATTAAGTTTTCCGATCAAACATTCCATTTAAACATCACATGCATTTACATATCATTATCCCCAAACATAAGCATATCTCATAAGGTACATTCCATACAATTATCACGTATATATATATCATGTATCATACTAAGCATAGCATACATCATGGGGTAATCAACCTTCACAAACCTAATGTTCTATGCTTTGGCTGAAAGTCATGCTAGGGTAAGGTTAAGTTTTCCAATCAAACATTCCATTTAAACATCACGTGCATATACATATCATTATCCCCAAACATAAGCATATCCTATAGGTATTTTAACCTTCACAAACCCTAACTTTAGGGTGTTGGCCGAATGGTGTAGGGTAGGGGGAAATTAGGGTTTTTGAATCAACATTCATACAAGCATTTACACAAACACCTCCCATACATATCATGCCACTTATTAAACATAGATTTCATCATAGGATAATTATGCAACCCTAAACCCTAATCCCTCTAGGGTTGGCCGAAACTCAAGGGTAGGGGAAACTAGGGTTCTTGAAATCAAACATTCACACAAACATTTACACAAGCACTTTGTCTACACTACTAAGCATGGATACATCATAGGAAATCATACAACCCTAAACCCTAGTTTTTCCATCCATGGCCGAAACCTTGTAGGGTGTTCAACCCTAATTTTTGTCATCACAACATATATGGAAAACAACTTATAAGTATACCCTAAGTTCCAAGGGGTCTCCTTATGTCTCAAGGAGTAACCAAGGCTTTCTCTTTGGGGTTGGCCGAAAGTTACACAAGGGGAAAACCCCCTATTTTCGAAACAACAAGAAGAAGAAATCATACAACAACTATTACACTGCAGGTGAGGGGATACTTACATCCTTTCACTTGAATTTCACCTTCTCTAAACCTTTAGGGTACCCTTGGTTGAAGGAGGGTGAGTGTTCTCCTTACTAGCCCTTCTCTAGAACCTTTGGCCCTAGTAGAGGGCAAGATCCTTGGATGGTCTTCTTCCTTCTAATTCCCTAGGGTTAGAACCCTAGGGTGTATTTTTTTCGAAAATTGAAAGGAGAAGAAGATGAGTTTTCTGTGGGGAGAGTGAGGAAGAAGAAGAGAGGAAGTTATTCCAACCTCTCCCTCTCTTATTTATACTTTTCTCATGAAGGGACATGTCTCTTCACTTCCCTAGCTTTAACAAGCATGTTTCTTATTCTCTCAACATGAAACATTGCTTGGTTCATTGGTTATGACATGATTAGTGCAACTAGGAGCTTCAAGGTTCGATCCTTGCTTCCTCCTTTCTACATTTTCTTTTTATGACATTTTGCACTAATCCATATCAAAGCCCATTAAACCAAGCCCATCATAACATTTCATTAAAAAAAATGTTTCATGAATTCATAGTATTTCATATGGGGAAATTTTGGGGTGTTACAATCCCCCATATCTTATAAAAAGTTCGTCCCGAACTTAAAGCAGTTCCGGGTACTTTAATCGCATTGCCTCTTCTCGTTCCCAGGTGACTTCTTCGAATTGCTCGTTCCGCCACAGAACCTTTACTAAGGGCACTTCTTTGTTCCTTAACTTTTTGACTTCCCGCTCTAGGATCTGAATAGGGCGGCGTTCGGAACTTAGGTTCTCTTGATCTTGTACTGGTTGGGGTTCTATCATTTGATTCCCATCGGAGGTACATTTCCTGAGCATTGATACATGGAAGACATTGTGGATAGCCGACATTTCTGACGGTAACTCCAGTTCGTAGGCCACTTTGCCTACCCGTCTCAGGATCTGATACGGTCCCATATATCTCGGACTCAGCTTCCCTCTTTTCCCGAATCTCATCACCCCTTTCATAGGGGCCACTTTAAGGAATACTGAATCCCCAACATCAAACTCTAGTGGTCTGCGTCGCTTATCAGCGTAGCTTTTCTGCCGACTCTGAGCAGCCTCTATCCTCTGGCGGATATTTTTGATAGCCTGAGTGGTTTCATTTATAATATCAGTCTGAAGCCCCATCTCCTTCTTTTCACCACTCTCAAGCCAGCATATAGGAGATCGGCATTTCCTTCCGTATAGCGCTTCGTACGGTGCCATCCCGATAGTAGCCTGATAACTGTTGTTATAAGCAAACTCTGCCAGGCTCAGGTATCGACACCAGCTTCCCTTAAAGTCCAAGGCACAAGCTCATAACATATCCTCTAATATTTGATTCACTCTTTCAGTTTGCCCGTCAGTCTGGGGGTGAAAGGTCGTACTGAATTTTAGCTTTGTGCCAAGAGCCTTCTGCACGTGTTCCCAAAAAATCCGAAGTAAATCGACCATCCCGATCAGAGATAATGGTCTTGGGAACCCCGTGTAGTCGGACAATTTCCTTGACGTACAGTTGAGCCAACTGCTCTACTGAGTAGGTCATTCTGATAGCCAGAAAATGGGCAGACTTGGTTAGCCTATCCACAATAACCCATATACCATCATATCCGTTCGTTGTTCTAGGTAGCCCTGAGATGAAATCCATAGAGATGTCTTCCCATTTCCACTCGGGAATCGGCAGAGGTTGCAGAACTCCTCCAGGCCTCTTGTGTTCTGCTTTGACCCTCTGGCAGGTCAAACACATACTGACATAGTGGGCTACATCTCGCTTCATACCGGACCACCAAAACTTGCTCTTCAGATCTTGATACATCTTGGTAGACCCAGGATGCATCGTATAAGGCGTTTCGTGAGCTTCCTCAAGGATTCTTGTCCGTAAATCGGAGTCGACGGGAACACATAATCGATCCCGAAGGTATAAGACTCCACTGTCTGAAATCCGGAATCCATTGTCCTTGCCTTCGAGAACCTCTTGCCTGATCCTCTAAAGGCTCGGATCATGATTCTGCTTTTCCAGAATATCGTCGAATAATGTCGGCGCAATCATCAGGGTGGATAACTGTCCCGATATGATTTCAATCCCGAAATTCGTAATTTCTTCCCCTAAGGGTTGTGACAAAGCTGATAAAGACATCAAAGCAGCACATGATTTTCTACTGAGCGCATCGGCTACCTTGTTGGCTTTCCCCGGATGGTACAGGATCTCACAGTCATAATCCTTGACCAATTCGAGCCATCAGCGCTGTCTCATATTCAGATCTTTCTGGGTGAAGAAATATCGCAGACTCTGGTGATCTGTATAAACTTTACACTGAGTTCCATATAGATAGTGCCTCCATATTCTCAGTGCAAAAACCACCGCTGCTAGTTCTAAGTCATAGTTAGGATAATTTCTTTCATGTTCCTTGAGTTGCCTAGAGGCATAGGCAATCACCTTCCCATTCTGCATAAGTACAGCTCCGAGTCCCAGTTTGGATGCGTCACTGTACATATCGAAACCCGTATCGCTTTCTGGAAGAGTCAATATCGGAGTGCTAGTCAGCCTCCTTTTCAGTTCAGTAAAGCTCTTCTCACATTCATAGGTCCATACATATTTCTTGTCTTTCTTAGTAAGAGCTGTCATAGGGGCTGCAATCCGAGAGAAGTTCTCTACGAATTTTCTGTAATAGCCTGCTTGCCCGAGGAAACTTCTGAATTCACTGGCATTCTTGGGTCTGGTCCAGTTACTCACAGCTTCGATCTTAATTGGGTCCACCATTACTCCTTCCTTGGAGATAACATGTCCCAAGAATGATACTTGGTCGAGCCAGAACTCGCATTTGGAAAAATTTGGCATACAGTTGTTCCTTCTAAAGGATCTGTAGTACTTTACTCAGGTGTTCAGCATGTTCTTCGGGAGTTCTCGAATATATAAGGATATCGTCGATAAAGACGATCACAAATCTGTCGAGGAATGCCGTGAATACCCGATTCATTAAGTCCATAAACATAGCTGGAGCATTGGTAACTCCAAATGGCATAACTACGAACTCATAATGTCCGTATCTGATTCGGAAGGTCGTCTTCGGTATATCCTCCTTTTTCACCCTGACTTGGTGATAACCAGATCTCAGGTCAATTTTAGAGAAAACCGTGGCTCCCTTCAGTTGATCGAACAGGTCATCTATCCTGGGTAGAGGGTACCTGTTCTTGACAGTCACGTTGTTCAGTGCCCGATAGTCGATGCACATTCGCATCGACCCATCCTTCTTTTTCACGAATGGTACGGGAGCTCCCCAGGGAGAATGACTAGGGCGGATGAGTCCCTTGTCGAGCAGCTCCTGTAACTGTCCCTGTAACTCTTTTAATTCCGTCGGCGCCATACGGTACGGTGCCTTAGAAATGGGGTTAGTACCAGGAATCAACTCAATTGCAAATTCTATATCTCTTTCAGGTGCTAACCCTGGTAAGTCATCGGGAAATACCACTGGGAAATTGCATACGACTTTGACGTCTGCTAGCTTCCGAAATATTCGTCCTTATTTGTCGCATGCTTAATATAGGGTAACTGAGATCTTATTTATTATATCACCAAAATTTATTTTATTCCGTCTTATAAGTCTACATACACAACTAGTCCAACTCAGTGAGCAAGATGGGCTGCCATTATGCCCAATATAAAGAACATCATAGCGATGACTACTACCTCCTCGCTCATCTCCCCTTGGCCCGCCTCAGGATCCTCTACTGTTCCCATCGGGTCTTCTTCTTCAATCTCGAGAACCTCCTCGACCGCTTCGAGGTCTTCCTCGAACATCTCTAGTATCTCAGGATCCTCCTCGAAGGGCTCGGGATCCTCCTCAAAGGGCTCGGGATCCTCCTCGCCATGATCCTCCTTGAAGGGCTCGGGATCCTCCTCGAAGGGCTCGGAATCCTCCTCGAATGGCTCGGGATCCTCCTCGAATGGCTCGGGGTCTTCCTCGAACGGCTCGGGGTCCTCCTCGAACGGCTCAGGGTCCTCCTCGAAGGGCTCGGGGTCCTCCTCGAATGGCTCGGGATCTTCCTCCGAGTCCCCCTGATCTTCCGGGAACTCATGGCGGAGGAGCTGCTTACACAACTCCGTATATGAGGTACAGCATCCGTGCTGTCCCCAGATCCGATGCGCAACCTCTCTTGCCCGATTGGGCAATGAACGAAGTAAAGCTCCGATCCTATGATCGTCCATGACTGGAAAACCCTTCCCGCTCCAGTTTCCAGAATAGCCGATCCAAAAACCCCATATTGCCTTGAATTCCCCGGGTCAGACAGTATTCAACTGCCTCTATCCGCTTCATCAGCTCGCGGCACCTCTCAGTGTAGTCCTCGTGCAACATCTGGAATTGAAAAGAAAATGGCATGGTTAGTACTAAACCATTCCTTTTTCAATTCACAAATATATACAGAGGAAAACACACACCCAATCGGTGTAGTTTACCCTAGTGATTACAATATGTAACCACCCTCTTACCCCAAATTCTAAATAATTAATGAATATGTATATACATAGGAGGAAGTATCGTTCATGTTCCCATATCTTACAATTACTTGTCATTATCTATCATACAGGGGATAAATAAACTAATGTGAGAATTAACACTACTTTCATTAGTTATGCAAGCATAAATCATCTCTATATTATCATTACTGGACATGAAACTAAGTAAAGCGAGGTTAGGATCTCTTACTTGGAAGAGGCAGGATGGAGCTTGATGTGTGTGTAGTGGAGGAGAAATCTGCTCTGATACCAACCTGTAACGCCCGCCCTTATATCTACCCTCGGGGCGGGGTTACGTACAATCAATCATATAATTATTTGTTTTTTTTCTTCTAGCATAAAATAAAAAAAAAACAAACAATGCTAGGACTAAGTGCTGAGCATGCTTGTCTAAAACTATCAAGGGATATTTACAAGTGCTAAGCATACTAGTCAGTGTATGTCAATCAAATATCATGCTTGAATCATTAGAACATCATTTGAACTATTTTAATCAAGAGTTATTCTATATCATGATAGGTTCACATATTATTTCAACTCATAACATAATCAAATGAAATCAAGTATATGAGAATTCCAAGTGTAATCACTATCATGCAATATCAAACCTAATCACTAACATTCATTGTTGAAGAAAACATCATCATAAGCATAGTAATGTAGATATAAAAATCTTTCTTTCCCGAGCCACCACCCCACACATCTTCAGCCCTCCTACCTCTTCCTTTAGTTTAAGTGTTCCTTACCCTTATCTGCAGCATAAGACAACACATAAACTAGTAAGCATAAATGCTTAGTAAGGATCCTGTCCTACTCGCAAAATCCATACAAAAGAATACAACATGTACACATAAGGAATCATAAGCATGAGTTTATCATAGCATACTAAACATCAAAGTTTCTAAGCATGCAGTATAAAGTACCTTAAGCATACCTTTCACATATAATAAATGTTTTCAATGAATGTTTTCAAAACAATTCCATAAAGGTATTACTTAAAAATACATCCATATCATATAGGGCCCAGTTGTGTATCACATATTGCGCGTTCCCTAATGAATTGGGGTAGCGAGCCACCAACCAATTAGAGCAGGACCCTTCCGTCCTACCGGAGACATGACCTTACGTTAACATGCACCCCGGATTTGTTTAATGACCCCCTTCCGAGTCGGGTACAAAACTTCCAAAGTAAAATACTTATCATGTTTTTACATATATGCTAAGGAGTACTCCAAATCCACTCTTAAGGGGCACACCACTCTTCAAGGCTGCTCATGATCCCGTAGGGACACACCACACAACATAAGGGGTGCTCTTGATCCCATACTTAGTGGAGTATCCTTTCAAGCATTTTATCATACATATCACATGCAATTCATAAAGGGTGCCCCATGGGCTATACAAGCATGCTCATACATACATCATATTTCAACCACTTACACATACCTATATATGACAAGATTGGTCACATAAATCATATTCATGTTATAGGAAGTGGTAGCATGCTTCATGAGTTAATTGAGTTCTTCTTAACCCTAAACCTAAGGTTTTGGCCGAAAGTCAAGGGTAGAGGTAGCTTAGGTTTTTGACATAAAACATCCCATACAAGTATCATATATATATACATCATGTATCATACTAAGCATAGCATACATCATGGGGTAATCAACCTTCACAAACCTAATATTCCATGCTTTGGCCGAATATCACATGCTAGGGAAAAAATTAAGTTTTCCGATCAAACATTCCATTTAAACATCACATGCATTTACATATCATTATCCCCAAACATAAGCATATCTCATAAGGTACATTCCATACAATTATCACGTATATATATATCATGTATCATACTAAGCATAGCATACATCATGGGGTAATCAACCTTCACAAACCTAATGTTCTATGCTTTGGCCGAAAGTCATGCTAGGGTAAGGTTAAGTTTTCCAATCAAACATTCCATTTAAACATCACGTGCATATACATATCATTATCCCCAAACATAAGCATATCCTATAGGTATTTTAACCTTCACAAACCCTAACTTTAGGGTGTTGGCCGAATGGTGTAGGGTAGGGGGAAATTAGGGTTTTTGAATCAACATTCATACAAGCATTTACACAAACACCTCCCATACATATCATGCCACTTATTAAACATAGATTTCATCATAGGATAATTATGCAACCCTAAACCCTAATCCCTCTAGGGTTGGCCGAAACTCAAGGGTAGGGGAAACTAGGGTTCTTGAAATCAAACATTCACACAAACATTTACACAAGCACTTTGTCTACACTACTAAGCATGGATACATCATAGGAAATCATACAACCCTAAACCCTAGTTTTTCCATCCATGGCCGAAACCTTGTAGGGTGTTCAACCCTAATTTTTGTCATCACAACATATATGGAAAACAACTTATAAGTATACCCTAAGTTCCAAGGGGTCTCCTTATGTATCAAGGAGTAACCAAGGCTTTCTCTTTGGGGTTGGCCGAAAGTTACACAAGGGGAAAAACCCCTATTTTCGAAACAACAAGAAGAAGAAATCATACAACAACTATTACACTGCAGGCGAGGGGATACTTACATCCTTTCGCTTGAATTTCACCTTCTCTAAACCTTTAGGGTACCCTTGGTTGAAGGAGGGTGAGTGTTCTCCTTACTAGCCCTTCTCTAGAACCTTTGGCCCTAGTAGAGGGCAAGATCCTTGGATGGTCTTCTTCCTTCTAATTCCCTAGGGTTAGAACCCTAGGGTGTATTTTTTTCGAAAATTGAAAGGAGAAGAAGATGAGTTTTCGGTGGGGAGAGTGAGGAAGAAGAAGAGAGGAAGTTATTCCAACCTCTCCCTCTCTTATTTATACTTTTCTCATGAAGGGACATGTCTCTTCACTTCCCTAGCTTTAACAAGCATGTTTCTTATTCTCTCAACATGAAACATTGCTTGGTTCATTGGTTATGACATGATTAGTGCAACTAGGAGCTTCAAGGTTCGATCCTTGCTTCCTCCTTTCTACATTTTCTTTTTATGACATTTTGCACTAATCCATATCAAAGCCCATTAAACCAAGCCCATCATAATATTTCATTAAAAAAAATGTTTCATGAATTCATAGTATTTCATATGGGGAAATTTTGGGGTGTTACACCCCCGACGTTCCGGGCACCCCCAAGGGCTATAAAAAGGCCCTCGACCCCAAGGCTTCAAATAACAAATTCTTCCAACGCATTCACGCTCTTCTACTCCCGTGCTCTGCTCCGGAAACCTCCCGACTCAAGATACAAGCACCGATGACGTCCCTCTGCTCCGAAAATACAATCTACACCGGACGTCGGTAACGAAGAGCTACTTTTAACTTTACTGTACTATTCCTGTAATACATTTTGTAAACTAGTTTTGCGCACATATAGAATTGCCCGCAATAAACGGTCAACGACCGTGGGCCTTGGAGTAGGAGCCGACCCGACTCCGACCAAGTAAAAGATCTTGTGTTCGCGTTGATTGTTTATTTCTTCTGCTGCGTAATTTCTCTAACTCTAATCCAAACGTTTTACGATATTCACCCCCCCCTCTATCGTTTCTCTCGATCCAACAGTTTCTTCTCTACCCCCGACGACTATGGCACCTAAGTAAGATCTACATTCTTGTGTTTTTCTCTCCTAATTGTTTTATACTTTATGATCTTGGAACTAACCATTGTGTTTAATCTTGTTTAATACTTGTGTCGTGCCCTTAACCCCAAATCCGAATCCTATTTATTTGGTATTTTGGTTGTGTGGTTGATCTTCACTGATCTCTGACCAAACTGACCCTCACTGATCAAATCAAATTTTGTGCCGTGGCCTATTTCCAACCTTTAGGAAATCTTCCAAGGGGAAGGCACCTGCGGAGGGAACTTCCAAGTCCAAAGCCCCTTCATCATCTAGACCCTCCGAATCCGACAGACCCCAACCATCTACCAGACCTAGATTCCTCAGTGCCAATTTTGAAAAAGCCTTTGAGAATTCCACCTTTAAGCTTCTCCCCTGCCGATCGGTAGATAAATCTTTTGTATATGAACATTGTCCATCCGTGAGACAAATTATCGAATAGTATGCCCTGGAATCATTTCTTTTCTTTGAACGCGAAATCAATTTTGATTTGGTTTCAGAATTCTACAATAACCTTCATCACGGTGCTGGCACTATTGGGTATTTTACCGGAGTGGCCAGGACAAACTTAGATTTCACTTATGCCGCTTTCTCGGAGTATCTGGCTTGTCGGCGATCGACGAATATCTGACCCATATTCCCTAGTATTCCAGATCCTCTACCAGTTCCATTCTTGGGAGTCACCCCCGATTCTATTTACAAGTATTTTTTAGGACACCCCAGGTCGGATGACTTTGATGAGCTAGCCCTTGATTCCTCCACTTTTGCTGCTCTTTGACTCTCCCCAATTGATTATATCCTTTTCAAGATTATCACTAACTGTATTCTGCCGATCACCTCAAAACCCTTAGCAGAGATCCGCTCTTTTCATTGCCTGATGTTGTATGGGATGCATCGCCATCTAGATTTTGACATCATGGTGAGTATCTACCAGTCCATTCTCTACTATAAGGACCCCGGGCGTCGCACGACTTATATGCCTTTTGGTCACATTATTACTGATTGGCTCCAGTCAGTCGGTATCGATGTGTCCAAGGGGAGGATTGTGTCGATTGTTCGGCAAGACTGCAAACTTGGGAGACGCGCGCTTTCTAAGACTGGCATCATTGTCGATGCCCGGGGTCTTCGGTGGAAGGATGGGAGGGGGATTGGGGAGATCCCACGGGTGGCACATATACAGGTATCTACGGATCCAGCTGGACATCAGGGTGCGCTTGCTGTAGCGGAGGACGACTACGAGGTGGAGCCAGATCTCAGATGGTAGATCGCCAAGCTTGAGTAGACGATAGACCACAGATTTCACATGTTGGAGCTCGGGCGGCAGGAGTTTCGGCCTAAGATACGTGCCGAGATTTCTGGGATACATGCTGATCAGAGGGAGATGTTTGCTGAGTGGCGCGCTTGGATGGCTGGTCATCAGCCACAGCAGACATTTTCTGGCTTTCCGCCATCCAATAGCATTGTTCCAGGGAGCTTCCTACCTATTGATGACACTGCGTTCGATCTGATACAGTCTGATGATCCCGTTGATCTGGAGTGATTCTTTTTGTTGTATTCTGGTTATGACTACTATCCCATGACTATATGTGTGATGGCATTTCGATGGATTTTCTTTGTTTTGGTGACCATTTCTGTCATGATATATAGTCCATGTTTACTTTCATATGATGCATATGAGTATCTTGTTCTGGTGTATTTATTTCATATGCTTTTCATATATTTTTCACTTATGACTCTATATTCTTTTTGGTTATGGGGAAAGACCCTCGTTTAAGGGGGAGTTGTTTAAACTTAATAACCAGTCTACACCCTTTTCGGTGTTTGACAAAGGAGGAGAGGATGGTTAGTTAAGTTTAGGTTTTATAATGAACTTGATTATTGTAGGGGGAGGACTCTGATTCCCTTGCAATAGTGGAATTTGATCTAATACCTAAACTTAGAATCGGGTTGTCAAACAACAAAAAGGGTGAGATTGTTGATGCAGTCTGACCTGATTGTTGTTTTGGTGTTGACACCGATTTAAGTTTAGGTGAGTAAGATAAGTTCGGATTAAGTCCTGGTCAGGGACTGGACACGAACCCCGGTGAGCGAAGCGGTGTCCTAGTGAGTGAAGCTAGGTGACGGAAACACTGGTGAGTGAAGCCAGGTCCTAGCGTGGGAAGCTAGGTTAAAGAAACCCTGGTGAGTGAAGCCAGGTCCTAACGAGGGAAGCTAGGTGAAAGAAACCCTTGTGAGTGAAGTCAGGTCCTAGCGAGGGAAGCTAGGTGAAAGAAACCCTGGTGAGTGAAGCCAGGTCCTAGCAAGAGAAGCTAGGTGAAGGAAACCCTAGTGAGTGAAGTCAGGTCTTAGTGAGTGAAGCTAGGTTGGACTAAGTCCCAGTGAGTGAAGCTAGGCATGAAGTCTTATTCCAGAGGACTGAGCATTGAGTGTACTGGTCGGAGAGGGCTCGTGAGCTCGTTCTCCGGGACCAGATTGAGTCAGAGAAGGCAAGGGAGCCTATTCTCTGGACTTAGGGTAGAAATGATCGGAGCCGGATCGGTCTGAAGTCCGATCAGGGAGTTGGCATGAACTCCCTCGATTATGGATCGGTCTGGAGTCTGATCAGGGAGTTAGCACGAACTCCCTTGATAATAGATCGGTCTGGTGACCGATCCAGGGTGTCTGATCAATCTGATGCTTGATCAGAAACAGATCAGAAATATTCTGTTTGGTTTTTGATCGTTCTGGTGAACGATCAGAATCAGATCAGAAGGTTTCTGTTGGAAACTCTGATCGGTCAATGGACCGATCAGGGCATGACCTGGACCGATCAAGCAGAAGCCTGATCGGTCAGCTTGACCGATCAGGTGGCTGTGGACTAATGGATCAGACCATGACTGATCGGCCAGTGGACCGATCAGGGGTCTTGACCCTCAGAACCCTGAATTCACACAGAAGGTTTGGGGATCGGTCTGGTGACTGATCCCTTATCTCTGATCGGTCAGTGAGACCGATCAGATCATTGCTGAATCGATCAGAGTTGAGACTGATCGATCAGAAGGGTGACTGATCGGTCCAGTGACCGATCAACGCCTCAGAACTTTTATTTAAATCATTGTCAGACTTCTTGATCGCTTCTGATTTCGGCTGATTTCCTTCTGATACATTTTGATTTGTTGTGCTAATCCATCTGATGAGTGTGCAGGTGATACAGAGGCAATACAAACCAAGAAGGAGGGTCAGTGGCGACTTTCACCGTGGCAGGTTTGTTTGTTTTCTGTTTCCAGGATTCAACAGCTTCTGGCGGGAGCTGGCGACTGACCTGAGGCTCAGCTGAAGAGGTCTTCAATGGGCTGAGCGCTCTGTGAAGGTCAATGGGTCAGTGGCGACGATGCTGTGGTTTAGTGGAGACGCGCCTAGTGATGAGCAGAAGGGATGTTAAGAGGAGGATAGTGAAGCAGAGACAAGAGAATGATTTTTGAAATTGATTCAGACAACTAGAACGAAGAGTTGAGTGAAGGTTCTTGCGTTAGGGTTGTGTTGAGTTGTGCTCTGAGTTACGTCTCGTCTTCGTGCTCTCTGTGCTTGCTCCTAATTCTATAAGCTTCTTCTCGTGGTCTCCTGTACTCAATCTGATTCATTTCTGAGATTTGTGGAGAGGTTACTCCACCGAGAAGGAGTTTTGATTATTCGGATTTCCGGGGCTTGATCTGCCGACGATCAAGGGATCGCCCACCTCACGTGCACGCCAAGGAGTAGGGGCAAGTTATCCACGAACCTTGTAAATCTCATGTGTTACCTGGTTTTCTTTCTTTCTGTCTGTTTGTTTCTTTCTTCTCTGTTTTGTATTCGCTACTGACCTAAGTGCTGAAAGAGATCAAAAGTCAAAGGGTTTAGTGTCTGGCTATTCACACCCCCCCCCCCTCTCTAGCCATCCAAGGTCCAACACTCTCGAGTGCCTTGTAACCACCACGTCAGCAAACAGATAGATTTCACCAGGGCTATAAATAGACCCCTGAAGCTCAGTTTCAATATCCAACACGTTCCAAGCAATAGCAAACTAGTTCATTGTATTGTTTTCTTCTTTTTTCTGAGCTTTCTAAGTGTAAGAGGCTTCTCCACCTAAAGGAAATATATTCAGGAGAATCGAGCGATATTCATACTTGGATTAGCAACCTCCCCGGTTGCAAACCAAGTAAATCCTATTGCCTCTTTCTTACAATTTGCTTTATTTGTTTTATGTTTATTATTTCTGCTTGGACTAACAAATATTTTTGTTAAAGTTAGACAAAAGATTTATTTTCCTTTTTAGGGGCAATTCACCCCCCCCCCCTCTTGCCAACCCTCGATCCAACAAGTGGTATCAAAGCCAGAACGCTTCAGAAGGACTAACCGTCATCTGAAGCAACTATAAAACGGTCGGACCAGTCATCTACCCGCCCAAGTTCGAGGGGGAGTTTGCGAGCTGGAAACGCAAAATGCAGGTTATTTCCAAAATCGATTTTGAATTAATTTTGATAATAAAAAATGGTTTTATAGCTCCAAAGGACGCCGAAAATAAATCGAAGGACGAAAGCCTATGGACTAAGAAGGAATAGGCTAACTTCGTGACAAACGAAAAAGTAGAAGATCATCTACTGACCGTACTTCCTGCACAAGAAGTCAACCGAATTGGTAACTGCCAATCGGCGAAGGAACTTTGGGTGAAGTTCCTTGAACTCAATGAAGGTACCTCCGAAGCCAAATTGGCAAAAATAGATCTGCTTCGGAATCAACTCAGCAATCTTTGACTGGAAGAAGGAGAGTGGGTTGCACAACTTCACGCTAAGATTAAGGAGCTGATGATAGAACTCAACAATCTCGAAGAAACGATAAGCAATTGGGATGCGCAAAGGTACACATTGAATGCCTTCCAGAGGACCTCGAACTAGAGTTTAATTATCGATGCCTACTACATTTCTAAGGACCTTGAGGTAAGTACCTTAGAAGAATATTTTTCAACTCTAGAACTTCATGAATCCAGATGTGCAGGAATAAGGAAAACGGACAACATCGCCCTAGGCACAAGGAGGATCCAACATGAAGGGATTCTTCAGAAAGTGATGAAAACACTGTTGGTGCAGGAAGCACCATATCGAACCTTGTTTTGATATTGGCAAAGGATTCAAAGATAATTGTTATTTGTGATCTAATAAAGTTACTCAAGTGTGTAGAGACAAAATCCGAGCGAAGGACTGCTAGGCACCTGGCGAAGGAATGCGAGGGTAAAAAGCCCTAGCGAAGGACTGCTAAGCACTTGCGAAGGAATGTCAGGGTGAAAAGCCCTAGCGAAGGACTGCTAGGCGCCAGGCGAAGGACAGCCTATGACTGAAGCCCTAGCGAAGGAATGCTAGGCACCGGGCGAAGGACAGCTCGGCATCCAAGACCTGGCGAAGGACCGCGAGGCAAAAGTCCAACCAAAGGAACGGTTGGCATCAGGTAAATTCTCCCAAGAGGAGTAGGTGAGGACGCCTTCCCCGTCGAGGGAACAGTAGGCGTCGGTTCGACCTAGGGTTCCATTTTGGAGACCCAAAGTCAGAACCAAGATAGCTAAGGCTGTATAAACTAACAATTTATTGTTTCATTGTGTTTTGGACTAACCCTGGATGCAGGACCGAAGGAACGTGTGTCTGCAGCTCAGAGAGCCTCAAAGGAATGAGGCAATAGCAGACCAGAGCACCCGGAGTGTCCCGGGCGCCCCCAAGGTGAACACAAAACACAAGAAAGCAAAGCAAGCTTCGACAGTTCAACTCCCGGGCGCCCCCGTTCTCCCGGGCGCCCCCAGCGTCCCGGGCGCCCCTAGCACCAACTGCCGAAGCAGCTCCCTTCGAAGCCAGCAGATGACACTTTGACCCAGTCAATCCGGGCGCCCCGAGCGCTCCGGGCGCCCCGAGCGCTCCGGGCGCCCCGAGCGCTCCGGGCGCCCCGGTCAAAACTGATCCCGAAGGTAAAGGGATCAAACGCTGACTGAGAAATCGCCGGATCAACCGACACGTGGGGGGGCACCCCCGACGTCCCGGGCGCCCCCAGGCCCTATATAAAGAGCCCTCGACCCCAAGCTTCGAACAGAACTTGATTCAACGCTTCAAAGCTCTTCTGCTCTCGCGCCTTGCTCCGGAAACCTCCCAACTCGAGCCGACGACGTCCTGCTGCTCCGGAAAAAGTCAATCTACTCCGGACGTCGGTAAAGAAGAGTGATTTTTAATTTACTGCACTTATTTCTGTAATCAATCTTTGTAAACGGATTTTATGCTTCATATAGAATTGCCCAAAGTAAACGATCAACGATCGTGGGCCTTGGAGTAGGAGTCAACCTAGGCTCTGAACCAAGTAAAAATTACTGTGTTCGCGTGTTTGCTTTTATCTTCCGCTGTGCAATTACTTTTTCAATAAATCCAAACGATTTCCGATATTCACCCCTCCTCTATCGGTTCTCTCGATCCAACAAGTGGTATCAGAGCTGGAAAGCTCAAATTTGGTGCAACCACCAATTTGAGGGTTTTTCGGATTTATGAAATTTTTTATTTTATTTCTTTTCTTTTTAATCAACACCACTCGATCAGTGTCGCCTTTTATTTTCAAATAAATAATATCTGTAGGTGTATTTAAAATATTCTTACACCTTTTTCAATTTTAAATTCTCATTTTTTTTACCATAAGTCAAAATTAATAAAACGAATAATTTTTAAAAATTTGTCATAAATTTTTTTTTATTATTTTAATATTTTCCTCGAAATTCGTGCTACCTTAATTTGAGCAAATTTTTTTTACATTAAATTTCTGATTTTTCATCATTAATCAGAATTGACGAAGTTAATATTTTCAAAAATTTGTCATAAATTATTATTTTAGGATTATTCCTCCTCGAAATTCGTGCAATATTTATTTTGAGCTATTTTTTCCCTTCTCCCGCACTACTAATCCAAGACCAAGTCTTGGTATATTTCTATTATTTCTTTTGTGTGCAAGGATTAATTTAAATGGCCAACCAAGAGTGGAACAGTGCCCGTCCACCGCTATTCTCCGGCGAGAACTTCAATCTTTGTAGAAGTCAAATTGAATCCCTTCTGAAGGCCCACATGGACTTATGGCGGATCATCCAAACGGGATTCTCATTTCCCGTAGAAGATGAGGCAGCAATCGAGTGGGACAAACTGAATGAACAAACCCTCAACCAAATCGAGACCGATGCAAGGGCAACTGTAATCATACAATGTGGCCTAACCAAGGAGCAACTCGAACTAGTAGGTCCATTCAGATGTGCTAGAGAGATTTGGGAGAAATTGATCAACCTTCATCATGAGATCTCAGATGAAGAAAAAGATCGGGTAAGTTATCCTGCACTTTTGGTCCAAGAACAGACAAACGAGTCAGAGTCTAAACCCGAATCCAAAGTCGAAATCAAACCAGAATCAGAGGACGAATTGACTGAGATGGTAACTGATTTCAAATTCTTTTCAAAATTAGAATTAAATAATCAAACAGATACTGTAATGGTCAAGGAAGGTATAATTTCTAGTGCAGGGAATGCTCCAAGAGAACAACCAAAGAAGAAGTTTCAACCTGTAGCCGAGTCCAACTCAAACTCGGAATCAGAAGACAATGGAGGAGATCGACCCAAACTGGTCCGATTAGCTCGTGATTATTACAAGAGTACTAGACAAACGATCGGGAAAGATAAGTTTTCAATATTTGAAAATCCATTATTTATCTCAAATAACTTGATTAATTTGTATAAATTAGTTAAGGTTAATATGTTAGAAAACTTAGTTCCCATCCTTGCTGACTTTAAAAAACTCGAGTATTATTTCGATTATGATGTAACTTAGATCATTTCTTTTTTGTTTGCTTTAATTGTATGTTTGCTTGTTTATTTTCTTTTGCAACCTTATTATGCTTAGATTTAGGACTAGAAATGGTTAGATAAGGACCTGATTAATTGAAACTTGAAAAACCAAGTATTAGGACAAGATTTGATGATAGTACGTTAGGGAAGCCTGACTAAGGAGTCAAGTAGGGTAAGGAGTACCCTATTTGGTCTTTTTATTCCTGTGGAACTAGCCGAAGCTACCTCTCCGAATCCTAAGCTAGTTAGACCAAAGTTTCTCAGAAAGCAATTTGAAAATGAAATTTCTTTAAAAGGCTTTGTCTAGGAAAGGGTTGTTGATCCAATAAGGCTACGGTCAAAGAAGGCCTCTGTGCCTCGCCAAGACCTGGAAGCCAATTATTGAAACTTACTTTCAAATTGTCGTTTGTTAAACTTGAATCTAACACAAGCTTCAATCAAATCATAGCTTTTAATTTAAATTTAAAGATAAAATTGAATGCATCTCATAAAACAGTTAAGGATATCCTGTTTTGTCACTTAGAAATGGGTGAGATGCTTAGGATCTATAAGATGAATCCAACCCAACCAATTAAATCTTAATTAAATCAATTAAATCCAATTAAATCTTAATTAAATTAATTAAATCTTAAATCAATTAAAACCAATTAAATCTTAATTAAATCAATTAAGTTCAATTAAATCTTGATTAAATCAATTAAAATCAATTAAATCTTAATTAAATCAATTAAATCAATTAAAATCAATTAAATCTTAATTAACTCAACTAAATCAAATTCAAATTAATTCAATTAAATCAAATTTAAAATTCAAATTTAATTTAACTGAACAAACTTAACCCTCTAAATTTTAATTTTCTTAAAAATCAAATTTAACATTTTAAACTAATGTTTAATTAACCATTCTTTCAAAATTAAATATTTGTCTCACACAACCCATAAGGTTAACATGTTTGACCACATAGAACTGGGTGAGACATCTAGGACCTAAAAGCATAAATATCTATTTTTCAAATTAATTCAGTTTACTGTACCCTACTTTTCATCTCTATTTTTTTCAAATTTCATGTTAAATATCACAATAGACTCTTCTTAAAAGTCAACTGAGTCAAACATAGTCAAGATGCTATTAATTGATCAAACATAGTCAACTCATAGTCAAACCTGCTCAACACTGAAACTCCTTCAGGAACTTAGATAAAAGTCAGATTGTGTCGGATACAGGGGGAGTTTCTTTTAATACTTTTCGAAAAATTTATATTTTTTCAAAAACCTTATGCTCTAAATTTTACTATCATCTCGATAAGGTTTTCAAAAATTTGATTCAAAAACCCTCGTATATTACGATCTCTTTGAAAAATTATCATCATTTCAAAATAATTTTTAAAAACAATGCTATCATTCCAAGTTATGTTTTCAAAAATTATCTTCTTAAAAATTATCATACTTCAAAGTTATTCTTTTGATTTTGGTAAACCCTAAAGACACAGAGGAATGTCCACTACATAATTTACTAGGACTCCTAGGATGTGTTAAATTTAGGGGGAGGCTGAATCAAAAGAAGAATTCCTGAAAAGTTTTTATTAATAATTATCTGTTTTGAAATTATTTAATAACATATTTTCATGAACTATATCTTCAAAATCCTTGCTGAAAATATAAGTCTTTCAAAATGATATTATTGTTGTGGCTTATGAAATTATGTTTGAAATAATATTTACTTGGGTTGGAGAATTTCTAGAACACTTAGGAAAATGTCCTTGTAGTCAACAAGGCTTCCTAGGATTGTGTCAGACTGGAAAAGAAACCTAGTCAAGTAAAATATTATATTTTTCAAAGTCTAATACGTTTCAAAAATTACTTATATTTTTCAAAGTCTAATACGTTTCAAAAATTACTTATATTTTTCAAAGTCTAATACGTTTCAAAAATTACTTATATTTTTTCAAAGTCTAATACGTTTCAAAAATTACTCATATTTTTCAAATTCTAACACTTTTCTAAAAGTACATATGTGTTTCAAATCATAATTTATCTCAAAAGTACTTGAAAAATCTTTTCTAAATTTTTTAAAGAAATTTTTTTCTTACAAAATATTTTTGAGAACCTCACAATACTCTTCAAAATGGATTTAATCTAGAAATTTAAGCTTTTGCTATGCTTTCAAGAATTATACTAAGTATTTTTATGTTTTCAAAACTCATAGGCTCTGATACACAAACTTTCTTCTTAAACTTTTTCCTTTTTAAAGAAACTTTATTGAAAACTTCGAGTTGCTCTTAACTAAGAATTTCCTTTGTGATACTCAGAAGTTTTTCAAAATATCTTTTTCAAAACTGAACTTAGAAATGGTCTAAAACAGAAGGAGAAGAATTTCACATTAAGGGGGAGAGAAAGGAAATTTTGTTTAATTTTCTTTAAAAGTGCTTCAAAAACTTCTAAGCATTTCTAAGTATTTCAAAATTTCTTAAGTGCATGTTTTTTTCTTAAGTAAAATTCTTCTTCTTAGTAAACAAAATTTGTCTGAGCAAAAATTTGTTGAAAATTTTGACAAATGTTTCTAAGTAGAGTTTTTTTGGTGAAAAACTTGTCTAGAAGCTTTACAAATTTTGTTTTTCAAAATACACAAAATATTTCCAAGCAAATTCGTCTAAGTGTGCAAATTATTTTAAAAACAATTTTTTTCAATTCTCAAAGTTGAACTTTTTTTTGGAAATTTGACTTCAAATTTGGCCTAAGTAAAATTCCTTTTTGCAAAGCCTAGTAAGTAAAAGTTTTTTTAAACAAAATTTAGGTTTGCAAAATGGAAAATTGTCTAAGTGTAAAAAGTTTTTATGCAAATGCTTTTTAAAACACTTTGTCAAAAAAAACTTAGAAGTTTTACACAAACTCAAAACTCTCTATTAGAAACCTTTTTTCGCCCATGTATGTTTTTGATATATGTCAAAGGGGGAGCAAAGGTCAAAGTTAAGGGTTTTATAACACAAGTATTCAGGGTTTTAGGGGGAATATAAAAAAAAAATTCTACACTTATACTGTTCATACTCCTTCATTTCTTAACTATTATATGTTTATACTTAACTTTGAATTGTGTTGCCATAAATCAAAAAGGGGGAGATTGTTGGTGCAAGAAGCACCATATCGAACCTTGTTTTGATATTGGCAAAGGATTCAAAGTTAAGTGTTATTTTTGATCTAATAAAGTTACTCAAGTGTGCAGAGACAAAGTCCGAGCGAAGGACTGCTAGGCACCTGGCGAAGGAATGCCAGGGTAAAAAGCCCTAGCGAAGGACTGCTAGGCACTGGCGAAGGAATGCCAGGGTGAAAAGCCCTAGCGAAGGACTGCTAGGCGCCAGGCGAAGGACAGCCTGGGACTGAAGCCCTAGCGAAGGAATGCTAGGCACCGGGCGAAGGACAGCTCGGCATCCAAGACCTGGCGAAGGGCTGCGAGGCAAAAGTCCAACCAAAGGAACGGTTGGCATCAGGTAAATTCTCCCGAGAGGAGTAGGTGAGGACGCCTTCCCCGTCGAGGGAACAGTAGGCGTCGGTTCGACCTAGGGTTCCATTTTGGAGACCCAAAGTCATAACCAAGACAGCTAAGGCTGTATAAACTAACAATTTATTGTTTCATTGTGTTTTGGACTAACCCTGGATACAGGACCGAAGAAACGTGTGTCTGCAGCTCAGAGAGCCTCAAAGGAATGAGGCAATAGCTGACCAGGGCGCCCGAAGTGTCCCGGGCGCCCCCAAGGTGAACACAAAACACAAGAAAGCAAAGCAAGCTTCGACAGTTCAACTCTCGGGCGCCCCCATGCTCCCGGGCGCCCCTGTGCTCTCGGGCGCCCCAGCGTCCCAGGCGCCCCCAGCGTCCCGGGCGCCCCCAGCACCAACTGCCGAAGCAGCTCCCTTCGAAGCCAGCAGATGACACTTTGACCCGGTCAATCCGGGCGCCCCGGTCAAAACTGATCCCGAAGGTAAAGGGATCAGACGCTGACCGAGAAATCGCCGGATAAACCGACACGTGGGGGGGTGCCCCCGACGTCCCGGGCGCCCCTAGGCCCTATATAAAGGGCCCTCGACCCCAAGCTTCGAACAGAACTTGATTCAACGCTTCAAAGCTCTTCTGCTCTCGCGCCTTGCTCCGGAAACCTACCAACTCGAGCCGACGACGTCCTGCTGCTCCGAAAAAAGTCAATCTACTCCGGACGTCGGTAAAGAAGAGTGTAGCGGCCCCGCCTCTATGGTCCCCGCAGGCAACCCTCTAGGCCGGCGACCCTACGGTCTTCCCACCCCTGGCAGTGGGTTTTTGCCTTCCCCAGGATTCGAACCCTTGACCTCCAGGACAAGTACAATAGTTTCTGAATCCTGGTACCAATTGAGCTACAGGCGGCCCACTTGGGGCCGAGGGGCCGGGTCATTACAGAAGGAGAGAGAGGGAGCAAGAGAAAGGGAAGAGAGAGTTGATCTTTCAGGAAGGGTGAATGGGTGGAATTTAGGATTTCGATTTTATTACAATGCTAGTTAATATCCTATGGATTGTTCATATCCTAATCTCCATGTCTATGTTCTTGTAAAGATCCTAACTAAGTACCGATGTTAATCCTACAGATGTGCATCAGAGTATCTTACCCTTGGACATCCAATGCTATTAAGTAGAGTAGGTAACCTAGAAAGTTCGATTAAAGATAACTCTTTGTCACTAAGGGCTCCCGATCATACGTCTCTAGTTTATGCTAAACACTTTCTGGCATAGAATAGGGAGAAACTCATTAAATGGTGTTAGTTAATCTCATGTAAAGGATTGACTTCTATTTCGAGGCAATTCCCGAGATGTCAAGTTAAAGGTAGCCTCTGTCATAAATACTCCCCGGTTATACGATCATGGACACTGCCTCTCTGTGGCAGCCAAAGTCTCGCAACTACATGCATTCACCATTCACACATTTCAACAAACACATACAAGGTACAATACACATAGAACACTTCATTGAATGAGGAAATGCACAAATATATAGTTTAGTTATTTCCTACATCTCTATTGCAAAGGTAGAAATAACAAGAAGATAATAAAATCATCTACAATCCTAAACAAAGAGAGAAGAGGGAAGATGATACTTATTATTGATGTGCGGGTCTTCTTGGAGGAACTCCTCACTCCGAAGGTGGATGGATCGTGGAGGAGGCGACGGTGTAGCCCTACGGTCTCCCTAGAGGGGAAAACCCTTCTCCAAGGCAAAGGCAAAGTCCTAGCCAAAGATCCTTAGCCCTAGATAAGGTTTTCCTTTTATAGGGGGTGGCATGGTGGCACGGGCTGTGCCATCCCACACGCCCGTGCGGTCGTGCTGCCAAAGCGACAAGGCCATGCAGTCGTGCTACCGGGGTAGCACGACCATTCTGATTTTGTTGAGGCCACACTGGTTGGGCCAATTGGCATGACCTGGGGGTGCGGCCTGCGGCGGCTAGGAGGCACGGCCCGACCGTGTGACACATGGTTGTGCCACACGACCATGTGAAGTCACGCGTGTGGGGTATAGCTTGGTGAGTTTCCTAAGTGGATACCTGGTCGATCCGAGAGACCTCTCTATGCCTACGGATTAAAAAATTTAATTTGAATAGAGAGCCGTTTCCCATCGACCATCTCGTGCCGTATCGAACGATTCAAATTGCAACTTAGCCAATTACCAAAATTGGCCTTGCAATTTGTTCAACCTTTCGACCGCGGAAAAGGCGACGAGTTGATCACCGACTTTTGTGTTTATGGTCGGGGTCTAGTTAAATAATTATTGACTATGATTCGCAATCAAAATAATTAAATAACAAATATGAAATGACGAGGCAATTGAATAAGGTACAAATAAGAATGTAATGAAAGGAGCTAAGGAAGAATATACCTTCCGTTACCTTACGATCTTCTACCGTATGACCCTCCCCTCTTGGACGTCGTGTGGGCGATGATCTCCCAAGAATCGTGGTCACCAAGTTGATCCCTTCTCCTTGCGCCAACCAATCCCTTACCAAAGGGATGCCGCCGGCCGCTCCAAGGAAATAATCCAAACACAAAACCTACTCGACAAATTTTTCTTCCCTTGAGAAAAATTGCGTAAATAACTTTTCTCCCTTGAGAAAAATCGCCACTCTCTCTGAAAGCCACCGAATGATTTCTTGCTCACGCTGGGATTAATCCATTGATCATCCTCTCATAAGCACTGCTCCAACTGTAGCGACCCCCGCCTTCTCCTGCCTTAGACGGATCGTTACTTCTGTCTACTTCTCGACTCTAATGCACGACTAAAGAAAAAAATACGGAAATCTTTTTTTTTCTTTTTAATCTATCTAAGAATGATATTCTAACTTAAGTAGTCATGCATAATATCATGTCACCCTCTCCTTCTCAAAAACTCCTAAGATGAAACTTATTGAAGCTTTTGAAACTTGCCTCACCCAACTCACACTTCGGGTATCAGTCGACTGATACTGCATCAGTCGACTGATACCCGAAGTGTGAGTTGGGTGAGGCAAGTTTCAAAAGCTTCAATAAGTTTCATCTTAGGAGTTTTTGAGAAGGAGAGGGTGACATGGTATTATGCATGACTACTTAAGTTAGAATATCATTCTTAGATAGATTAAAAAGAAAAAAAAAGATTTCCGTATTTTTTTCTTTAGTCGTGCATTAGAGTCGAGAAGTAGACAGAAGTAACGATCCGTCTAAGGCAGGAGAAGGCGGGTCGCTACAGGTGGTATCAGAGCAGTTCCCATTCTCCAGCATCACACACACATCAGCATCAACCTTGCCGTCTTCAAGTAAGAAAGCTTTAAGTTTCAATTTTTTATTTGCTCCTTTATTTAATTGCAGTACAGAGAAATGCTTAAGTACTACTCACATGTGCATAGAACAAGGAAGCATGTTTAATCCCTTAGTATCACGGAATCATGTTTAATCCCTAGAATGGATATTAGGTTACTAAGTAAGAAGACAAGTTTATACCTAGAGATGTAGTAGTGATTTCTTTTTCCCTTATGCATTATTAGATGGCAAGAAGAGGCCGAGCTCCTAATGCAGGGAACAGAACTCCAGTTCAAGATAACAATGAGCCTGGCACAGAACAGCCAAACCTGATGGCAGTCAATGCTCGAATGCAAGCTCAGATTGCAGAGCAACAGAAGACCATCGCCACACTGATGGCAAATCAGCACCCAGTGCCCCCTACACCACCCACAGCAGGAGTGGGAACTCCAGTGGTGGCTGAAGTTCCACCAGTCACACAGGAGACCCCTGCCGTGAACCGAAGACAAGAAGCATACCTCGTCCAGTGGCAGAGGCTGAAACCCGAAAGCTTCTCAGGCACGACTGAGCCCTGGGATGCCCAGGCTTGGTTCAAGACTTTAGAGAGCACAATGGAGCTTCTTGACTGGCCAGAGGTTGAGAAGGTCAAATGTGCCTCCTTCTGCCTAACTGGAGATGCTCGTATGTGGTGGGAGCGAGTCAAGAGTAAGAAGATAGTCGACCAGATGAGCTGGGCAGATTTTGAGCACGAGTTCTATGAGGAATTTTTCCACATGAAGGTTACCAATAAGCACTTCGAGGACTTCATGGAGTTCAGACAGGGTAGCCTACCAGTGGGAGAAGCAGTCGCAAAGTTCAACAGACTAGCTCGCCTCTGCCCAGAGCTAGTCAGCACAGAGAAGGAGCGAGTCAGACTGATGCTCCGCATGCTGAACCCTGAGATAGCACTCAACGTGAACAGCGGGATGCACCGACCCCAGACCAGCGAGGAGTTGGTCAGTAGTGCTCTAATCTCAGAGCACTACCTGAATAGCATCAAGGCACAGCAAGCACAGCAGAAGCCAGTCCTGATTGAGAGCAAGACAATAGGAGGTCAGAAGCCTCAGCCAAATAGCCAGAACTGGAAGAACAATAACCACAAAAGAAAGCAGTGGCCTGGCAGCCAGAAAGGAAAACCAGAGAATAAGCAAACTAGGTATCCACCTTGTCCTAAGTGTGGGAGGAACCATTCAGGAACATGCCTTTTGGGTGTAACTGGATGCTATTCATGTGGACAAGAGGGACACAGATCCAGAGACTGCCCAAACAAGTTTAAAGTACTTCCTCAGCAGTCCGTACAGTATGGAGGCAAGCCCCAGTTACATTACATGCCTACTATGCTGGAGGGACCTCAGATCAGTCAGGGAGGATTGGAAGCAGCACCAGTTCCAACCAATGCCAGAGTCTTTTCCCTCACAAAGGAAGAAGCTGCCAGCGCCTCCATGGTCGTAACAGGTCAAATAGTTATTTTTCAGCATTTAGCTACTACACTGTTTGACACTGGGGCGACCCATTCTTTCGTATCAGTACCTTTTGCTAGTAAGTTACAGGTGCCTACAGAGAGTTGGGAGTCCAGATTCCTGACAACTCTCCCTTCAGGGGAAATCATGGAATCCACCCAGTGGCTCCGGGCTGTGCCAATCAAGATTTCAGACCGAGAGCTACATGTCGACCTGATAGTCCTTGCGATGCAGGACTTCGACATCATATTGGGCATGGATTTCCTCAGTAAGTACAGCGCTTCAGTGGACTGCCGTAGAAGGAAGGTGGTCTTCAGCCCAGAAGGGGAACCACCATTCGAGTTTCAAGGAGCCCCAAGGAGGAAGACTCAGAAATTTCTCTCAGCCTTGGCAGCCCACCAGATGCTAGAGCAAGGGTGTGCTGGTTTTCTTGCACACATAGTGGACTCAGAAGCAAAGAAAGAACTCAAGCAGGAGGATGTATGGGTAGTCTGCGAATATCCAGAAGTGTTCCCAGAAGAATTACCTGGACTACCTCCCAACAGAGAAGTGGAATTCGAGATCGAGCTAGTGCCCGGTACCGGTCCGGTCTCGAAGGCCCCATATCGTATGTCTCCAGCAGAGTTGAAGGAATTACAAGAGCAACTCCAGGAGCTACTAGACAAGGGCTTCATTCGCCCGAGTCATTCACCCTGGGGAGCTCCGGTACTTTTCGTCAAGAAGAAGGATGGGTCTATGCGTCTGTGCATAGACTACCGAGCTCTGAACAAGGTAACCATCAAGAACAAGTACCCCCTTCCTAGAATAGATGATTTATTTGATCAGCTCAAAGGGGCTACAGTGTTCTCGAAGATAGATCTGCGTTCTGGGTATCATCAGCTAAAGGTTAAAGAAAGTGACATCCCCAGGACGGCCTTCAGAACAAGATACGGCCACTACGAATTTGTAGTGATGCCTTTTGGAGTAACCAATGCTCCAGCAGTCTTCATGGAGTTGATGAACCACATCTTTAGGGAGTATCTCGATAAATTCGTCATTGTGTTTAATGATGATATTCTCATATACTCACAGACTCCAGAGGACCATGCTACACACTTAAGGATAGTGCTGCAGATCCTTCAGCAGGAGAAGCTCTATGCAAAATTCTCAGTGTGAGTTTTGGCTAGATCAGGTGACCTTCCTAGGTCACATTGTATCCAAAGAAGGCATTCAAGTTGATCCAGCCAAGATAGAAGCAGTCAGCAACTGGTGTAGACCCAAGAGTGCCAGTGAGATCAGAAGCTTCTTAGGCCTGGCAGGATATTACAGAAAATTTGTGGAGGATTTTTCCAGGATAGCCTCTCCACTCACAGCTTTGACCAGAAAGAACAAGAAGTTTGAATGGTCAGATAAATGCGAGCACAGTTTTCTAGAGCTGAAGAAGAGATTGACTAGTGCTCCCATCCTGACTGTTCCAGAGAGTGACAAGCCTTTGACATCTATAGTGATGCATCCAAGATGGGCCTTGGAGCTGTCCTCATGCAAGACGGTAAAGTGATAGCATATGCCTCCAGACAGCTCAAGGACTATGAGAGAGTTACCCTACCCACGACCTTGAGCTAGCAGCTGTGGTTTTGCACTGAAGCTCTGGAGACATTACCTGTATGGAGTGCAGTGCAGAATCTTCACAGACCATCAGAGTTTGAAGTACTTCTCACTCAGAAAGATCTGAATATGAGGCAGCGCAGGTGGCTAGAGTTGGTCAAAGATTATGACTGTGAAATCCTCTACCACCCAGGTAAAGCTAATAAGG
>JAGFNQ010006872.1:53622-137780 GCA_024364735.1 Boesenbergia rotunda | reverse complement strand
AGGCCAGAAGCCTCAGCCAAATAGCCAGAACTGGAAGAACAAGAACCACAAAAGGAAGCAGTGGCCTGGCAGCCAGAAAGGAAAACCAGAGAATAAGCAAGCTAGGTATCCACCTTGTCCTAAGTGTGGGAGGAACCATCCAGGAACATGCCTTTTGGGTGTAACTGGATGCTATTCATGTGGACAAGAGGGACACAGATCCAGAGACTGCCCAAACAAGTTTAAAGTACTTCCTCAGCAGTCCATTCAGTATGGAGGCCAGCCTCAGTTACATTACATGCCTACTATACTGGAGGGACCTCAGATCAGTCAGGGAGGATTGGAAGCAGCACCAGTTCCAACCAATGCCAGAGTCTTTTCCCTCACGAAGGAAGAAGCTGCCAGTGCCTCCACGGTCGTAACAGGTCAAATAGTTATTTTTCAGCATTTAGCTACTACACTGTTTGACACTGGGGCGACCCATTCTTTCGTATCAGTACCTTTTGCTAGTAAGTTACAGGTGCCTACAGAGAGTTGGGAGTCTAGATTCCTGACAACTCTCCCTTCAGGGGAGATCATGGAATCCACCCAGTGGCTCCGGGCTGTGCCAATCAAGATTTCAGACCGAGAGCTACATGTCGATCTGATAGTCCTTGCGATGCAGGACTTCGACATCATATTGGGCATGGATTTCCTCAGTAAGTACAGCGCTTCAGTGGACTGCCGTAGAAGGAAGGTGGTTTTCAGCCCAGAAGGAGAACCACCATTCGAGTTTCAAGGAGCCCCAAGGAGGAAGACTCAGAAATTTCTCTCAGCCTTGGCAGCCCACCAGATGCTAGAGCAAGGGTGTGCTGGTTTTCTTGCACACATAGTGGACTCAGAAGCAAAGGAAGAACTCAAGCAGGAGGATGTACGGGTAGTCTGCGAATATCCAGAAGTGTTCCCAGAAGAATTACCTGGACTACCTCCCAACCGAGAAGTGGAATTCGAGATCGAGCTAGTGCCCGGTACCGGTCCGGTCTCGAAGGCCCCATATCGTATGTCTCCAGCAGAGTTGAAGGAATTACAAGAGCAACTCCAGGAGCTACTAGACAAGGGCTTCATTCGCCCGAGTCATTCACCCTGGGGAGCTCCTGTACTATTCGTCAAGAAGAAGGATGGATCTATGCGTCTGTGCATAGACTACAGAGCTCTGAATAAGGTAACCATCAAGAATAAGTACCCCCTTCCTAGAATAGATGATTTATTTGATCAACTCAAAGGGGCTACAGTGTTCTCGAAGATAGACCTGCGTTCTGGGTATCATCAGCTAAAGGTTAAAGAAAGTGACATCCCCAGGACGGCCTTCAGGACAAGATACGGCCACTACGAATTTGTAGTAATGCCTTTTGGAGTAACCAATGCTCCAGCAGTCTTCATGGAGCTGATGAACCACATCTTCAGGGAGTATCTCGATAAATTCGTCATTGTATTTATTGATGATATTCTCATATACTCACAGACTCCAGAGGACCATGCTACACACTTGAGGATAGTGCTGCAGATCCTTCAGCAGGAGAAGCTCTATGCAAAATTCTCAAAGTGTGAGTTTTGGCTAGATCAGGTGACCTTCCTAGGTCACATTGTATCCAAAGAAGGCATTCAAGTTGATCCAGCCAAGATAGAAGCAGTCAGCAACTGGTGTAGACCCAAGAATGCCAGTGAGATCAGAAGCTTCTTAGGCCTGGCAGGATATTACAGAAAATTTGTGGAGAACTTTTCCAGAATAGCCTCTCCTCTCACAGCCCTGACCAGAAAGAATCAGAAGTTTGAGTGGTCAGATAAATGCGAGCACAGCTTCTAGAACTGAAGAAAAGATTGACTAGTGCTCCCATCCTGACTGTTCCAGAGAGTGACAAGGCCTTTGACATCTACAGTGATGCATCCAAGATGGGCCTTGGAGCTGTCCTCATGCAAGATGGTAAAGTAATAGCATATGCCTCCAGACAGCTCAAGGACTATGAGAAGAATTACCCTACCCACGACCTTGAGCTAGCAGCTGTGGTTTTTGCACTGAAGCTTTGGAGACACTACCTGTATGGAGTGCAGTGCAGAATCTTCACAGACCATCAGAGTTTGAAGTACTTCTTCACTCAGAAGGACCTGAATATGAGGCAGCGCAGGTGGCTAGAGTTGGTCAAAGATTATGACTGTGAAATCCTCTACCACCCAGGTAAAGCTAATAAAGTGGCAGATGCACTGAGCAGAAAATCCGGTGCAGCACTGATGTCCCTTTCATCACTGTCTCTACCACTTCAGAAAGAAATAAAAGATTTTGGAGTCGAAGTAATAGTTGGGCAATTTTCTGCATTGACCCTAGAGTCAACCCTGCTTAAAGATATACAAGAAAAGCAAGATCAAGACCCAGAGATCCAGAAGATCAAGCAGGGGATCCAAGAGGCAGAAAATTCAGAGTTTCGAGTATCAGATAGTGGCATCCTCTATTTTGGAGACCGCCTTTGCGTCCCCAATGATGAGGAACTAAGAAGGAATATTTTAGAAGAAGCCCACAGTACCCCGTACTCTATGCATCCTGGTTCTACCAAGATGTACCAAGATTTAAGACAAAGGTTCTGGTGGTCTGGACTCAAGCGAGACGTGGCCAGATATATCAGTACCTGCTTGACCTGCCAGAGAGTCAAAGCAGAACACCAGAGACCAGGAGGAGTTCTGCAGCCTCTTCCCATTCCAGAGTGGAAGTGGGAAGAAATATCCATGGACTTTATCACAGGTCTTCCAAGAACCACCCATGGACATGATGCAATCTGGGTGATAGTGGACAGGTTGACCAAGTCTGCCCACTTCCTAGCCATCAAGTTATCGCATACAGTAGAGCAGTTAGCACAGATGTACGTGAGAGAAGTAATCAGGCTTCACGGAGTTCCGAAGTCGATCGTGTCTGACAGAGATGGGCGATTCACCTCTCATTTTTGGAAGTGTGTTCAGGACGCCCTAGGCACCAGACTTCAGTTCAGCACAGCTTTCCATCCCCAGACAGATGGACAAACAGAGAGAGTAAATCAGATTTTAGAAGACATGCTCAGGGCTTGTGCATTGGACTTTAAAGGTAGTTGGTGCAAATTTCTGTGCTTAGCTGAGTTTGCCTACAACAATAGCTATCAGGCCACCATCAGGATGGCGCCTTATGAGGCATTGTATGGCAGGAAATGCAGATCACCCATATGTTGGCAAGAAGCTGGTGAGAAGAAAGAGATGGAGTCAGGATTAGGCAGCCAGACTGAGCTTATAGATGAGACCGCTCAGGCTATCCAGACAATCCGCCAGAGGATTGAGACTGCCCAGAGTAGACAGAGAAGTTATGCTGACACACGCCGTAGGCCACTTGAATTCCAGGTTGGAGATTCAGTATTTCTCAAGGTCGCTCCCATAAAGGGAGTGGTGAGATTTGGTAAGAAGGGCAAGCTAAGTCCTCGCTACATAGGACCCTACAAGATCATAAAGAGGGTTGGTAAGGTAGCATATGAGCTGGACCTACCAGAGGATATGTCAGCTATCCACAGTACCTTTCATGTCTCTATGCGAAAGAAGTGTATTCACGACCCTAGCCAAGTGATTCAGCCTCAGTCAGTACAGATCCAAGAAGATCTTAGCTATGAGAGTAGACCGACACAAATAGTGGACAAAGCAGTTAAAAGATTAAGAAACAAAGAAGTGCCACTAGTGAAGGTCATCTGGCAGAATCAAAAGCATGAAGAGGCTACTTGGGAACGTGAGGACAGCATGAGAGAACGATATCCAGAGTTATTCTAAGTTCGAGGACGAACTTTTTATAAGGTATGGGGGATTGTAACGCCCCAAAATTTCCATTTTTAGTTCTTAAAGTCCTTAGAATTATTTAGAAATGGTTTAGAAATATTCTAGATATTTTTAGGAATTTTTAGAGTATTTTTATGGAATTTTCCGAGTCCGTTTGGTATTTTTGGAAAAAGAAAAAGAAAAAGGAAAAAGGAGAAATTGGAAAAAAAAACCATTAAGTGCAGCCGGTGGATCGAACCCGCGACCTTCCCGAAACCAGAAACGCGCGCGACCGGCTGGGCTGGGGGTATCAAGCACAACAAGGGACGGAGAGAAGGTTATTTAAGGAATTGTTAGTTTAATCTGCCTTAAGTATAAATAGATAGTTAAAGAGAGAAATTTTATTTCTCTCCTCTCCAAACCCTCACGCCGACCACCTCTCCTCTTGGGCGACGCCGACCACCATCAAGGCCAAGGAGGGCCGGCCAAGACTCTTCTCCAAGAGATAATTCTATATTCGGGATCCCCGCGACGAGAGGAACACGTAGGCGCGAAGAATTCTCCGAGATCTCAAGTTTCTCCCGAGTCCTAGACGTCAATCTTGGTTGTAAGTCCAAGATATCAATGTAAGTACTGCTCACCTGCAGTAAGAGGCGGTTTTTCCGCGAGAATTTCCTTTAAAAGTTTTTAAAAGTGATATTTACTTCTTGTTAAGATTTTTGCATGTGATCTTAGTTCATTATATGCTTATATATTTTATTGAGTGCCCTATATGAGATTAGGGACCAAGAAAAGCTATGAGAAAAGAAAAGAGAAGATAAAGATAAGAAAAGAAAAGGCCAAGGCCTTAAGAAATCCCGAAAAGTTAAGACTTAGGGATTTTAGCACGCAAGGTGCTCCAGAAAATGCCAAGGCATTTACAGATGAGAAAGAAAAGAAAGAAAAGCTATTTTATTTTCTAAGGCCAGTACCCGGCGTCCAAGGGCGTCGTTAAAGAAATCCAGGTGTCCAATTCCAAGGTCTTGGCCCTGGTAGACCAAGGTCTGCTCTATTAGGATTGGTGGCTCGCTACCCCAACCTTTTAGGGAACGCGCATATCAGATGGTACTTACGTCTTCAGTGGATCCAAGTGATTATTATTTTCAAGTATATGCTTTAGCAAAGTTTTCTAAAGTTTCAGAAAGTTTTCAAAAGTTAAAGAATAGCTAAAGTTTCAAGTTGAGCCAAGAAAAGTAAATTGAGATTATCTATTGCTTGAGTATGCATGTTTTGAGCTATACATGTTCGTAGTTTTCTTTCAAGCATATTAGTATCTCATATGATGTTCAGTTTGATCTAGAAGCATGTTTGCATATTTCGAGTTTTTGTGAGCTAGATAGTACTTACTAAGCTTTTGCTTATAGATGCATTTCCTCTTATTGTAGATAAAGGTAAAGGCAAGCAATTCTGAAGGAAGACGACGAGGCGATGCTGAGTAGAGTGTGTGTGGTGGCTGATTATAGAGAGATCCTTGAGACGAGACATTTTAGTTATTTGAATTGCAATGTTTAAGTTTATTCAAATTTCAAGTTCTTGCTTTATGGAGATTATGGAGTATTTGAGTTTTGGATAGTTTTATATGCTAAATTTCTTAGAGTAAAGATTCCATGTCATTTCCTTTAGCATATATATCCCCATGATTGCATTGGATGAGTAAAAGTGTGAGTAGTTAGAAATATTGATACTTTGTTAGAGAAAAAGGTGTTTGTGCCAAGATAGTATCAATTTTCCTTTTGAATCGAGTTTTATTGCTTAAAAATGTTTAGAAAAGTTGCAATCACATTTCATAATGCTTTAGCAAGGTCGTAGAACATGTATTTGGTGTTATAAATTCATAGAAGTCAAGATTGGTACAAACTCTATTGTGAAAGTTTATATAAACTTGTTTAGTTTATTTTCTTTCATAAAAGTCCTAAATTCAAGTCTATGGATTCGTTTGATTGGCTAAATTGTTTAGGAAACTGATATAGAGTATAGAAATGATGTCGTAGTTTGATATGGCTCGAAATTGAAGGAATGGTGGACTTGGAAAGCAAGGGCCGAAACCTGTAAAACTGATTACAGGCGTACCAGTCGACTGCCACGTCACCAGTCGACTGGTACAGGCAGTTTAAGAAGGGTAAGGCTGTTTTCAACAGGTATTAGCTATGGGATTTGAGAAGAAAGTATGACATGGTATTATTATACATGATTGCTTAAGTTAGAATATAATTGTTAGCAGAATTTAAAAGAAAAAAAAACAAGATTTCCGTAATTTTCTTTAGTCATGTATAAAAGTTGAGAAGTAGAGAAAAGTAACGATCCGTCTAAAGACAGTAAGAAGACGGGTCGCTACACTTCCCTTCATGACCCTTCATTTCCCCTAAGCCTTAACCAAAAATCCACTTCATCCTCTACTAGCACTCCCTTGCTAGGTGAATTGGTTAGAGCATGCATGGTTGTAGGCTAGGTCCAAGGTTCAATCTTTGGTGCATGCACTTTATTTTTATTTTTTTTTTATTTTATTTTTCCTTATTTTCGAAAATTCCCTAAAATTCACCCATAATCATGCTAAAATTCTTAATTACAATTCTTTTATATTTATATTAAATTCTACCTAATTAAAACCCATTTTTGGAGCCCATATAAGGCCCATTAGTACTTAACTTCTCAATTTAAATAGGAAAATCATGCTAAAACTCACCCATAATCCTACTAATATTCCTAATTAAAATCCATTTATATTTATATTAAATTTTTCCTAAAATCTACCGTTAATCATGGTACTAGAAAGTCCATATAAGGACCATTAGTACTTATTTTCTCAATTTAAATGAGAAAATCATGGATTTCTAGGCTAATGTTCATACTAATATCTCTAGGTCCCTCGGAAAATTATCTAGACATGATCAATATTTTAAAGAAAATATTAAGAAAATTTTCCGGGTCGTTACAGAATCACCTCAAAAATTTCCAAGATTTGATCACATATTTTATTTATGGAAAATTAATATCAATAAATAACTTAATTTGGACGGCTCCCCGAGGCTCAATCCAAAATAAGAATTTATTGATAATATAATTTGGACGGCTCCCCGAGGCTCAATTCAAATGAAACATTTGACAATTTAAATTCAATTTAGGAAATTTAATTATAACAACTAACTTTAAATTGGGCGGCTCCCCGAGGCTCAATCCAAAATAAAGAATTTTGTAAATAATTTAATTTCCAATTATGAATTTAAATGCCAATTAATATTCCCATAATTTGTCTAGACTTTCTTGAAAGAAAGTGCCCAAAATTGCGAGCTTTCCATAAATGGAATGTTTCAAAAAATAAAAAATTTTCAGAATAATTATAAGTTTCTGGTACAAAGAAAACTTACGTATTTCCAAAATTAGAAAATTTCCAAAATTGGAAATTTCTAAAATTGGAAAGTTTCCAAAAATGGAAAGTTTTCACAATTATCATAAAATTTCAGAAACAGGGATATTTCAAAAGTTTATGAAATTTCATGAGGATTTCCAAACTTTGAATTCCTAAATCTAAAATTTACCATAATTGGAAAGTTTCCATAATTGAAAAATTTTCCAAAATTGAAATCATGACAAAGTTTTCCGCAAAACAATTATATGATTATGTCGAACACTAACCGGCTCTGATACCACTGTTGGGACCGGGTGCATGTTGACATGGATGCGGGTTTGTAATTTTAAAATTAATTACGTGCAGCGGAAGGTTTAGCATAAATAATTTCTCAAATTATTTAACCACACATCTAAGCATGCAACCTTATGTTGTGTAGACATGATCATATATTTAAAATTTTGCAGAAACGTAAACTAATTTACTTGTTACCTCGCGTAACTCGAAGGAAGGGACGAGATCCAACCGTAAGCATTCCTCGGAAGCTCCGCCTCTATTCGCGTCCATGCCGAGTATCTTCGGGATGACTTCGCAAAGCCACGAGTTTCGTGTTCTCGAGAACTACTAGATTCTCCGAGAATACGACAAAAACCAAGAGAGAAGTAATCACATCGGAAAAACGCACCACCAAGGTTGGTCGGAATCACAATTCCGGCGAGAAGGAGGAAGATGACTTGCGCCCAATCCCATGGTGATGATGGCCGGAGAGGAAGATCATCCCAACGGAAGAACTTCGTCGCCTCGGTGCTTCTCCTTGTGCTCACGGCAAGAAGAAAGGGGGAGAGGCTTGTGGCCGGCCAAGAGGAAGAAGGGAGGAGAGGGAGAGAGCCCAAGCAAGAATACTTGGATTATTTCGAATGAATTCCAAGCCTTGCCTTGGGTCCTTTATATAGTGGTCTCTAAACCGCCATGTCTCTTTTTTCTTATGGAATAAATTTTCATAAGAAATTTATCATATTAATTTCTTTATATAAATTTCTTTATATAAATTTCTTTATATAAATTTCTTTATCATGGAAAATCAATCCATGATTGATTTTATAAAATAAAATAAACCAATCCATGGTTTATTTTAATTTTCATGAAAAATAAATTTCTTTATATAAATTTCTTTATCATGGTAAATCAATCCATGATTGATTTTATAAAATAAAATAAACCAATCCATGGTTCATTTTAATTTCCATGAAAAATAAACCAAACCTTGGTTTATATAAAAAATTTATATCATCCATAATTTTAAAAACAAACCACACTTGATTTATTTTATAAATTGAACCAAATAATTTGGTTCCCTCCCTTTGTTGTGGCCGGCCAAGCAAAGAGGGTGGGGACCCTCTTTGGCTGGCCTATCCCAGACACGCCCCAATGAATTAAACTCATTTAATTCATCTATTAAGTCTTCAAAAGACTTAGCCATTTTACGCTTCCGATGCGTCTCTGAAAAATTCAGATTCGACTTATCGTTTGGCTCAACCAAACCTAATCTCTCTTGATTGAAAAATATAATTTTCAACTCGTTTTAAATCCCTCGGATTACTCGTAGTGCGTGTGACTAAATAGGCTTTCGATTTATGTTGGTCGTCTATAATTAACCAATTATAGAACGATCATGAGTGGCACCTAGTAGTACATCATGATCCCCAATTAATCGAAAGATCAATGGTTGACCTCAGAAACAATTCTGAAACCCTTCAGCAGCTATAATGAATCGTGCCCCATTCCCTTCACCATCTTATACCCACTTGGTTTAGGACATGGTCTATGTGTGTCAGTCCCCACTAGGCTGACTACGTCACACCTAGCCCAAGTAACGTTTTCTCATCCTACGGATTCTAATTACTCTCATGTATCTAAGAGATTCATACTCTGAACATGTCATGCTCTGGTCAGAGGCTTCGAGTAACAATCCGACAATAGTCCTTGGGTATACATCTCCTCGCAAGGAGTGGTGAATCCTTTGTAGGCTGTTCAAACATCTTCGGGCACTTCGGCTTATACCCAATCATCCTGGGTCCACACCTCCTTGGAGATGCTTGCTTAAGATGTCAAAGTACAAGTCTCTATAACCAAGATGACTTGAACACCGCAAGTCAAAGAAATATCGCACTTAAGCTGTAGTAAGAACTTCACTGACATGTCTATATGTAGACTACCATATGAAGTTTTACAGCCAGTCACTCCAATGAACTAGTTCCCTTAACTAGCATTCATGTTTATCTCCGGACATCCCAATGTCACCAGCCAGTGAGAATCATCTGATTAGAGAATAACCCATGCTAGTCTCAACAGAATTGATAGTGTCCGTTTTTATCAATTCATCGACTAGGGACAATTTCAATACTTTACAATTGCACATGTAGAGATAATCACTAGTTGTGAATTCATCACAAATTCTCTCATGCTGTGAATTGTATTGCGGACATTCAGTAAATGAGTTTAAGATCTCAATCAAATACATAAACATGTATACTCAAATAGTGAATATTCATTTATTAAAATAAATGATTACAATCATAAGGTGATTGCCTTAGGACACTTTTCTCATATCACTAACAATTTGGAGAACATCAAAGTCTTTAAGTATAAGTGGGAGATTGTAAGATGTGTATACTGAAAGACATGATTTCTGTATATGAACATCTTCATTTTGAAAAGAGAATCACAACTACACTTGGTCCCTGTTTATATTAGTACATGCATGAAGTCCAATTACTTTGCATTGTATATAACATGGTGTGTGGTGTCACACAGAAGATCATGTTATCAGTTCCTTGCTTAGTATAAATAGAGGCTCACACCTGAGATAGAATTGGACAACCCATCGGAATGGTTGTAGTGTAATTAGGTGTGGTTGGTCTTGACCATAGAATTACACTAGTGTGCTTTGAGTACATTGGGTAGGACCAAAACCCGAGGTTATCCAATTTGTACTGACTCGATAATTGGATAGGACCTTAAGATATTATTATGGTGTATGATCTCTTAATCCTGATATAATAATGGGCATATATTATTAACTATTATTTCTTTGATTTACCAATGAGCGAGATCTATTCTGTTAGATCGATAGGCCCGGTAAGTTGGGACATATATGTTAGACCTATACTTTTCCTACCGATGTATAGTTAAGGATCTGGTTAGTGAGGAGGGTGTTGTTGTTGGGACCGGGTGCATGTTGACAAGGATACGAGTTCGTAAAACTTTAAATTTTTACGTGCAGCGGAAGAATTTGCATAAAATAATTTCCTAAATTATTTTAACTTCGTATCTAGCATGCAACCTTACATTGTGTTGACATAATCATAAAATAAAACTTTGCGGAAAAGTAAACAAATTTACCAAGTACCTCTCGTAACTCGAAGTAAGGGACGAGATCCAACCGTAGCATCCCTTGGAAGCTCCGCCTCTATTCGCGTCCACGTCGAGTTCTCTTCGGGATGACTTCGCAAAGTCACGAGTTTTATGCTGACGAGAACTACTAGATTCTCTATAGGCACAACAAGAAAGATCAAGAGAGGAAAGGGAAACTAACCACCAAGAAAACGGAATCGAATTCCGGGAAGAGAGGAGTCGCTATCCGCTTCTTCTTCTTCTTGTTTCGTTTCTCCTTCTTCTTGAAGCTCACGCCAACTCCTTGCTTGGGTGTAGGTTGGGCGCCGGCCCTAGAACTCCAAGAGTGGGCGCCGGCCCTAAGGGAGGGAGAGGGAGAGGGAGAAGAGAATAATAAAAGAGAGAGAGGGAGAGAATAATTAATCTCTATCAATTATTCATTAAGAATCAAAGGCTTCCCTTTGGTTCCTTATATAGTTGTTTCTCCCTTGCCAAGTCTCCTCTTAACGGAATTAGTTATCATAAGAATTTTATCTTATAAAATTTCTTATGACTTATTCCGTAATGCCTAGTTTTATTATAACTAATTTATAATAAAACAAATTCTTCTTCTCTTTAAATTATGGAATAAATTTTATAAGAAATTTATAAACTTTCTTATTATGGAAAAATCAATTCATAATTGATTTTATAAATTAAAATAAACCAATCCATAGATTATTTTAACTTCCATAAAAAGAATAAATTTCTATAAATTTATTTTATATAAATTTCTTTATACAAATTTATTTATCCATAATTTATAAAACAAATCGTACTTGATTTATTTTATTAATTAAACCAAAATTAATTAGTTTTCTCCCTTTAATGTGGCCGGCCATCCAAGGAGGGTTAGCACCCTCTTTGGCCGGCCAAACTAACCCGAACCGGTCGCGAATTAAACTCATTTAATTCGCCCAATAAGCCTTCAAAAGACTTGGCCATTTTTAGCTTCCATTGCGCCTCTGACTAACTCAGATTCGACTTGTTTCTCTTGATCGGAAAATCCAATTTTTAACTCGTTTTAAATCCCTCGAATTACTCGTAGTGCGTGTGACTAAATAGGCTTTCGATTTATGTTGGGCGTCTATAATTAACCCATTAATTATAGAACGATCATGAGTGGCACCTAGTAGTACATCATGATCCCCAATTAATCGAAAGATCAACGGTTTGACCTCAGAAGAAATTATTCTGAAACCCTTCAGCAGCTCTAATGAATCATGCCCCATTCCCTTCACCACCTTATACCCACTTGGTTCAGGACACGGTCTATGGTGTCAGTCCCCACTAGGCTGACTACGTCACACCTAGCCCAAGTAGTGTCTTTCTCGTCCTTTGGATTTCTAATTACTCTCATGTATTTAAGAGACTCGCACTCTAAACATGATATACTCTGGCCAGAGGTTTTGAGTAACAATCCGACGATAGGCCTGGGTATACAACTCCTCGCAAGGAGTGGTGAATCCTTTGTAGGCTGTTCAAACATCTTCGGGCACCTCGGCTTATACCCAATCATCCTGGGTCCACACCTCCTTGGAGATGCTTGCTTAAGATGTTAAAGTATAAGTCTCCATGACCAAGATGACTTGAACACCGCAAGTCAAAGGAACATCGCACTTAAGCCGCAGTAAGAACTTCATTGACATATCTACATGTAGATTCCCATATGAAGTCTAACAGCTAGTCACTCCAATGAACTAGTTCCCTTAACTAGCATCCATGTTTATCTCCGGACATCCCAATGTCACCAGCCAGTGAGAATCAGCTGATTAGAGAATAACTCATGCTAGTCTCAACAGAATTGATAGTGTCCGTTTTTATCAATTCATCGACTAGGGATAATTTCAATACTTCACAATTGCACATTAGAGATAATCACTAGTTGTGATCCCATCACAAATTCTCTTATGCTGTGAGTTGTATTGCGGACATTCAGTAGATGAGTTTAAGATCCCAATCAAATACACAAAACATGTATACTCAAATAGTGAATTATCATTTATTAATATAAATGTTTATATCATAAGGCGATTGCCTTAGGACACTTCTCTCATATCACTAACAGTTGTTAGCATGCACTATCCTCAAGGTTGCATACTGAGCTGTAGGCTCTGTACGGTTGCATACTGGCGATCATCGGCTCCCCTAGGGTCTGAGGCCGTCGCACAGTCAGGTTTCCTAGTTTGATTGAGCTATTAGCACTGTGATATTATCATGATGGCGACCACCGCCTCCCTTGAGGTTTGAGCCGTCATACTTGCATAGCCACGAGTGTTGAGCTACATACTTGCATCGCCATGAGTGTTGGGCGTCATACTTGCGTAGCCACGAGTGTTGGGCTACATACTTGCATTGCCACGAGTGTTGGATGTCATACTTGCATAGCAACGAGTGATGGGCTACATACTTGCATCGCCACGAGTGTTGGACGTCATACATGCATAACCACGAGTGTTGGGCTACATACTTACATCGCCATGAGTGTTAGGCAACATATTTGCAGAGCCACGAGTGTTGGACTACATAATAGCATCGCCACGAGTGTTGGGCGTCATATCTGCATAGCCACGAGTGTTGGGCTTCATATGTTGTATGCCATGAGTACTTGGATCCTCTACACAGCCGCGAGTGGTTGGCTTATCTGCTTCCTATTCTCCTGACTGCCAGTTTAGTGGTCGCTGGGGTGCATACAGAATAGATCATTGAATCATGTGTATAGGATGCATTGCACCTTTGTTGGTGTTTGTTGTGTTAGAGCGTTGTATATGTTTGACCTTCTCTTACAGGTGACATACACATTTGGATTGTGTATCATTCTTGAGGCTATATAGGGAATTGATTACACCTTCTTGCAGGATAGATGGACTCTGGTATGTATTCACCTTTAGTCTTTAGTCATGCTTTATCCTCTATACCCAAGACTGTATTAGCTTGATTCCTACTGTTATTATAGCTTGTTGTGCATATCTGTTTTTGGTATCCGCTGAGTTTATTTGGACTCACCACCATTTCACCATGATTCTGTCTTCAGGTTGATTGGTCGCCGGAGGAGCCCAGTTGCCAGTCCCAGGGTTCTACTACTCCACTAATGGCTGCTTTCATGGATTTCTATTTTCCTTTTATAGCATACTCCATGCATTGTATAGTTTTATATCGTGGACTTGTATCATGATTTATTCGTGCGGTATTATATTTGGAGTCCTCCATTGGATTTATTTTATATTATTTTGTTGTGTGCCCACCCATGGGGCAGCTCAGGTGTGTAAGGTTGGATTATGTGATGAGATTGCATTTACATTCCTTCTTTATTTCTTGTTTTGAGACCTGAGGCCAATTTATTATCTATGTGTGTTGTATGTATGTGTAAATTGTCCGTCGAACAGGGGAGATGCTGTCCGATTTTATATTGGACTAGAAGCTCCAATAGTCTCGGGACAGTAGGGTTGTGACAACTGTACACGCTCTGTCATCACTGCTCCTGAGTGACCAAGTGGGCAGGATACTGTCGGAGGACCACCCTCCTACCCTAATTCATATGGGAGAGTATCGCTCTCATCTCCTCTGATCACTGGAAAAAGGAGGGATCCCTAACTACTACCACGCTCTGTAAACGCTACCCATGAGCGTCCGAGTGGAGCAGTACAGAGCAACTACACACACCTAACGGTATCCACTAACCCATGAGTGATCGTGTGTGAAGATTATGTAACTGGCGATAGGCTCAGACCATAAGGGATGCCGATGATCGTCATCATGCAACAGTGTAGGGATGATGCATGACTCTAACACATGCAACCCTCTCCAAGTCATCATATATAACTCAACCTAACATACACAGGTCGACCACATGTATAAAAACCTAACTATCATACATCTAGGTACACATGAAAATATGACTAGAAGTCAATCCATGCAGATATAAGTGACATGCTACTATATCTACGTGCGCATGCATACATGAATACTATACAGAATCAGATGTCAAATATAGAGACTATATAGGAAGGAATTAGATCATCTTAAAGATTAAGCAATAAGTATCAAGTAGGATAACAATGGTAACAAATATAAGGTAAAGAAAACTTACTATAATAAACATAAGTAGTCATGCATAAAGATAACGTGAAACTAAAGAAATAAACATGAAATACCCGTCTCAAAGTAGAGAAGTCTGTATATCTAAAGAACCACCCGTCCAATAACTAGTGACAATAAATCTCAATCAATGCCCTGTATGACATAACATATATTTAAGTTATCATACAAAATGATACTAAACAAGCTAAGTACCAAATTATATTAGGATTAAGCCATCTTTCGAGACTAGGTTTAATCCCACAGTGCTAAACCCAATCCTAGACTATTACCTAATCCATGTGCCATGCGGCACAAGTCACAACCCTAAAACTAGACTAAGATTAAAAATAACTCTATGAATGGTAGTAACTTACCACCTCAGGAAACAAGGGTAGGATCATTCATACCCCATCCCTATATTTTCAATTACTCCAAACTAGATGTCATCCACCAATTGTAACCCTTGGCAAAATAATAGGATATCAAACCCATAACTCCAAAACAAATTGAACTCTCTAAGCTAGAAGTTGACTCACAGCAACACCCATCATGAGACAATCAAAACAAAACCAACCAACCCAACACTTACTCTAACAAAATTCCACCAGTAACAAATCAAGGATCAATCATAACTCACCCAAGACATGATCAACTTCCAAAGTCTAGAGTAGCACACGGCAGCCACTTAACCACATAACCAAGCTAACCCTTGATCCCTACCACCAATCCCAACCAAATCTATAGCTCATAGCACACCATAGATATCAATTCTAGCATCCATTATAGCTTAAGATCAAACTACAGCTAGGAACTATTACACACAGAACAGTTAAGGGCAATACTAATTCATATGGATCAAGTTTCCAAGAGTTGTCACTCATGGTAGCATATGGTGAAATTAGAAATCTGAGCTACAACTTAAACCCATAAAGTATCAACATTTTCTATATGCTTTACCATTCAATCAACAAATAGATCCACAAAACTAAGGAAACAAAACTCAATCCAAAACAGAAATACACTTCAAGATCAACAATCCAATCCGAAACACAGATGCACCCACCATAATTGAAATCACCCCATAGGTAGATCAAAAATCCAAACCACAATTTCATGCATGACAGAAAATCCCAGATCACAAAACCACCAGTAAGCTACAGATCCAGGAACATCACGTTTCAAGAACTAATCCAATCATCGCTCCAATTTTACCCAGATCTCGGATCTATTAACATCAACACTAAATTCAAATTCAGAAATGGCACTCTTGGCAGAAATCGAAAACCAAATTAGAGTATTATCTATCACAAACCAAAAACCACAATTTCATTTCAGAAAGCCATTACTCTATAGATCAAAACTCATAACCAGATCAATTTCTCCATGACAAATCCCTATAACAATCCCTTACCTGATCTGGTGTTGGCAAAGAAGCTCCAACTCAGATCCGGAAGTGCAATTCCCAAACCTCAACTCTGATACCCCTTCGTCATCGGACATCAACAATAAACCAAGATCTTTGTTTGGAAGAAGAAGCTCACGGCTAGAGTAGAAGGTGGTACACGATGCACCCTAGGCAAACTCGGTCCGGCTCCCTCCACACGCTGCTCCGCATCGAAGGAATAGTTTGTTGGACTGGGGTTGGATCAGCCAAGGGAAAAATGCCACAGCTCTCTCTCTATCTCTAGCGTGCGCGGGGAAAAGGGGGAAGCAGGAGAAGAGGGGTTGAGAATCGGCGGCAGTGAAGAGGGTAAGCTAAGATCGGGGAGAGGAGTCGAACGGAACTCATCAAATGAAAACCCCTTTTTAAGTGGCTACTTTTGCAAATAAACCCGCCAATTTTAGCTAAACCAACCAAGGCCCTTATGTTAGGATTTTTCATGCACTTTAACACCTATAATTTAGGGTATCCAACTGTAACGACCCGAAAAATTCTCTTAATATTTCCTTAAAATATTAAGCATATCTAGATAATTTTCCGAGGAACCTAGAAATATTAATGCGAACATTGGCCTAGAAAATCCATGTTTTCTCATTTAAATTGGGAAAAAGGGCACTAATGGGCCTTATATGGGCTTTTTAGTACCAAAATTATTGGTGGATTTTAGGTAAAAATTTATATAAATATAAAGGATTCTAATGGGAAATATTAACATAATTATGGGGGCATTTTTAGAGGATTTTCGGAATTTTAGGGAAATAAAAAGAAAAATAAAATAAAAATAAGGTGCATGGACCAAGGATTGAACCTTAGACCTCTTGTACAACCATGCATGCTCTAACCAACTCACCTAGCAAGGGAATGTTATGAGGGAATGAAGTGGATATTGGTTAAGGCTTAGAAGAAGATGAAGGGTCATGAAGAGACTCTTCATTTGCCTCCTTGATGAGTTATAAAGAGGGGGGTTTGGGAGTTACTTCTTCCTTCCATCCATTGCATTTTCTTCCTCCCTCCTCCCTCATCCTAGCCGAACACCACAAGGGTGATTCTCCCTTGGAAAAACTCCACAAGAAGGTCTCATCATCAAGATCTAAGGATTTTCCAAGGATACAAAGGCAAGGGGGTTCAAGGGTCCAAAGATTTTACAATTTCCTTTTCTTTTAAGGTTTAAAAATCAAGATCAACCAAGGTAAGACTCCCTCACCTGTGGTATAATAGTTCCTTATGTTTTAGCATGATTTATTGGTTGGTTTTTGGACTTGATGTTGAAAGAAACAAAACCAAGCACCCTAGAGACCCTATGGGTTTCGGCCACTAGGTTTTAGGGTCCATGATGATGCTAAAAATCTTGATAATGTTGTTTAATGTTCTCTCATGATGTCTAGAGATTAAATATAATTTTTGAGAATTTTTGGGGTACCCTAGGATACCCTAAGGTTTCGGCCAATATCAATAACCCATGGGTAGGGTTGGGTCTAAAACCTCAAGTGTATGTTTGATGTATTATCATGATATAGGGGAGATGGAGAGTGTTTATGTGAATGTTTCACATGGCCTAGAAACCCTATAGGTTTCAGCCAAGTACCCTAATAGGGTGGAAGGTTAGGATTTATTCCAAGTAAGGGCCCCAATGGCCCTATGGTATGGTGTGGTTGGTGTTTAACAATTGATTTGGGGATTTTAATGGAATTTTTCTATGCCCCCATGGCCTTGAAGTTTCGGCCAAGAGCAAGATTAGGGATAAAGGATTAGGGTTGGCCTTAAGAATGGGATCAAATGTTTCCTATGGCCTAGTATGTATGTATGAGATGTTGTTGGAAAGTTATGTGAAGTTTCATGGACCTATGGTTCCTTGGGGCTTTCGGCCAAGGACCTAACCTAGGGCTAGGGTTGGGTTAAACCTACAAAGATGCTTGGGTTTAGGTTACTAAGATGTATGTTTAAGTAAGGTGGAAGAATTTCTATGTTAACCAAACCCTTAGATTATATGTCATGAACTATATGATTAGGTCATCAATGTTTAGACATGTGCCATGATTTATGAATGATATGTATGTATGTCATGTTCTATGAATAATATGTATGTATGCTATGTCTTATAAATGATATGTATGTATGCCATGTCTTATGAATGATATGTATGTATACTATGCTTTATGAATGATGTGTACATATGCCATGTTTAAGAATGAAAAATGAAGAATGAAGTTAAAGTTCATGCCTTTAAGGCATAACAATGATGTTAAGTATGATGAATGAATGAATATGCTATGAATGATGATGAATGAAAAAGCATGTGAAAGCATTTTATTTTATTTTATGGGCTTGTACCGGACCTAAGTAAGGTCCACGATTCTGGACTACCGATGAAGCTGTCCGCGGTTTGGGACTACCGATGAAGCTGTCCTTACGGTTCGGGACTACCGATGAAGCTGTCCTTACCCTAGTAGGTCAAGATTAGCTACCTAGTATTTACTTAGGGATGCGCGCATATGATGTATGAATGTGGTACAAGCCAGGGCTCAATGAATGTTATGATTATGTTCAAGTATTTAAAAGCATGTTTTAAAGATTAAGCATCCTTACATATATATATGCACAATTACCACATGCATCCATTCATGTTATGCATTATGTTATGAAAAGTATGTTTATGAAAAGTATGTTTAGGAAAAGTATGTTTATGCAAGGTATGTTAATGCAAAGTATGTTCATGTTAATTATGATGCCATGATTTAATTATATTTATGCTAGGTTAGGATGTCATGATTTTATTTATGTCCATGCTAATTTATGAAGCCATGATTTAATTATGTTTATGCTAGGTTAGGATGCCATGATTTTATTTAGGTTCATGCTAGATTATGATGCCATGATTTCATTATGTTTATGCTAGGTTAGGATGCCATGATTTTATTTAGGTTCATGCTAGATTATGATGCCATGATTTCATTATGTTTATGCTAAGTTAGAATGCCATGATTTTATTTATGTTCATGCTAGTTTATGATGCCATGATTTAATGATATTTATGCTAGGTTAGGATGTCATGATTCTATTTATGTCCACGCTAATTTATGAAGCCATGATTTAATTATGTTTGTGCTAAGTTAGGATGCCATGATTTTATTTAGGTTCATACTAAGAATGTTTATGAGGTTATGCTTATTATGATTATATCTATGCCAAGTACTATGCCATGCCATGAATGTTTTAAGTTTATGTTTATGCCATGCTACGAATGTTATTAAGTTTATGTTCATGCCATGTTGAATGTATGCTAGGTGAGCATGAAGGCTTATGTTCTAAGTAAAGCACTAAGTATGATAATGTTTCATGTGCTCATGATTAAGTGATGAATGATTTTAGTGAGTAGGAAAGAGTCTTATTTTCATATACCGCAGATCACACAAGGGGACAGTAAGGAAGCAGCAAGAGGGCATTAAAGCATGTGTGTGATAGTGACTTGGCCAAGAGACCATATGTTTGCTCGTCTTACGATAGAACTTTACCTTTACTATTAAGTACTTGAATGTGACTCTATGACATGATGCTAAAGTATGACATAATGCTAAGTATGACATGATATGATGCTAAGTATAAAGTTAATATGCCAAGTTCCATGTTATGATGCTAGGAATGGTAGTAGGTGCATGTAGGTGTAAGTTTAAAAGTTTCCGCTGCATTATGATGTCTACATGCCCTAAGTATGTTAATGTAACGTCGCTTTTGTTAGTAATATGAGAGAAGTGTCCTAAGGAAATCGCCTTATGATTGTAATCATTTATTTTAATAAATGATAATTCACTATTTGAGTATACATATTTGTGTATTTGATTGGGATCTTAAACTCATTTACTGAATATCCGCAATACAATTCACAGCATGAGAGAATTTGTGATGAATTCACAACTAGTGATTATCTCTACATGTGCAATTCTGAAGTATTGAAATTGTCCCTAGTCGATGAATTGATAAACACGGACATTATCAATTCTGTTGAGACTAGCATGGGTTATTCTCTAATCAGCTGATTCTCACTGGCTGGTGACATTGGGATGTCCGGAGATAAACATGAATGCTAGTTAAGGGAACTAGTTCATTGGAGTGACTGGCTGTAAAACTTCACATGGTAGTCTATATATAGACATGTCAGTGAAGTTCTTACTGCAGCTTAAGTGCGATGTTCCTTTGACTTGCGGTGTTCAAGTCATGTTGGTCATGGAGACTTATACTTTAACATCTTAAGCAAGCTTCTCCAAGGAGGTGTGTACCCAGGATGGTTGGGTATAAGCCGAAGTGCCCGAAAATGTTTGAACAACCTACAAAGGATTCACCACTCCTTGCTAGGAGATGTAGGCCTATCGTCGGATTGTTACTCAAAGCCTCTGGCCAGAGCATGTCATGTTTAGAATATGAGTCTCTTAAATACATGAGAGTAATTAGAAATCCAAAGGACGAGAGAACGTAACTTGGGCTAGGTGTGACGTAGTCAGCCTAGTGGGGACTGACACACACAGACCATGTCCTGAACCAATTGGGTATAAGATGGTGAAGGGAATGAGGTACGATTCATTAGAGCTGCTGAAGGGTTTCAGAATTACTTCTGAGGTTAATCCGTTGATCTTTCGATAAATTGGGGGTCATGATGTACTACTAGGTGCCACTCATGATCGTTCTATAATTAGTTGATTATAGACGGCCAACATAAATCGAAAGTCTATTTAGTCACACGCACTACGAGTAATCCGAGGGATTTAAAATGAGTTGAAAATTGAATTTTCCGATCAAGAAAAATAAGTCGAATCTGAGTTAATCAGAGGCGCAACAGAAACTTAAAATGGCTAAGTCTTTTGAAGGCTTATCGGGCGAATTAAATGAGTTTAATTCGCGATCGGTTCGGTTTGGTTTGGCCGGCCAAAGAGGGTGCTAAATCCCTTTGGTTTGGCCGGCCACAACAAGGGGAAGAAACCAATTTATTTGGTTTAATTAATAAAATAAATCTAGCACGATTTGTTTTATAAATTATGGATAAATAAATTTGTGTAGAGAAATTTATATAAATAAATTTATAGAAATTTATTCTTTTATGGAAATTAAAATGATCCATGGAATGGTTTATTTTAATTTTATAAAATCAATTATGAATTGATTTTTTCATAAAAAGAAAGTTTATAAATTTCTTGTAAAATTTATTCCATAATTAAAGGAGAGATGAATTTGTTTTATTATAAAGTTAGTTATAATAAAACTTGGTTTAAACGGAATAATTCATAAGAGAATTTATAAGATAAATTTCTTATGAAAACTAATTCCGTTAAAAGAGAGACTTGGCAAGGGAGAGGCTACTATATAAAGGAACCAAAGGCAAGCCTTGAATTCCAATCAATAAAGTAATCAAGAGATTAATTCTCTCCCTCTCTCTTAATCTCTCCCTCTCCTTCTCTCTTCTCCTAGGGTCGGCGCCCACTTCTTCTTGCAAGAGCCGGCACACCTCAACCCTAGGGCCGACGCCTCCTCCCCTTAGGACCGGCGCACCTCCCTCACATCACCCTGAGATTGGCGTGAGCAACCATCATCAAGAAGGAGCCAAACAAGAAGAAGAAGAAGCGGGACGCATCTCCTTCCTTCTCGGAATTTAGATTCCGTTTCTTGTTAGTAAGTTTCCATTCTTTTCTCTTGTTCTTCTAGTTGTGCCTTTCGAGAATCTAGTAGTTCTCGTCGGCACAAAACTCGTGACTTTGTGAAGTCATCCCAAAGTGAACTCGGCGTGGACCCGAATAGAGGCGGAGCTTCCAAGGGACGCTACGGTTGGATCTCGTCCCTTTCTTCGAGTTACGCGAGGTACAAAGTAAATTAGTTTACTTTTCCGAAAAGTTTTAATTTATGATTACGTCCACACATCATAAGGTCGCATGCTAGATACGTGGTTAAAATAATTTATGAAATTATTTTATGCTAATTCTTCCGCTGCACGTAAAAATTTAAAATATTACGAACCCGTATCCTTGTTAACATGCACCCGATCCCAACAGTGGTATCAGAGCCGGTTAGTGTTCGACATAATCATAAAATTGTTTTGCGGAAAACTTTGTCATGATCTCAATTTTGGAAAATTTTTCAATTATGGAAACTTTCCAATTATAATAAATTTTAGATTTAGGAATTTCAAAGTTTGGAAATCCTCATGAAATTTAGCAAACGTTTGAAATTTCCTAGTTTCTGAAATTTTATAATAATTGTGAAAACTTCCCATCTTTGGAAACTTTCCAATCTTGGAAATTTTCTAATTTAGAAATTTTCCAACTTTGGAAATATGTAAGTTTTCTTTGTACCAGAAACTTACAATTATTCTGAAAACCTATTATGAAATCTCGCAATTTTGGGCACTTTCTTTCAAGAAAGTCTAGATAAATTTATGGACAATTAATTGACAATTAAATTTGAATTGGTTTTTAAATTAACAACAAAATTCTTTATTTTGGATTGAGCCTCGGGGAGCCGTCCAATTTAAAGTTAGTTGTTGTAATTTAATTTCCCAATTTTAAATGAAATTGTCATGTTTAATTTGGTTGCGCTTCCGAAGCGGACCAAATTGGATTTACGACAAATTACTTTTCTTTGGGTATCTGAGCCTCGGGGAGCCACCCTTAGAAAATGATTTGTTGTAATTAATTAAATCCATGAATAAAATATGTTTTAAGAGGTGATGCTCTTACATATTGTTGTCTCCAAAATTAATTAGGAAAATGGTTTCCTATAGAGTTTCTTAAATGAGATTTTCATGAAAATAATATGTGGTTGAATTAAGGGAATTGTCTCTTAATTTAACAAGTTTTGATTTAGAGAAATCAAAGTCTTGAACATATTATTTCCGAAATTGATTATGACAATTTAGGAAATTGTTTCCCAAAATAATTCCTTCAATAAAGTATGAAATTAGAATTAGAAAATCCGGTTCCTAATTCAATTAATGAGACTTGATAACTTAAGTCACATATATACTTTATTAAGGAAATCGTTAGTCATGACATGATTATATGTCATGAATGTGCTTAGAAAAGATGAGACCCAAAACCCCTTACAAAATATTAAGGCCAACACCTTCCATTAATATGGTTAGAATCGGAGTTTTGTTTCTCGTTTGGGTTGATGGACACATCCATGCCCGGCTTGAACCTCAACATGTTCAAACCATGGAATTAGTTTATGAATAATGTAGTTGGAGTCAGAGGTCAATCCTTAGTTTTGGTTGTTGGACACATCCAAGCCTGACTAAACGATTGAATGAGCTCCAACCATATTAAAACTATTTCTTGATTAATGGGTCAGCCCTAAACTTGGAGCATCGATTTGTTGTGCCACAGCCAAGGTCGATGCAAAGAGAGGTGCAGTTGGGTGCTATGTATAATGTCGCATACTTGTTAATGAGTTAACAACCCAATGATTTATGCAAATATTCAATTAGTTGATAGCATAAAGTGATAGTTACATATATGTGATATGTAATCGGTATAATTACCTACCTTCATAGCTAAGAAAAACTTGATGGTCACAGTCATGGTTGTTCTTATCTATGGTTGGATATCAACCTATTTGGAGATGTTCCTACGATCTCCCGAATTGATAAAAAGGGTTATTCAATTTGAAAAATAAATAGGATTTTAATTAATGTATATTGATACATTATTTATCATTCTTCTCATATAAGCTCAATTTGTATTTCTAAAATAATCACTCGATCATGTCTTCTCTAAATATGCGTTCCATTTTGGACACCAATAAACTGACTGGGCCAAACATCATGGACTGGCTTCGAAACCTGAGGATAGTCCTCAAGGCAGAGAAGCTTGCTTATGTCCTTGTAGATCAACTTCCCGACCGTCCTCCAGAAAATCCAACTCCAGACCAATTGTTGGCCTATCAGAAACATGTGACCGATTCTGAACTTGCGAGTTGCATCATGCTAGCCTCTATGATACCTGAGCTGCAAAAGCAGCATGAGCATATGGATGCTTATACCATCATCTTCCATCTTCATGAGTTCTTTGAAGAGCAGGCGAGATCCGAAAGGTTCGAAGTCTCCGGACTCCTCTTCACCACTAAGATGCAGGAAGGCACTTCTGCCTCGCAGTTTGTGTTAAAGATGTTGGGGTACATTGAGCGACTGAGCACACTCGGTTTTGCAATGGATCATGAACTAAGTATTGACTTAATTCTGAATTGTTTGCCCAAAAGTTATTCACAATTTGTGATGAACTATCGGATGAACAAGCTGGAGACCACCATACCTGAGTTGCTCAACCTGCTGAAGACTGTAGAGCCTTCTGTGAAGCAGGATCAGAAGACGGTACTGTTAGTTGGTTCCTCGAAGAAAGGTTCTAAGAGGAAGGCCAAAGAACAGAATAAAAGAGAGAAGAAAAAGGCCAAAAAGACTGAAAAGACCCCAAAAAGGCACTTGCCATCACTGTGGCAAGGAGGGTCACTGGCGAAGAAACTGCAAGGTTTATCTTGAGTCCTTGAAGAAGAAGGCATCCGATGCCCCATCCTCTTCAGGTATCTTCGTTATTGAATATCACTCTATTTTGTTATTTTGTTCCTTCGTTAATAAAGAACATTGTATCTATTTCATGTTTGAATGAAAAGGGTTTCCATTTAACCTTAAGTAACAATTGTTGTTACATAACTTTAAATGGTGTTCTTTATGGGACTGGAACTTTATGCAATAGTATCTACACGTTAGATTTATCCGGTGACATTTTCAATATCGAAGTAAGCAACAAGCGTGCTCGAATAGATAATCGAATAGACTCCTACACATGGCATTGTCGTCTTGGCCATATAAGTAAGAAACGCATGACTGAATTACACCGATGTGGAATTCTGCAATTATTTGAACCTGGTTCATTTGATACATGCGAATCATGCTTAAAAGACAAGATGACCAAATTACCCTTTTCCGGAAAAGGTAATCCAGTGGAAGAATTGCTTCGTCTAATACATACTGATGTATGTGGACCAATGTCAACTCTTGCACAAGGAGGCTATAGCTACTTCATCACCTTTATCGATGATCACTCACGATTCGGGTATGTGTTCTTGATGAAACACAAATCTGAAGCCTTTGAGAAATTCAAAGAGTTCAGAAATGAAGTAGAGAAACAACTTGGCAAAAGTATTAAGATACTTCGATCCGATCGGGGTGGTGTTCAAATTTCAAAATTACACAACTAATAAAATATCATAGACACAAACTCAATATCATCAAACACAAACTCAACATCAAATTTATTCTACTTCTTCTTCTCCATAATTTTCAACAACTTGGTCTTTATCGGACACAAACTTAATATCATCATTGTGTTTCTCTTCTTCTTCGGATTCAAAATCATCCTCATGAAGTTCTCTTACTTTAGAGCTTCTTTGAGGTTGTAGATTTTCATCTGCTCTACTTGCTTCATCAACCATTTGTTATGTGAGCCCAGAATCTGTTGGTGTCGGAAGCACCAACATTGAACCTGGGTTTTGATAATGGAAAAGGGTTCATAAGTTAAGGTTATATTGTGATCTAATGAATTTGTTAAAGTGCGCAGGAAAAGTCCTAGGTAAGCTAGGCACGAAGTCCTGGTTCATGGAATTGGACAATAAGTCCTGGCCGAGGGCTGGGTGTTGGTGCAATCGACCCAAGTATGATCGGGTAGATCATGGTTTTGATATGTGTGTCAATATGATTAAGTTAGGGTGTCATGTTGGTTTGATATGTGTGGTTGAGTCTTGCAGGACTTGGTGAATCACACATAGAGTACGCACCCGAGGGACGAGACCCAAAGGAAGAGGACTCCAAGCGCAAGCTGGGGAAGTAGACTTCAAGGGCATACGTGAAGGATGACATGGAGGCAAGCGAGGGCTTGTGTGTGCATCTGAGGGACGATAGACGAGGAAGAGAACTTTAAGGGGCAAGCCAAGGGAGTGGACTTCAAGGCATACTTGAAGGGTGGTCTTCGGAATGAGTGTGAGTGCAAGTGTAATCTGGGCAGTCGACTGGTGGCTGATCAGTCAACTGCCAGTGCAGAACTTGAATTCACAGAAAAATCAGTCGGCTGGTCCAGGACCAGTCGACTGATCAGTTCAAAAAACTAGCCGTTGGCTAGCAGGTTCGCTAGGACCAGTCGACTGCCCTTGGGGCAGTCGACTGGCGTCGGGCTGGACTGCTTAAGGAGCAGTCCTCTACTCTATTTAAAGGGAAACTTTTGAGCAGGTTAGGGTTGCGATTCTAGAGTGTAGAATCCTACTATTAGTGTTCAAAGTCTCATTCTCTTCCTCTCACTTTCATTTCTACTTTGTAAAGAGGAAGAGGGCAATCTTGTGAAGGTTTCTCCACCTTGAAGGAGACGTTCATAGTGGAGCTCGTGCGTGTGGTGTGGATCCTTGGACTAGTCACCCCTCAGAGGTAGATACCAAGTAAATCAAGGGGTTAGCATTGTTGTTATTGTTTTATTAATTTTGTTCTTGTGTTTAGCTAACATCCTTGTAGACAAAGTCGCAAAAAAGCTATTCACCCCCCTCTAGCTTAACGCAAAGATCCTAACACTGGGCATCGAAGACCTGACCGAGGGTTGGGTAATAAGTCCTGGTCGTGGACTGGACACGAAGTCCTGATTCAAGGAATTGGGCAATAAGTCTAGGCTGAGGGATGGGCACCGAAGACCTGACCGAGGGTTGGGCAATAAGTCCTGGTCGTGGACTTGGCACGAAGTCCTGATCCGGAAGATCGGACAAAAGTCCAACCGGAGGAGCCGGTTGGCAAAAGGTAAATTCTCCTGAGAGAAGTAGGAGAGGACGCGTTCCCTAGAAGAGGGAACATTAGACGTCGGTTCGACCTAGGGATCCATTTGGGAAGCTCAAAGTCAGAACTAAGACAGCGCAGGCTGTTAACTGTACTTAATTAATCTATTATTTGTGTTTGAAACTAACCCAGGTTGCAGGAACAAAGGATGGAGCTCTCGCCTGAGAGGGCTTAGGCACCTAAGCGTACAGGCGCCTGTATGGATACAGGCGCCCCAGAAGGGTGTTTCCAGCAGTCTGCGAAGCTGAGCCTCCACGTTAGCAAGGGAGGTGCCCGTGAGCATACAGGTGCCCCAGTCGTCCTAAGCTCCGTGGATGAAGGGATAAACGTTGTCCAAGTCTGCGGATGAGGATGCGTGTACAAAGGTACACGTGTCAGGCGCCCTAATCAACAGGGGCGCCCCGGACGGCTGTATATAAAGGGGTTCACCCCCTTGCTTCCAAACGACAATTCTTTCAACGCAATTACTCAAGCGCTCAGCTCCAATTTCTCCGTGCTCAAGTTTCAAACACCAACGACGACCCGCTGCTCTCTGATCTTCAATTCCTTTCCGATCATCGGTATTTTGTTTTTAAATTACTTAAATTCAATTCTCTATTCGTGGTTAAATTATTGTAACCTTTTTCCGAAATATAGAATTGCCCAACGTAAACGGTCAAGGACCGTGGGCCTTGGAGTAAGAGCCGATCTAGACTCCGAACCAAGTAAAAGAAATTGTGTTAGCATTGTTTTAAATTTCCGCTGCGTAATATTCTTTTTATATCTGAAATTTTTTTATCGATATTCTCCCCCCCCCTTTATCGATTCTAAACGATCCCACAAGTGGTATCAGAGCGTGTGGCTCAAATCTGGTGCAACCACCGATTGAGTAATTTTCAGATTTCGTTTTAAATTTTTTTCCGTAACTTTTTCGTTCATCGAGGTTGGTGCAACACTACTCGATTTTTTTATTATTTTTTGCTACCGCACTACTAATCCAAGACTTAGTCTCGGAACAAAAGTTTCTTTGCCTGTGTAATTTTACAGATTAAATTCTATGTCCATGCAAGAAGGTTACAGCACCGTCAGACCACCACTCTTCTTAGGAGAAGATTTCTCCTATTGGAAGAGTAGGATGGAGGTCCACCTGAAAACTCAGGTGGACATGTGGATAATCATCCAGTCTGGACTGGAGATTTCCAAGAATGTACAAGGTGAGGTGCAAGGCTACACAGAGTGGGATGAACCACTCAAGAAAAAATTGAAGCAGATACAAAGGCCACACAAACACTGCAATGTGGCTTAACTAAGGAAGAGCTGAACCACGTCGGACCCTTCAGCAGCGCAAAGGAGCTTTGGAACAAATTAATCGAACTGCACGAGAGTACGTCAGATACTCAAAATAGTAAAAGAGATCTGCTACTCAACAAGCACTACACCATCAAAATGCACGATGGAGAAACAGTAGCATAGCTCCACGCAAGAATCCAGGAGCTGATGAACGGCCTGCATACAATAGGTCATAAGGTGGAAAACTGTGACCTAATAAGGTATACTCTAAACTCATTCCCAAGGAACCCATTGTGGGCATCTATGGTGGATACCTACAAGGTTTCTAGAAACCTTTCTGAAATTAAGCTTGATGAACTATTCTCAGAATTAGAATAACATGAGTAAACTAATACTGCACTGGTCGAGAAAAGTATAGCTTTTGTTGCAGGTAAAACTCCAGGAAAATCACAAAAGAAGAAGCAACAACCAGTACTTGAGTCCGACTCAGATTTGAAGTCTGACGATGATGGAATAGATCATCCAAAACTGGTCCGGATGACTCGTAACTACTACAAGTGCTGAAAAATCAAACGAGCAAAAAGAAGATGACTCAGAGGAAGGATGATCCAGCTGAACCCTCAACAAGCCAGAAGAATAAGAGCAATGTAACTTGTTACGAGTGCAACAAGAAGGGTCACTTCAGATCAGAGTGCCCCAACCTGAAGGAAAACAAGAAAGCTCGGAGGAAGAAGGCACTGCAAGCCACATGGGACGAATCGTCTTCGGAGGAAGAAGAAGAGGCCCCACACTCCAACCTCCTCGCGCTGACCGCCTCGGAAGACATCGACTCTGGAACAAATTCAGAACCTGATGAAGACATCGGCACCGGAAAGCTCTCGATCTCAAAGGATGGACGAATCACGGTAAGAGGCTATCCTGAATCGGAGCTTTATGATCTTATCTCGTATCTGTCTCACAAGTTGGCAAAAGCCCACGTCCAGGTTAAAACCCTCCGACAGGAAGTCAAACTCCTAAAAGAGGAAGTCAACTCGAGTTCCTCGACCGAGTAAGTTCAAGAAGGAACCTCGACTTAAGTTTAAAAGCTTGAGGAAGAGAATTCTTCCTTGAAAACTCAAGTCAAGGAACTCAGAGTCACATAAGAACGATTCACTTTGGGTTCCAAGAATCCTGACATGATTCATGGAAAACAGAAGGTAGTTCTTAATCGATCTGGACTAGGCTATCGAACCAACTCGCGACTATTGGGGCAATCGGCCCAAGTTTGATCGGGAGGATCATAGGTTTTGATGTGTGTGTGTCAATATGATTAAGTTAGGGTTTCATGTTGATCTAATATGTGTATGTGAGTGTGCAAGTTTGCAGGATACACATAGGCTTGGTTGGATGTCTTCAGGTACGATGAAGGGTGGCATGGAGGGAAGCCGTGGGCTTGTGTGCACATCCGAGGGATCATGGACAAAGTAGGGACGATGAGCCAAGGGAAGCGGACTTCGAGGCGTACGTGAAGGATGACATGAAGGCAAGTCAAGGGCTTGTGTGTGTATCTGAGGGACGAGGGTCAAAGTCAAAGAGGGCTTGAAGGCAACAGATCGAGGCTGCTGGAGTAGGAACGATGAGCCGAGGGACGCAGACTTCGAGGCATGCGTGAAGGATGACATGGAGGCAAGCCGAGGGTTTATGTGCGCATCTGAGGGACGGGAGCCGAAGATGAAAAGGGCGTGAAGGCAATAGATCGAGGCTGCTGGCTGAAGAGTCAACCAGGTCGTGAGGGTTCGAGTACTGAGGAAATTGTACTCGGTGTAGGGATCTATAGGTAAAAATATTTAAAATTGCAGCGGAAATAAGATCCCTCGAGCGATCCATGCGAAAGAAAAACTCATACAAAGTGATCTACAATTCCTATCTTATAGGAATACCTTTGTCGTGTGCCCTTCACTTATCCCGCTAGTCCTTTGGATCGTCGGATCTCTTACACATTTAAGTGTCCATGCCTCTATGTGTATCCACATGAACACGATCTACGCCTCGGAGAGAAACCACCTTAGTTGTGCTAGCAACTTGGGATGGTTCACAAAGCACAAGAACCTCCACTTGGGAGTTATAGACAAGGAGGAAGAAAGAAAAGGAAGAGAGATGCACCCTCTAGCATTTGACAGGGGGGGTATTTATACTCATCTAATGAATACCAAGGGTCTATGTCCCTTGAGCTCCTCTCATCTTAATGCTAATAAAACCTAATGAATACCAAGCCTCTTGGTATTCCTTGAGACTCTTAATATTTTATTCATCTAATGAATAGCATGTCTCTTAGCCTTCCTCTTAAATAATATTTTATTAAATCCTTTAATGAATATTATCCATAATTAATTGGTTGAGTCTAATCTAGACGAGTCTAACTCAAATTAGACTCAAACCCATAATCTAATTAGATTCACTTGAGTCTAACTCAATTAATCCAATTCGAATCAAATCTTAGTCAAACCAAGATCAATTAATCTCCGAAGCATCGTGTCCTTAGTGTGTGACCCAATAGGTTCTCGTAACATTGGCAATGTGCCTAAACGCTTTAGACACATAAGCAATGAGCGACATCTAGCAATGCATCATTGCCACCCAAGTAACAAGAAAAGTCGAGATCGGACTAAACCTCCGTGACTATGATAATGTATGACCTTGTCTTCTATCCTCGATATCTAGATTGACCAATGAGGCATAGATTGTGTCATCCTCAGTCAATCTTGTGTTTCTTGATCCCCGAGTAGACTCACTCAAACAAATGAACTCAATATCTCATATTGACTCATTTGAGCATGACCATGCGTTTTAGTAGTCCTACTCGATCAAGGGGTCCACAGATATCACTCCCGTCATATGGGAGGGATAGATCTCATTTACATCACTCACATCCCTCCACATAATTCATTACATACTAGTGATCGCCTTTATAGTCCACCCTGTTACGGGTGATGTTTGACGATACCAAAGTACATAACTCCTTATGTAGGGAATCGTAGTGACTTCGGGACTAAGGACTATTCATACTAATAGTCACATGAGAAAGTTTATGACATTCATATGACAATCTATGAAACTTTGTCATGGCGAGTCAATTCAATACACATTCTCCAATGTATACCCATGTGTCAACTTGATATCACATATCCATGACTTGTGAGCTCAAGTCATCAGTTAACCTACATGCTAGTCTCTATGCATTAATATTGTCCTTGAATATTAATACTTGACTAGGAATGGTTTAGTGTAGTGTTCTCTACATTATCTCACTATCGATTCAACCAATCGATATAATGTAGATAAGAACCTACTACCCAAGGACATTATTATACTTAGTTATTTGGCACAAATACAAAGTAAGTAAATAACCAAACATGCCTTTATTAATGATAGAATATGATACAAAAAGTCCCTAGTCAATCATCACATAATTGGCTCTAGGGCTCCTACTAACAATCTCCCACTAGCAGTAGTGCCAATCACTGTAATATCTAATACCCAGTGACCTGGTATGACCATCATGCTTCCTTTGTGCCAAAGCCTTGGTCAAAGGATCTGCGATGTTAGAATCAGTGTGTACTCTGTATATCCTCACAACTCCTCTATCGATGATCTCTCGAATGAGATGGAAGCGTCATAGTATGTGTTTGGTCCGCTGATGAGAGCGAGGTTCCTTAGCCTGCGCAATAGCCCCATTGTTGTCACAATAGAGGTCTATCGGGTCTACTATGCTAGGAATCACACCAAGCTCTGTAATGAACTTCCGGATCCAAATAGCCTCTTTTGCCGCCTCAGACACGGCAATATACTCGGCCTCTCTTGTAGAATCTGCGACTGTGGCCTGCTTCGAACTCTTCCAGCTCACAGCGCCACCATTCAGGCAAAATACATACCCTGATTGCGATCTAAAATCATCCATGTCTGTTTGGAAGCTTGCGTCACTGTAACCCTTTACAGCTAGCTCCTCATTGCCTCCAAATATCAAGAAATATTCTTTCGTCCTTCGTAAGTACTTAAGAATATTCTTGACAGTTGTCCAGTGACTTTCACCTGGATCTGACTGGTACCTGCTCGTCATGCTCAAAGCATACAAGACATCTGGATGAGTACAAAGCATGGCGTACATGATAGACCCTATAGCGGATGCATAAGGCATCTGATCCATACGGTCTCTCTCCTCCTTAGAAGAGGGGCCTTGAGTCTTCGAAAGACTCACACCATGTGACATTGGCAGAAATCCCTTCTTGGAATTCTGCATGGCAAAACGATTAAGCACCTTGTCAATATATGTACTCTGACTTAAGTCAAGCAATATCTTAGATCTATCTCTATAGATCTTGATGCCTAGGATATAGGCTGCTTCACCTAAGACTTTCATTGAGAAACAATTCCCTAGCCACGTCTTCACAGACTGTAGTGAAGGGATATTATTCCTAATGAGGAGTATGTCAACCACATACAAGATTAGGAAGATAACTATGCTCCCACTAACCCTCTTGTAGACACAGGGTTCATCTTCATTCTTGATGAAACCGAACGCTTTGATTGCATCATCGAATCGAAGATTCCAGCTTCGAGAAGCTTGCTTTAGCCCATAAATGGACCTTTGTAATTTACATACCTTTCCAGCATGCTCTGGATCTACAAAACCCTCAGGTTGTGTCATGTACACATCCTCGAGTAAATTCCCATTTAGGGATGCGGTTTTGACATCCATCTGCCAGATCTCGTAGTCATGGTAAGCTGCAATAGCAAGCATGAACCGAATAGACTTAAGCATCGCCACTGGTGAAAAGATTTCATCATAGTCGATACCATGAATTTGTTTGAAACCTTTAGCTACCAATCGCCCTTTATAGGTATGCATGCGTCCATCCATGTCAATCTTTCTTCTAAAGACCCACTTACACCCAATGGGTTTAATTCCCTCAGGTGGATCAACCAAAGTCCATACTTGGTTAGTGTACATGGATTCCATTTCGGATCTTATGGCCTCTAGCCATTTCTCATAATCTGGGCTCATCACAGCTTCTTGATAGGATGTAGGCTCATTCAACTCAATAAGCGTAACGTCATTATGGTCAGACAAGAGAAATGAGTATCTCTCAGGCTGACGACATATCCTATCAGATCTGCGAAGAGGTTGGTCTACTTGAATAGCTTGTTGTTCCACAACTTCTTGTGTAACAATCTTATGATCCACAACATCTTGTGGTGCCTGTTCAATGTCCATTAAGACCTCAGTACTATCTGCATCTTAAACTTCTTCAAGATGGATTTTACTCCCACTAGTTCTTCTAGAAATAAACTCCTTTTCTAGAAAAACATCATTTCTAGCGACAAACACTTTGCCTTGTGTGGGATTGTAAAAGTAATATCCCTTCGTTTCCTTGGGATATCCTACAAAATAGCACTTATCAGATTTGGGTCCTAGTTTATCTGAGACTTGACGTCGAACATAAGCCTCACAACCCCAAATCTTCATAAAAGACATCGTGGGACTCTTCCCAGTCCATATCGTATATGGTGTCTTTGTGACGACCTTTGATGGAACTCGGTTAAGTGTAAAAAGAGCTGTCTCTAGAGCGAATCTCCAGAAGGAAGTAGGAAGGTCTGTCTGATTCATCATTGATCGTACCATGTCTAATAGAGTACGATTCTCCGCTCGGATACACCATTCCACTGTGGTGTTCCAGGTGGAGTGAGTTGGGATATGATCCCACACTCTGCAAGATGGTCACGAAACTCTTGGCTAAGGTAATCACCACCTTGATCTAATCGAAACATCTTAATACTCTTGCCAAGTTGGTTTTGTACTTCATTCTTGAATTCTTTGAACTTTTCAAAGGATTTCGACTTGTGTTTCAAGAGATACACATAGCTGTATCTACTGACATTATCAGTGAAAGTGATGAAGTACTGATAGCCTCCTCTAGCTGCGACATTGAAAGGTCCACATACATCAGTATGTATGAGTCCTAACAAGTCTGTTGCTCTTTCGCCGTGTCCACTAAATGGAGTCTTGGTCATCTTACCTAGAAGACAAGATTCACATGTCTCATATAATTCAAAATCAAATGAGTCCAGTAATCCATCCTTATGGAGCTGGGATATACGACTCTCATTTATATGTCCCAAGCGACAATGCCAGAGATACGTTTGGTTCACACATTGGATTTGAACCGTTTGGTATTTATGTTATAGATTGGGTTTTCTAGGTCTAGAACATATAGTCCATTCACAAGTGGTGCATTACAATAGAACATGTCATTTAATATTATGGAACAACATTTGTCCTTTATGATAAATGAAAAGTCTTTCTTGTCCAAACAAGATACTGAAATTATATTCTTAGTCAATGCAGGTACATAAAAGCACTCCTCTAGTTCTAAGATAAGCCCAGTGGGCAAAGACAAGGAATAAGTTCCTACAGCTATAGCAGCGACTCTTGCTCCATTACCTACTCGTAGGTCCACTTCACCCTTTGTCAATGATCTAGCTCTTTGAAGGCCCTGCACAATAGTACAAATGTGAGACGCGCATCCGATATCTAATACCCAAGAAGAAGAGATAGATAGATTGACTTCTATAACAAAATACCTGAAGCAGAAGTCTCACTTCTTTTCTTCTTTACTTCCTCCAGGTAATGTTTGCAGTTCCTCTTCCAATGTCCGATCTCACCACAGTAGAAGCAGCTCCCTTCCTTAGGCACCTTATCTTTAGCCTTGGATGTAGTAGAGTTGGCTTTGCCTTTGGCTTGGGTCTTACCCTTGCCTTTAGGCTTCCATTTGCCTTTGCCCTATTGTACCATCAGTACATTACTAGTTTTGATTTTCTTGAGATTAGGTTCAGCAGTTCTTAACATGCTGAGCATCTCAGGTAAAGGCTTGTCAATTTCATTCATGTTATAGTTCATGACAAATTGATTGTACCCTTCTGGCAACGATTGCAAGATAAGGTCCGTAGCCAATTCTTGGCTCAGTGGAAATCCTAGTCTTTCAAGGTTCTCGACATATCCCATCATCATGAGTACGTGAGTTCCTACTGTTGGGTCCGGGTGCATGTTGACATGGATACGGGGTCGTAATTTAAAAAAATAATTACGTGCAGCGGAAGAATTAGCATAAATAATTTCTCAAATTATTTTTAACCACGTATCTAGCATGTAACCTTATGATGTGTGGACATGATCATAAATTAAAATTTTGCAGAAAGTAAACTAATTAACTCAATACCTCGCGTAACTCGAAGTAAGGGACGAGATCCAACCGTAGCGTCCCTTGGAAGCTCCGCCTCTATTCGCGTCCACGCCGAGTTCTCTTTGGGATGACTTCGCAAAGCCACGAGTTTTGTGCCGACGAGAACTACTAGATTCTTTAAAGGCACAACTAGAATATCAAAAGAGAAAGATAAAAACTAACCACAAAGTAACGGAATCAAGATTCCGTGAAGGGAGGAAGGAATCGCGACCCGCTTCGTCTTGGTGGTGGCTCACGGCTAGGGAGGTGGCACCGGCCCTAGAGGGAGAAAGAGGCGCCGGCCCTAGAGAGAGAAGGGGCGCCGGCCCTAGAGAGAGAAAGGGTGGGCGTCGGCCCTAGAGAGAGAGAGGGAGAGAATGAGAGAGAGAGAGAGCTTCTTAATCTCTTGATTAATTCAATTGAGGAATTCAAGCCTAGCCTTAATTCCTTTATATAGTAGCCTCTCTATCGCCAAGTCTCCTCTTTTAACGGAATAAATTTTCATAAGAAATTTATCCTATAAATTTTCTTATGAATTATTCCGTTATACCAAGTTTTATTAAAACTAAATTTATAATAAAACAAATACATCTCTCCTTTTATTATTGAATAAAATTTACAAGAAATTTATAAAGTTTACTTATCATGGAAAAATCAATTCATAATTGATTTTATAAAATTAAAATAGACCGGTCCATGGTTCATTTTAATTTTCATAAAAAGAATAAATTTCTATAATTTTTTTTATATAAATTTCTTTATATAAATCTCTTTAAATAAATTTCTTTATATATATAGATTTATTTATCCATAATTTTATAAAACAAATCACGCTTGATTTATTTTATAAAATAAACCAAATAAATTGATTTTCTCTCCTTGTAGTCGCCGGCCAAACCAAAGAGGGTGGGTACCCTCTTTGGCCGGCCACATCAAGCCAAACCTTCGCGAATTAAACTCATTTAATTCGCCCAATAAGCCTTCAAAAGACTTAGCCATTTAAAGCTTCCGTTGCGCCTCTGATTAATTCAGATTCGACTTATTTCTCTTGATCGGAAAATCCAATTTTCAACTCGTTTTAAATCCCTCGGATTACTCGTAGTGCGTGTGACTAAATAGGCTTTCGATTTATGTTGGCCGTCTATAATCAACCAATTATAGAACGATCATGAGTGGCACCTAGTAGTACATCATGACCCCCAATTAATCGAAAGATCAGCGGTTGACCTCAGAAATAATTCTGAAACCCTTCAGCGGCTCTAATGAATCGTGCCTCATTCCCTTCGCCATCTTATACCCACTTGGTTCAGGACATGGTCTGTGTGTGTCAGTCCCCACTAGGCTGACTACGTCACACCTAGCCCAAGTAACGTTCTCTCGTCCTTTGGATTTCTAATTACTCTCATGTATTTAAGAGACTCATACTCTAAACATGACATGCTCTGGCCAGAGGCTTTGAGTAACAATCCGACGATAGGCCTGGGTATACATCTCCTCGCAAGGAGTGGTGAATCCTTTGTAGGCTGTTCAAACATCTTCGGGCACTTCGGCTTATACCCAATCATCCTGGGTCCACACCTCCTTGGAGATGCTTGCTTAAGATGTTAAAGTATAAGTCTCCATGACTAAGATGACTTGAACACCGCAAGTCAAAGGAACATCGCACTTAAGCTGCAGTAAGAACTTCACTGACATGTCTATATATAGACTACCATGTGAAGTTTTACAGCCAGTCACTCCAATGAAGTAGTTCCCTTAACTAGCATTCATGTTTATCTCCTGACATCCCAATGTCACCAGCCAGTGAGAATCAGCTGATTAGAGAATAACTCATGCTAGTCTCAACAGAATTGATAGTGTCCGTGTTTATCAATTCATCGACTAGGGACAATTTCAATACTTCACAATTGCACATATAGAGATAATCACTAGTTGTGAATTCATCACAAATTCTCTCATGCTGTGAATAGTACTGCGGACATTCAGTAAATGAGTTTAAGATCCCAATCAAATACAAAAACATGTATACTCAAATAGTGAATTTTCATTTATTAAAATAAATGTTTACAATCATAAGGCGATTGCCTTAGGACACTTCTCTCATATTACTAACAAACTCCCACTTGGCCTAATGACAATCGCTACGGTATCCAATACCACAGGCTCTAACATGACCCTTAAACTTGCTTTGAGGCAAGGCCTTAGTTAAAGGATCCGCTAAATTCCTTTTAATGGGAATTTTCTCAATTTGTATGTCATTCCTACTTATAATCTCTCTGATCTGATGATAGCGGCGAAGCACGTGTTTGGATCGCTGAAGAGACCTTGGTTCCTTTGCTTGTGCAATAGCTCCATTGTTGTCGCAGTAAACCGGCACTGCTTCATCAATGGTTGGAACCACACCAAGTTCGGAGACAAACTTCTTGATCCAGACTGCTTCCTTTGCTGCTTCCGAAGCTGCGATATATTCCGCTTCCGTGGTAGAATCCGCTACGGTGTCTTGTTTGGAACTCTTCCAACTTATTGCGCCTCCATTCAAAGTAAATACGTATCCAGACTGAGATTGGGAGTCATCCTTATCTGTCTGGAAACTGACATCTGTATACCCACGTATTACCATATCTCCTTCTCCATATATTAGGAACACATCCTTAGTTCTTCTTATGTACTTAAGGATTGTCTTGACAGCCGCCCAATGATCCATTCCTGGATCCGACTGGTATCTGCTTGTGACGCTTAGAACATACGATACATCGGGCCAAGTACATAGCATAACATACATGATAGATCCTATCGCGGATGCATAAGGTCTTATTCATGCAAATCCTCTCGTCTTCTATGCGCGGACACATAGACTTTGAAAGGTTGATCCCATGCCTGATGGGGAGGTAACCTTTCTTGGATTCCGACATGCTAAACCTATTTAGCACTCTGTCTATATATGTAGACTGCGAAAAACCAAGCAACCGTTTTGATCTATCTCTATAGATTCTAATCCCAAGGATATAGGTTGCTTCTCCCAGGTCTTTCATGGAGACAGTTTTGGACAACCAAATTTTAACTGTCTGTAAAACTGATATATCGTTTCCTATAAGCAATATATCATCGACAAATAGCACTAGGAATACGACTGCACTCCCACTAACCTTCTTGTACACACAAGGTTCGTCAGGATTTTGTGAGAAATCAAACTCTTTGATTGTCTCATCAAAACGGATGTTCCAGCTCCTGGATGCTTGCTTCAGTCCATATATGGATCGTCGAAGCTTGCATACTTTGGTTTTATCAACCGATGTGAAACCTTCAGGTTGTATCATGTATACATCCTCAAGTAGGTTTCTATTAAGGAAAGCTGTTTTCACATCCATTTGTCATATCTCATAATCATAATGAGCTGCTATGGCCAGGAGCATCCGAATGGATTTAAGCATAATTACCTTCCATGTCAGTTTTCTTCTTGAAAACACACTTGCACCCTATGGGCTTAATCTCTTCAGGTGGGTTAACCAAGTCCCATACTTGATTTTCGTACATGGAATCCATTTCTGACTTCATGGCTTCAAGCCATTTGTCCCTTTCTGAATTTTCAGAACATCTTCATAACTGATAGGTTCGTCATCGCTTATGAGTAACACGTCATTCGATTCGCTTATGAGAAATCTGTATCTCTCTAGAATATTGCGTGTCCTATCAGATCTACGAAGAGGTGGTGCTGTTTTAGGTTCAACTGATAGCTCATCATTGTGAGTTATTGGTTGTGGGTCTAGACTAGGTTTCTCTGTAACAAATGTGAGACGCGCATCCGATATCTAATACCCAAGAAGAAGAGATAGATAGATTGACTTCTATAACAAAATACCTGAAGCAGAAGTCTCACTTCTTTTCTTCTTTACTTCCTCCAGGTAATGTTTGCAGTTCCTCTTCCAATGTCCGATCTCACCACAGTAGAAGCAGCTCCCTTCCTTAGGCACCTTATCTTTAGCCTTGGATGTAGTAGAGTTGGCTTTGCCTTTGGCTTGGGTCTTACCCTTGCCTTTAGGCTTCCATTTGCCTTTGCCCTATTGTACCATCAGTACATTACTAGTTTTGATTTTCTTGAGATTAGGTTCAGCAGTTCTTAACATGCTGAGCATCTCAGGTAAAGGCTTGTCAATTTCATTCATGTTATAGTTCATGACAAATTGATTGTACCCTTCTGGCAACGATTGCAAGATAAGGTCCGTAGCCAATTCTTGGCTCAGTGGAAATCCTAGTCTTTCAAGGTTCTCGACATATCCCATCATCTTGAGTACGTGAGTTCCTACTGTTGGGTCCGGGTGCATGTTGACATGGATACGGGGTCGTAATTTAAAAAAATAATTACGTGCAGCGGAAGAATTAGCATAAATAATTTCTCAAATTATTTTTAACCACGTATCTAGCATGTAACCTTATGATGTGTGGACATGATCATAAATTAAAATTTTGCAGAAAGTAAACTAATTTACTCAATACCTCGCGTAACTCGAAGTAAGGGACGAGATCCAACCGTAGCGTCCCTTGGAAGCTCCACCTCTATTCGCGTCCACGCCGAGTTCTCTTCGGGATGACTTCGCAAAGCCACGAGTTTTGTGCCGACGAGAACTACTAGATTCTCTAAAGGCACAACTAGAATATCAAAAGAGAGAGATAAAAACTAACCACAAAGTAACGGAATCAAGATTCCGTGAAGGGAGGAAGGAATCGCGACCCGCTTCGTCTTGGTGGTGGCTCACGGCTAGGGAGGTGGCACCGGCCCTAGAGGGAGAAAGAGGCGCCGGCCCTAGAGAGAGAAGGGGCGCCGGCCCTAGAGAGAGAAAGGGTGGGCGTCAGCCCTAGAGAGAGAGAGGGAGAGAATGAGAGAGAGAGAGAGCTTCTTAATCTCTTGATTAATTCAATTGAGGAATTCAAGCCTAGCCTTAGTTCTTTTATATAGTAGCCTCTCTATCGCCAAGTCTCCTCTTTTAACGGAATAAATTTTCATAAGAAATTTATCCTATAAATTTTCTTATGAATTATTCCGTTATACCAAGTTTTATTAAAACTAAATTTATAATAAAACAAATACATCTCTCCTTTTATTATTGAATAAAATTTACAAGAAATTTATAAAGTTTACTTATCATGGAAAAATCAATTCATAATTGATTTTATAAAATTAAAATAGACCGGTCCATGGTTCATTTTAATTTTCATAAAAAGAATAAATTTCTATAAATTTTTTATATAAATTTCTTTATATAAATCTCTTTAAATAAATTTCTTTATATATATAGATTTATTTATCCATAATTTTATAAAACAAATCACGCTTGATTTATTTTATAAAATAAACCAAATAAATTGATTTTCTCTCCTTGTAGTCGCCGGCCAAACCAAAGAGGGTGGGTACCCTCTTTGGCCGGCCACATCAAGCCAAACCTTCGCGAATTAAACTCATTTAATTCGCCCAATAAGCCTTCAAAAGACTTAGCCATTTAAAGCTTCCGTTGCGCCTCTGATTAATTCAGATTCGACTTATTTCTCTTGATCGGAAAATCCAATTTTCAACTCGTTTTAAATCCCTCGGATTACTCGTAGTGCGTGTGACTAAATAGGCTTTCGATTTATGTTGGCCGTCTATAATCAACCAATTATAGAACGATCATGAGTGGCACCTAGTAGTACATCATGACCCCCAATTAATCGAAAGATCAGCGGTTGACCTCAGAAATAATTCTGAAACCCTTCAGCGGCTCTAATGAATCGTGCCTCATTCCCTTCGCCATCTTATACCCACTTGGTTCAGGACATGGTCTGTGTGTGTCAGTCCCCACTAGGCTGACTACGTCACACCTAGCCCAAGTAACGTTCTCTCGTCCTTTGGATTTCTAATTACTCTCATGTATTTAAGAGACTCATACTCTAAACATGACATGCTCTGGCCAGAGGCTTTGAGTAACAATCCGACGATAGGCCTGGGTATACATCTCCTCGCAAGGAGTGGTGAATCCTTTGTAGGCTGTTCAAACATCTTCGGGCACTTCGGCTTATACCCAATCATCCTGGGTCCACACCTCCTTGGAGATGCTTGCTTAAGATGTTAAAGTATAAGTCTCCATGACCAAGATGACTTGAACACCGCAAGTCAAAGGAACATCGCACTTAAGCTGCAGTAAGAACTTCACTGACATGTCTATATATAGACTACCATGTGAAGTTTTACAGCCAGTCACTCCAATGAAGTAGTTCCCTTAACTAGCATTCATGTTTATCTCCTGACATCCCAATGTCACCAGCCAGTGAGAATCAGCTGATTAGAGAATAACTCATGCTAGTCTCAACAGAATTGATAGTGTCCGTGTTTATCAATTCATCGACTAGGGACAATTTCAATACTTCACAATTGCACATATAGAGATAATCACTAGTTGTGAATTCATCACAAATTCTCTCATGTTGTGAATAGTACTGCGGACATTCAGTAAATGAGTTTAAGATCCCAATCAAATACACAAACATGTATACTCAAATAGTGAATTTTCATTTATTAAAATAAATGTTTACAATCATAAGGCGATTGCCTTAGGACACTTCTCTCATATTACTAACAAACTCCCACTTGGCCTAATGACAATCGCTACGGTATCCAATACCACAGGCTCTAACATGACCCTTAAACTTGCTTTGAGGCAAGGCCTTAGTTAAAGGATCCGCTAAATTCCTTTCAATGGGAATTTTCTCAATTTGTATGTCATTCCTACTTATAATCTCTCTGATCTGATGATAGCGGCGAAGCACGTGTTTGGATCGCTGAAGAGACCTTGGTTCCTTTGCTTGTGCAATAGCTCCATTGTTGTCGCAGTAAACCGGCACTGCTTCATCAATGGTTGGAACCACACCAAGTTCGGAGACAAACTTCTTGATCCAGACTGCTTCCTTTGCTGCTTCCGAAGCTGCGATATATTCCGCTTCCGTGGTAGAATCCGCTACGGTGTCTTGTTTGGAACTCTTCCAACTTATTGCGCCTCCATTCAAAGTAAATACGTATCCAGACTGAGATTGGGAGTCATCCTTATCTGTCTGGAAACTGACATCTGTATACCCACGTATTACCATATCTCCTTCTCCATATATTAGGAACACATCCTTAGTTCTTCTTATGTACTTAAGGATTGTCTTGACAGCCGCCCAATGATCCATTCCTGGATCCGACTGGTATCTGCTTGTGACGCTTAGAACATACGATACATCGGGCCAAGTACATAGCATAACATACATGATAGATCCTATCGCGGATGCATAAGGTCTTATTCATGCAAATCCTCTCGTCTTCTATGCGCGGACACATAGACTTTGAAAGGTTGATCCCATGCCTGATGGGGAGGTAACCTTTCTTGGATTCCGACATGCTAAACCTATTTAGCACTCTGTCTATATATGTAGACTGCGAAAGACCAAGCAACCGTTTTGATCTATCTCTATAGATTCTAATCCCAAGGATATAGGTTGCTTCTCCCAGGTCTTTCATGGAGACAGTTTTGGACAACCAAATTTTAACTGTCTGTAAAACTGATATATCGTTTCCTATAAGTAATATGTCATCGACAAATAGCACTAGGAATACGACTGCACTCCCACTAACCTTCTTGTACACACAAGGTTCGTCAGGATTTTGTGAGAAATCAAACTCTTTGATTGTCTCATCAAAATGGATGTTCCAGCTCCTGGATGCTTGCTTCAGTCCATATATGGATCGTCGAAGCTTGCATACTTTGGTTTTATCAACCGATGTGAAACCTTCAGGTTGTATCATGTATACATCCTCAAGTAGGTTTCTATTAAGGAAAGCTGTTTTCACATCCATTTGTCATATCTCATAATCATAATGAGCTGCTATGGCCAGGAGCATCCGAATGGATTTAAGCATAATTACCTTCCATGTCAGTTTTCTTCTTGAAAACACACTTGCACCCTATGGGCTTAATCTCTTCAGGTGGGTTAACCAAGTCCCATACTTGATTTTCGTACATGGAATCCATTTCTGACTTCATGGCTTCAAGCCATTTGTCCCTTTCTGAATTTTCAGAACATCTTCATAACTGATAGGTTCGTCATCGCTTATGAGTAACACGTCATTCGATTCGCTTATGAGAAATCTGTATCTCTCTGGAATATTGCGTGTCCTATCAGATCTACGAAGAGGTGGTGTTGTTTTAGGTTCAACTGATAGCTCATCATTGTGAGTTATTGGTTGTGGGTCTAGACTAGGTTTCTCTGTAATGTCTATTGGAGTTTCTTGAACTTTATCAAGTTCAATGTCACTCCCACTATTTTCTTGTAAAAGAAATTCTTTTTCCAGAAATACAGCATGTCTTGAAACAAACATCTTTTGTTCCAAGGGATGATAGAATTGGTAACCCTTCGTTTCCTTAGGGTATCCAATAAATAGACATTTATCAGACTTAGCATCCAATTTGTCTGATATAGTCCGCTTCACATAAGCAGGATAACCCCATATCTTAAGGTGAGTTAAGTGAGGTTTCTTACTATTCCATGTCTCATATGGAGTAGTAGAGACTACCTTGGTCGGGACTCTATTTAGCAAGTAAATAGCTGTCTTAAGTGCATAGCCCCAAAAGGATTTTGGAAGAGTTGCATGATTCATCATCGACCTAACCATGTCCATTAAGGTTCGATTGCGCCTCTCAGATACACCATTATGCTGTGGTGTATATGGCGGAGTCCATTGGGACAATATCCCATTGTCCCTAAGATAATTTTGAAACTCTTGACTTAAGTATTCACCACCTCGATCGGATCGAAGTATCTTAATACTTTTGCCAAGCTGTTTCTCTACTTCATTTCTGAACTCTTTGAATTTCTCAAAAGCTTCAGATTTGTGTTTCATCAAGAACACATACCCGAATCGTGAGTGATCATCGATAAAGGTGATGAAGTAGCTATAGCCTCCTTGTGCAAAAGTTGACATTGGTCCACATACATCAGTATGTATTAGACCAAGCAATTCTCCCACTGGATTACCTTTTCCAGAAAAGGGTAATTTGGTCATCTTGCCTTTTAAGCATGATTCGCATGTATCAAATGAACCGGGTTCAAATGATTCCAGAATTCCACATCGGTGTAATTCGGTCATGCGTTTCTTACTTACATGGCCAAGACGGCAATGCCAAGTGTAGGAGTCTATTCGATTATCTATTCGAGCACGTTTGTTGCTAACTTCGATATTGAAAACGTCATTGGATAAATCTAACGTGTAGATACCATTGCACAAAGTTTCATTCCCATAAAGAACGCCATTTAAAGTTATGTAACAACAATTGTTACTAAAAGTTAAATGATAACCCTTTTCATTCAAACATGAAATAGATACAATGTTATTTATTAACGAAGGAACAAAATAACAATTATCCAATTCTAAGACACGTCCAGTAGGGAGCTTTAGCAAATATGTTCCGATGGCAACAGCAGCAATCTTTGCTCCATTTCCAACTCGTAAATTTGCTTCTCCTTTGACGAGTCTTCTTCTATTCCTTAGCCCCTGTATGTCATTACATATATGTGAGCTGCACCCAGTATCAAGTACCCAGGTATTTGAGGAAATAGAGTGACATTCAATAACGAAGATACCTGAAGAGGATGGGGCATCGGATGCCTTATTCTTCAAGGACTCAAGATAAATCTTGCAGTTTCTTCGCCAGTGACCCTCCTTGCCACAATGATGGCAAGTTCCTTTTGGTTTCTTTTCAGTCTTTTTGGCCTTTTTCTTCTTCCCTTTATTCTGTTCTTTGGCCTTCCTCTTAGAACCTTTCTTTGAGGAACCAACTAACAGTACCGTCTTTTGATCCGGCTTTACAGAAGGCTCCACAGTCTTCAGCAGGTTGAGCAACTCAGGAATGGTAGTCTCTAGTTTGTTCATCCGATAGTTCATCACAAATTGTGAATAACTTTTGGGCAAACAATTCAGAATTAAGTCAATACTTAGTTCATGATCCATTGCAAAACCGAGTGTGCTCAATTGATCAATGTACCCCAACATCTTTAACACAAACTGTGAGGCAGAAGTGTCTTCCTGCATCTTAGTGGTGAAGAGGAGTCTGAAGACTTCGAACCTTTCGGATCTCGCCTGCTCTTCAAACAACTCATGAAGATGGAAGATGATGGTATAAGCATCCATATGTTCATGCTGCTTTTGAAGCTCATGTATCATAGAGGCTAGCATGATGCAACTCGCAAGTTCAGAATCGGTCACATGTTTCTGATAGGCCATTAGCTAGTCTGGAGTTGCACCTTCTGGAGGATGGTTGGGAAGTTGATCACTTGCAAGCTTCTCTGCCTTGAGGACTATCCTCAGGTTTCGAAGCCAGTCCATGAAGTTTGACCCAGTCAGTTTATTGGTGTCCAAAACGGAACGCAAGTTTAGAGAAGACATGATCGAGTGATTAACCTAGAAATACAAATTGAGCTTATGTGAGAAGAATGATAAAGAATGTATCAATATACATTAATTAAAAATCCTATTTATTTTTCAAATTGAATAACCCTTTTTATCAATTCGGGAGATTGTAGGAACATCTCCAAATAGGTTGATATCCAACCATAGATAAGAACAACCATGGCTGTGGCCATCAAGTTATTCTTAGCTATGAAGGTAGGTAATTATACCGATTACATATCACATATATGTAACTATCACTTTATGCTATCAACTAATTGAATGTTTGCATAAATCATTGGGTTGTTAACTCATTAACAAGTATTCGACATTATACATAGCACCCAACTGCACCTCTCATTACATCGACCTTGGCTGTGGCACAACAAATCGATGCTCCAAGCTTAAGGCTGACCCATTAATCAAGAAATAGTTTTAATATGGTTGGAGCTCATTCAACCGTTTAGTTAGGCTTGGATGTGTCCAACAACCAAAACTAAGGATTGACCTCTGACTCCAACTACATTATTCATAAACTAATTCCATGGTTTGAACATGTTGAGGTTCAAGTTGAGCATGGATGTGTCCATCAACCCAAACGAGAAACAAAACTCCGATTCTAACCATATTAATGGAAGGTGTTGGCCTTAATATTTTGTAAGGGGTTTTGGGTCTCATCTTTTCTAAGCACATTCATGACATATAATCATGTCATGACTAACGATATCCTTAATAAAGTATGTATGTGACTTAAGTTATCAAGTCTCATTAATTGAATTAGGAACCGGATTTCCTAATTCTAATTTCATACTTTATTGAAGGAATTGTTTTGGGAAACAATTTCCTAAATTGTCATAATCAATTTCAGAAATAATATGTTTAAGACATTGATTTCTCTAAATCAAATCTTATTAAATTAAGAGACATGAGTCCTTAATTCAACCACATATTATTTTCATGAAAATCTCATTCAAGAAAACTCTATAGGAAACCATTTTCCTAATTAATTTTGGAGACAACAATATATAAGAGCATCACCTCTTAAATCATATTTTATTCATGGATTTAATTAATTACAACAAATCGTTTTCTAAGGGTGGCTCCCCGAGGCTTAGATACCCAAAGAAAAGTAATTTATCGTAAATCCAATTTGGTCCCCTTCGAAAGCGCAACCAAATTAAACGTGACAATTTCATTTAAAATTGGGAAATTAAATTACAACAACTAACTTTAAATTGGACGGCTCCCCGAGGCTCAATCCAAAATAAAGAATTTTGTTGTCAATTTAAAAACCAATTCAAATTTAATTGTTAATTAATTGTCCATAAATTTGTCTAGACTTTCTTGAAAGAAAGTGCCCAAAATTGTGAGATTTCATAATAGGTTTTCAGAATAATTGTAAGTTTCTGGTACAAAGAAAACTTACATATTTCCAAAGTTGGAAAATTTCTAAAATAGAAAATTTCCAAGATTGGAAAGTTTCCAAAGATGGGAAGTTTTCACAATTATTATAAAATTTCAGAAACTAGGAAATTTCAAACGTTTGCGAAATTTCATAAGGATTTCCAAACTTTGAAATTCCTAAATCTAAAATTTATTATAATTGGAAAGTTTCCATAATTGAAAAATTTTCCAAAATTGAGATCATGACAAAGTTTTTCGCAAAACAATTTTATGATTATGTCGAACACTAACCTCGCTCTGATACCACTGTTGGGTCCGGGTGCATGTTGACATGGATACGGGTTCGTAATTTAAAAAAATAATTACGTGCAGCGGAAGAATTAGCATAAATAATTTCTCAAATTATTTTTAACCACGTATCTAGCATGCAACCTTATGATGTGTGGACATGATCATAAATTAAAATTTTGCAAAAAGTAAACTAATTTACTCAATACCTCGCGTAACTCGAAGTAAGGGACGAGATCCAACCGTAGCGTCCCTTGGAAGCTCCGCCTCTATTCGCGTCCACGCCGAGTTCTCTTCGGGATAACTTCGCAAAGCCACGAGTTTTGTGCCGACGAGAACTACTAGATTCTCTAAAGGCACAACTAGAATATCAAGAGAGAGAGATAGAAACTAACCACAAAGTAACGGAATCAAGATTCCGTGAAGGGAGGAAGGAGTCGCGACCCGCTTCGTCTTGGTGGTGGCTCACGACTAGGGAGGTGGCGCCGGCCCTAGAGGGAGAAAGAGGCGCCGGCCCTAGAGAGAGAAGGGGCGCCGGCCCTAGAGAGAGAAAGGGTGGGCACCGGCCCTAGAGAGAGAGAGGGAGAGAATGAGAGAGAGAGAGCTTCTTAATCTCTTGATTAATTCAATTGAGGAATTCAAGCCTAGCCTTGGTTCCTTTATATAGTAGCCTCTCTATCGCCAAGTCTCCTCTTTTAACGGAATAAATTTTCATAAGAAATTTATCCTATAAATTTTCTTATGAATTATTCCGTTATGCCAAGTTTTATTATAACTAAATTTATAATAAAACAAATACATCTCTCCTTTTATTATGGAATAAAATTTACAAGAAATTTATAAATTTCTCTTATCATGGAAAAGTCAATTCATAATTGATTTTATTAAATTAAAATAGACCGATCCATGGTTCATTTTAATTTCCAAAAAAAGAATAAATTTCTATAAATTTCTTTATATAAATTTCTTTATATAAATTTCTTTATATATATAGATTTATTTATCCATAATTTTATAAAACAAATCACGCTTGATTTATTTTATAAAATAAACCAAATAAATTGGTTTTCTCTCCTTGTAGTGGCCGGCCAAACCAAAGAGGGTGGGTACCCTCTTTGGCCGGCCACATCAAGCCAAACCTTCGCGAATTAAACTCATTTAATTCGCCCAATAAGCCTTCAAAAGACTTAGCCATTTTAAGCTTCCGTTGCGCCTCTGATTAATTCAGATTCGACTTATTTCTCTTGAACGGAAAATCTAATTTTCAACTCGTTTTAAATCCCTCGGATTACTCGTAGTGCGTGTGACTAAATAGGCTTTCGATTTATGTTGGCCGTCTATAATCAACCAATTATAGAACGATCATGAGTGGCACCTAGTAGTACATCATGACCCCCAATTAATCGAAAGATCAGCGGTTGACCTCAGAAATAATTCTGAAACCCTTCAGCGACTCTAATGAATCGTGCCTCATTCCCTTCACCATCTTATACCCACTTGGTTCAGGACATGGTCTGTGTGTGTCAGTCCCCACTAGGCTGACTACGTTACACCTAGCCCAAGTAACGTTCTCTCGTCCTTTGGATTTCTAATTACTCTCATGTATTTAAGAGACTCATACTCTAAACATGACATGCTCTGGCCAGAGGCTTTGAGTAACAATCCGACGATAGGCCTGGGTATACATCTCCTCGCAAGGAGTGGTGAATCCTTTGTAGGCTGTTCAAACATCTTCGGGCACTTCGGCTTATACCCAATCATCCTGGGTCCATACCTCCTTGGAGATGCTTGCTTAAGATGTTAAAGTATAAGTCTCCATGACCAAGATGACTTGAACACCGCAAGTCAAAGGAACATCGCACTTAAGCTACGGTAAGAACTTCACTGACATGTCTATATATAGACTACCATGTGAAGTTTTACAGCCAGTCACTCCAATGAACTAGTTCCCTTAACTAGCATTCATGTTTATCTCCGGACATCCCAATGTCACCAGCCAATGAGAATCAGCTGATTAGAGAATAACACATGCTAGTCTCAACAGAATTGATAGTGTCCGTGTTTATCAATTCATCGACTAGGGACAATTTCAATACTTCACAATTGCACATGTAGAGATAATCACTAGTTGTGAATTCATCACAAATTCTCTCATGCTGTGAATTGTATTGCGGACATTCAGTAAATGAGTTTAAGATCCCAATCAAATACACAAACATGTATACTCAAATAGTGAATTTTCATTTATTAAAATAAATGTTTACAATCATATGGCGATTACCTTAGGACACTTCTCTCATATTACTAACACCTACAAGAGTTCGTTCTTGCATCTTGCATGCAAATAGGGATTTGGACACCTCAAACTGCTCGTGCCTAGCTTGCCCTTGATATAGTTGCTTTAGATGCTCAACTATCTCATATGCATTCATGTTCTCATGTTGCTTCTGAAGCTCAGAGTTCATGGTGGCAAGCATAAGACATGATACATCAAGTGCATCATCCTGATTCTTCTTGTAAGCATCCTTTTCGGCACGGGTAGCGGTAGCGACGAGTGCTTCTGGAATAGATTGCTCTAGGACGTACAGTTTTCGTTCTTGTTTGAGGACTATACTCAAGTTTCTATACCAGTCCAGGAAATTAGCTCCGTTTAGCTTGTCCTTCTCAAGGACGGATCGCAGAGAGAGAGTATTTGACGTGTTAGATGACATGGTGATCTTCAACAGTAAAATTATACAGAAATAAGTATCATATCTAATTCATTTAATTAGGCCTTTAATTAAATAATGCTCCCACTGAATCGTAGAGCTTTGGTTGTGGCTAGTCATGGATGTAGGCAAACTCAATTTACCAACACTACTAGCTCCAAACCAAATAGCAATCATTATTCATGTGGGACAAGATCCATATTATACGTCATCTTGAGTTAGCTTTGGCTAATCGCCCAAGACTTGGTATAATTAGTTAGGTAACATTTTACCAATTACATCTCATGCAACTCTTTGAAACAAAGGGTCAAGATCCACATTACACATCATCTTGAGTTAGCTTTGGCTAATCGCCCAAGACATGGAATAATTGTTCTCTTACCCAATTTTCCCCACTTTTGGGATATGTCTCCAAGTTTCTCAATCTAATTGAGGGGACTTAGTTAAGTCTCACCCAATGTTTGATAGCGGGACATCACAATTGTCCTCTTGCACTCTACCAAGATAAAATGCGTCACTTTGCTTTGGCAAACCCAACAATAAATGATCGAGGTAATTTATGAGTACCAAACTTTGGTAGGCATATCAAGTTGACTAAATTGAGACAACTATTTATCTAATCATGGATCACATACACACATTGCATATATCAATATAAAAGAGATAAAACATGACATGGTTATGGCCCGTATACTACGATCTTCTCAAGCCAATGAGAGGATTGATGGTCAACCTAGGGATAACATCTTCTCCAAGTGCATCCTTTGGTCGTCATGTATCATCGGCATCCTTCAGTAGGACCGGTGCCGTCGATAGAGGGGGGGTGAATATCGACCGTGAAAATCTTTCGGTAAACTTCGTAAATCATTCGAACGTTCTACGATCAGAGTTAGTAGTACAGCAGAAAAGGAAAACAGAAAAAGAAAAACAATACACAAGGACACAGCGGGATTTATTTACTTGGTTCCCAACCCCCCAGGGTCAGTACGTCCAAGGCCTATGTACTCGGCGTAAGTCCACTATTGGTCTCCTTTCCGAAATTTCCGGAGGCAGAGAAAACCCGTCTTACAGTGTATAGTTACAAGCAACAATATTGAAAGTTAAGTACGGAACAAATAAAAGCAAACCGAACAAGAATCTGAAACTCAGCCGATCTGAACCTCCGAAGTGCTGCGCACTTCCTCCTGGAGCCTCCCGGTCATAGAGCCTCGTCTTTAGCGCGTTGTTGTCGGTCAGAATGATCAGAATAGCACTTAGCAGTTGTGTCTGAAGCAGAAGGGTCGAAGCCCCTTTTATAGGCTTCCTACGGGCGCCCTGGACATTGGGGGCGCCCTGATAAACTCGGTCAAACTTTATCCCTGCGCCGACCTCATCGCAGCTGATAAAACCTTTGACCAGGGCGCCCCGGACCTTTCAGGCACCTAGCTTGAACCCATTCAAAGCTAATCTCCTGCTTCGAACCCGCAGCAGCAAAACAGCTTTGAACCCGGGCGCCCCGGACCTCCCGGGCGCCCCGCTTGAAGCCTATTCTGCCTTCTTCACTATACTGCTTTTTTTTCTTCTTTGGTTTAGGCGCCCCGATCAATGGGGGCGCCCTGGATGCATGGGGGCGCCCCCACTGATAAGGGCACCCAGCTTCAAAGCCTCCAGCCCTGTTTTGTCTGCTTTGTCTTCCAATCTTGGTACCTACAAGATACACATATACAAAGCAAATATACACACATTCTTAACCTTAAGGACTTAGTTCTGACTTCGAATTTCCATGAAACCCTAGGTCGAACCGACGCAGGTTCTCACCCCCGAGAACGTGCCTTCCACCTACTCCTTTCAGGAGCCGGTTGCCACCCAGTCCTTCGGGTGGACTTTTGCTTAGCCTCCGATTACTCCGGACCTCGAGACGCCCGAACCCCGACCCGTCTCTACTTCTGTCCTTAGTCATCACTCAGCTAAGTTGCTCAGTCCCTCGGACCAAGACTCCGTGCCCAAACCCTAGGTCCAGGACTTAGGTGCCCAACCCTCGGCCAGGTCTTCTTGCCCAATTCCCCGAACCAGGTCTTCGGTGCCCAACCCTCGGCCAGGTCTTCTTGCCCAGTCCTCGACCAAGAATTAGTGCCCACCTTCTGAGCAAGTCTTCGGTGCCCAGCCTTTTGCCAAGACTTAGTGCCCAATCCTCGATCAGGACTTGGTGCCCACCTTCCGAGCAGGTCTTCGGTGCCCAGCCCTTTGCCAGGACTTAGTGCCCAATCCTCGATCAGGACTTAGTGCCCACCTTCCGAGCAGGTCTTAGTGCCCAGCTTCACTCACCAGGTCTTAGTGTCTAGGTTAACTAGGACTTTTCTTCCACTTAGGTTACTCCTCCTTTGCTCCCCTTTGTTTGTTCAATGTATCATTGACTTAAGTCTATTGTCAAACATTAAAACACTTAGAGGAGAACATCATTGATGCAACTTGCACCAACACCATCTTGTAACTTCATTCTTCAATGGACACTCCACTCCTCATTTTGTACATTACAATTTAGGAAAACTCGAGTTACATTCGAGTCTAAATCTATTTTTACAACTAGAAAAATAGAGATAAGGCACGACACGCAGGCTCTATTATGAATTACAACATGCACACACACACACACATATTCATATAATCATATTGGGGTTAAGGCCATAACCATGCACCATGTCATCAATCACATACAATAGATTTAGGATATCAATTTTTATTATGATTGTAAAAATGCTCATGAGCCGAAACCATAGGTTATAAAATTTGTCGAGTACATTCGATTCATAGCACACTTTCATATTTTATATGATGATGCTATAGACTTTTAGTTTGATCAACATAAACTTTTGTATCTCGACAAATGCTCATACATTACAAAATCTATAATAAAATTATATCCTACTTCTGTATCACATATAAAAGTTTTCTAAACTTTGTACGATCTTTCGCAAGTGACTCTGATACCACTGTAGGGATCTATAGGTAAAAATATTTAAAATCACAGCGAAAATAAGATCCCTCGAGCGATCCATGCAAAAGAAAAACTCATACAAAGTGATCTACAATTCCTATCTTATAGGAATACCTTTGTCGCGTGGCCTTCGCTTATCCCGCTAGTCCTTTGGTTCGCCGGATCTCTTACACGTTCAAGTGTCCATGCCTCTATGCGTATCCACACGAACACGATCTACGCCTCGGAGAGAAACCACCTTAGTTGTGCTAACAACTTGGGATGGTTCAGAAAGCACAAGAACCTGCACTAGGGAGTTATGGACAAGGAGGAAGAAAGAAGAGGAAGAGAGATGCACCCTCTAACCTTTGACAAGGGGGGGGGGTATTTATACTCATCTAATGAATACCAAGGGTCTATGTCCCTTGAGCTCCTCTCATCTTAATGCTAATAAAACCCAATGATATTCCTTGAGACTCTTAATATTCTATTCATCTAATGAATAGAATGTCTCTTAGCCTTCCTCTTAAATAATATTTTATTAAACCCTTTAATGAATATTATCCATAATTAATTGGTTGAGTCTAATCTAGATGAGTCTAACTCAAATTAGACTCAAACCCATAATCTAATTGGATTCACTTGAGTCTAACTCAATTAATCTAATTCGAATCAAATCTTAGTCAAACCAAGATCAATTAATCTCCGAAGCATCGTGTCCTTAGTGTGTGACCCAATAGGTTCTCGTAATGTTGGCAATGTGCCTAAAAGCTTTAGACACATAAGCAATGAGCGACATCTAGCAATGCATCATTGTTACCTAAGTAACAAGAAAAGTCGAGATCCGACTAAACCTCCGTGACTATGATAATGTATGACCTTGTCCTTCTATCCTCGATATCTAGATTGACCAATGAGGCATAGACCATGTCATTCTCAGTCAATCTTGTGTTTCTTGATCCCCGAGTAGACTCACTCAAACAAATGAGCTCAATATCTCATATTGACTCATTTGAGCATGGTCATGCGTTTTAGTAGTCCTACTCGATCAAGGGGCCCACAGATATCACTCCCGTCATATGGGAGGGATAGATCACATCTACATCACTCACATCCCTCCACATAATTCATTACATACCTAGTGATCGCCTTTATAGTTCACCCTGTTACGGGTGACGTTTGACGATACCAAAGTACATAACTCCTTATGTAGGAAACCGTAGTGACTTCAGGTCTAAGGACTATTCATACTAATAGTCACATGAGAAAGTTTATGACACTCATATGACAATCTATGAAACTTTCTCTTGGCGGGTCAATTCAGTACACATTCTCCAATGTATACCCATGTGTCAACTTGATATTACATATCCATGACTAGTGAGCTCAAGTCATCAGTTGACCTACATGCTAGTCTCCATGCATTAATATTATCCTTAAATATTAATACTTGACTAGGAATGGTTTAGTGTAGTGTTCTCTACATTATCTCACTATCGATTCAACCAATCGATATAATGTAGATAAGAACCTACTATCCAAGGACATTATAATACTTAATTATTTGACACAAATACAAAGTAAGTATAATAACCAAATATGCCTTTATTAATGATAGAATATGATACAAAAAGTCCCTAGTCAATCATCACATAATTGGCTCTAAGGCTCCTACTAACACTCGGGAACTAAGTCGTGAGGGTTTGAGTGCGAAGAGAAATATACTCGGGAAGGGTAACCCTAGACTTAGGGATGGACTAGTCGACTGATCCAGGATCAGTCGACTGGTAGTGAACAGAATTTGAAGAGTCAGGCTATGACTTTCGAATTCGCAAATATCAGTCGACAGGTAACGGTCATTTCAGCCTCGAGCTCTATTTAAGAGAGCTCGTTTATGGTTGTTTTCCCTTAGCGAAACTTGCTTGGTTAAAGCTTGTTAGTAGCCTAGTATTGCTCAGGGATTGTCCAAGGTTTGTGGCGAGGTTTCTCCACCCACAAGGAGTGACAAGAGCTAGCCGGAGGTGCTTCAGGGAAACATCCACCGAATGATCGGGATCGTCCACCTTACGGACAGCCGTGGAGTTGGAGTTTCATATCCGAACCACGTAAACGGTTGGTGTTAGCGCTATTTTTGTTTTGTGTTTAGTATTTTCGCTTGCGTACGCTAACGTTGTAGGTAGAAAAATCGAGAAAAAGCTATTCACCCCCCCCCCCCTCTATCTTAACGGTAAGATCCTAACAACGACAACGATCTTATTATTCTGTCTTGAACAAATCTAGAACCCGAGTCCAAGCATGGGTCTCTAAGCTGAGTTTGAACAAACAAGCTGGGTCAAACCAATATTGGATCCCAAGGACAAGATTCACATCTTGCCTAACCCGTATCGAGGCTTTAGTCTAGGGGAAGCCAATATAAAAACTATTTTTATACTTAGATAATGTTTTTTTGCCTGATGCTTGTTTATTTTTTTTGCAATATTATTCTACTTAGACTTAGGAATGGTTAGTTAAGGACAAGACTTACTTGAAACTTGATAAACATAGTATTATGAGGAGGTGGGATGATAGTACATTAGGGAAGCCTATCTAAGGAGTCAAGTAGGGTAAGGCGTACCCTATTTGGTCTGTTTAGTCCGATGGAACTAGCCGAAACTACTGTTAAGGCAATCTGTGATCCGGAGTGATCATGTGTTTTGATGTTTGGGCAAAGGGTTTAAGTTAGGCTTTCTCTTGTGTACTAATATGTGTATGTGAGTGTGCAGGTTGTACAGGTTTATACATATTGACTTGGCTGGATGGCTTCGGTATGGTGAAGGGTTGCATGGAGACAAGCTGGAGGCTTGTGTGCACCCGAGGGACCTGATATAGCAGGGATAATGAGCCGAGGGGCGCGGACTTCGAGGCGTACGTGAAGGATGGCATGGAGACAAGCTGGAGGCTTGTGTGCATCCGAGGGACGAGGGCCGAATATGAAGAGGGCGCGAAGGCAATAGTCAAGGCTGCTGGTGAAGAGTCAGCTGAGGCAAAGGACAAGAGCCGAGGGAGGAGGACTCCAAAGGCAAGCCGGGAAGTGGACTTCAAAGGGCACACGTGAAGGGTGGCATGGAGGTAAGTCGAGGACTTGCATGCGCATCCGAGGGACGACAGCCGGTGGAAGAGGACTTCAAGGGGCAAGCCAAAGGAGTTGACCTGAAGGCACGCGTGGAGGAGGGTCAAGAGAGTGAGTAGGAGTGCTGTTGTAAGCTGGGCAGTCGACTGGGGGTTGTCCAGTCGATTGCCAAAACTCACAGTAGGTTCTGGACCCTGGACCAGTCGACTGCCATTTTGGCAGTCGACTGGTAAGTCACCAGAATTCGAACGTTGGGTTGCCAACGGTTGAATCTGCGTGGTGGCAGTCGACTACCCTAGGACCAGTCAACTGCCAGCGGGTTTTCCAGCCCGAGTTCTATTTAAAGAGGACTCAGTTAGGGATGGTTTCCTTGACGAATCTTGTCTTGGTTAAAGACAAGATAGTAGTCTTTGTGCTTAGAGGTTTGCTTGGTGTTGTGGCGAGGTGTCTCCACCCACAAGGAGCGATGAGGGCTAGCCGGAGGTTATCCGGGAAGTGATCCACCGACAGATTCTTGGATTAGTCACCCGGCCGGGGTGGATACCAAGTAAAATCGGTTTGTTAGCATTGCTTCTTTATTGTTAGTTTTATTTTGTTTGTATTTCCGCTTGTGCGCTAACAATATTGTAGAGAAGAACCAACAAACGCTATTCACCCCCTCTCTAGCGTACCGGAAACGATCCTACAATTGGTATCAGAGCTAGGACCGCTCTTGATCGGACTAACCGCCGAGGGAGCACACGCTAGAGGGAAAAGAAAATGGAAGATAAGTTGGGGGACAACATCTACACTCCGCCGGCCTACGACCATGACGATTTCGGGTATTGGAAGTCACGGATGGAGACGTGGTTCGGAATGGAGTGGGACCTTCGGATTGCGCTTGAAGAGCCCTTTAAGATTCCAAAGGATAAGCATGGAAAGAAGCTTAAACCTAGATATTGGAATCATGAAAAAGAAAATCAATCCAAGGCGACTAAAAAGGTAATTGATATATTGCTTAACATTTTGCCTACTAATGTTTTGAATGGTGTAGGAGCATACGAAAATGCACACGATCTATGAAAAAAGGTAGAAGAAATCCATAAAAACCCTACATGAGATCAATTAGTGGAAAAGGCCGAGGAGGTAAACTCAATAGCCCAAGAAGAGGAGAAAAAGGAAGAAGAATCATCTACCTCCTCAAGTGAAATGGAAGAAGAAAGTGAGAGGTCCTCCACCTCATCTAGAGAAGAAGAAGAAGAAGTATCAATTTCAAGAATTGAGGGGGAGGAGAGATCCATTTCCATACCGCAGCAAGAAAAAGCTCCAGCCTCCACCAAAGCCAAGACCAAGGACCATATCACATGATTTGGATGCAACAAAAAGGGGCACTACAAGGACAAGTACCCGAAAGGTAAGAAGGAGGTACTCTCTAAACCTGGGTCCATTCAATTTAAAGCTAACATGAATTGTAGGAATGGAGAAGCCCAAGAAAAAAAAAGGAGATTCGATGCTTCACATGTGGAGAGCTAGGGCACTACCACACCAAGTGCCTTAGAAAAGGTGAACTAAAGAAAATGGAGCACTTGAGGAGATGGGAGAAAGAAGAAAGGAAGAAGAGAAGAAGCTCACATCAAGGAGGAACTCCAAAGGTAAGGAAGGTAACTCCTAACCTTAAGCCAAAATGTAATTCTAATTCAGGTTCCTCCATGCATGATAAAAATAGAATTAATTATACATCCATGCATGCTAGGATTAATGAAAATTGCTTAATGGTGCACAATTTTGGACTTAAATATAATGATAGGACTAGGGTTAACAAGGTAGATCATAACCCTAGGAGAAGCATGCATCATGATCAACCTAGGACCTTTGTACCTAAGGAATAAGGCACTAAGCCCAAGAAGGGAAGGAATGTGCCTAGAAAGGAGGGTAGGTCTAGGAATGTCCAAAGTGGACATATGGATTCTAGATTTAGGAACCTAGAAAGGGAAAATCAAGCTTTAAGGGAAAAGCTTGATAGGTTAGAGAAAACCCTAGAGAGATTCACTATTGGATCTAAGGGTTTAGATATGGCGTTGGGTGGGTTAAACCGCACCAATGATAGATCGGGGTTGGGATACCGGTCTAAGAGCTCTCATGCCAAGGGAAAGAAATATGCTAGGGTAGCATATGATTATGACAAGAAGGGGGAGTCCAAAAATGGCAAAGGGGTGTCATTTAAAGAAAAACGAAATGACTTAACCAAAGACAAGATGTCTAAGGTTAAGAGGGTTGAGTTTGTAGGCCAAGAGTCACCGGTGGAACACTGATGTGACCTAGTGATGGTTGAGTCACCTAGTGTAACGACCCGAAAAATTTTCTTTAAAATATTGATCATGTCTAGATAGTTTTCGAGGAACTTAGAAATACTAGTATAAACTATAGCCTAATTATCCATGATTTTCCCATATAAATTGAGAAGCTAAGTACTAAGGGGTCTTACATGGGCTTTTCTAGTACCATGGTTATTAGTGGATTCTGGGTAGAATTTAATATAAATAGAAATGAGTTTTAATTAGGAATATTAGCATGATTATGGGTGGGTCTTAGGGGGAAATTCTGAAAATAATAAAAAAATTAAAATAAAAATAAAGTGCATGCACCAAGGATTAAACTTTGGACCTAGTATACTACTATGCATGTACTAACCAATTCACCTAGCAAGGGAGTGCTAGTGGAAAAGAGAAGGGATTTTAGTTGAGGCTAAAGGAAGTGAAGAGTCATTGCACCATGTCTCTTCATTTGCCTCCTTCATCTAGTATATAAGAGGGGGAAAAGGAAGAGACAACTTAACACTTAAGTTAATTGCCTTCTTCCTCCACCAAGCCTTCTTCTCTTCTTCCTTCTCCTCCTAGCCGAAACCTACAAGGTGGGTTTTCCTTTGGAAAAGTTTTACAAGGAGACCTCTTCTTCAAGATCTAAGGGCTTTCTACAAGGCTACAAGGGATAGGGGTAGTCTAAGGTCAAGGAAATTTCTTTTAGCTTCTCTATTCAAGGTGATAATCAAGATAACCCAAGGTAAGACCCCCTCACCTGTGGTATAATGGTTTTCAAGTTGTTTTCATGATATAAGAATTTGTTTGGACTATATGTGAAGAAAACTAGGGCTAGGGCTTTTTAAGGGTTTCGGCCAAGGTAAGATCTAGGGCTTAGGATGATGTTAAAGCTTCACTAATGTTTCCCAATGTTTTTCCATGATGAATAAAGTATGAATGATATGTTATATGAATTTTCCATGGATTTGTGACTCCCAAAAGTTTCGGCCACCACCCCTATACCATGATGAGAATTTGATCTAACCCTTCAAGCATGTTTATATGGTTCCTCTATGACCTAATGGATATTATGTGTGGGTTATATGAATTTTTCCTATGGATTTATGGCCTTTAGGGTTTCCGCCAAGAACATTTCTAGGGCAAGGAAATTAGGGTTAGCTCCAATTATGGGGTATCAGAGCTTAACGCCTCGATCCTAACAAGTGGTATCAGAGCCGATTCATTTCGGAAGAACTCACCATCGACTGGAGCATCAAAATGGCATTTCATGAGGGTCATAGCACAGTGCGGCCACCTTTCTTTGACGGCAACGATTTCGCGTATTGGAAAGGTAGGATGGAGTATTATCTTATGAACGATATTGAAAATTAGTGTAGCATTGTAAATGGATTCGAAATACCAATGAATGAGAGGGGAGAGCCTCTACCTATCAAAAATTGGACAAATGAGATGTTGAAGAAGGCACAAGCGAATGCAAAGGCTACAACGACTCTTTAATGTGGACTCTCAAAAGAACAATTGAACAAGATGAGACCGTTCAAGACCGCAAAGGAGCTTTGGGAGAAGCTCATTGAGCTAAATGAAGGATCGAATGAATCAATGAGGGCCAAGTAGGATCTCTTGGTGGCACAACTCCAATCTCTCACTATGAAGGCAAATGAAACCGTGAGCCAATTACACGGTAGGGTCAAAGAGATCATCAATGAATTTCATGTCATAGGTGAGAAGGTGGAAAATAGGGATCTTGTGAGGTATGTACATCAATCCTTCCCTAGAACCACTTTATGGGCTTCAATGGTTGATGTCTATAAAGTCTCTAGGGACCTTTCTTTAGTTAAGCTTGATGACTTGTTTTATGAATTTGAATTGCATGAACAAGCTAATTTGTCTACTAAAGAGAAGGGTGTAGCTTTTGTTGTAGAAAATGAAAGAAAGAAAAAGAAGGAAAAGAAAAAGGTTGTCTACTCATCATCCGATTCAGAAGAATCAAGTGCCTCCATGGATAGTGACCAAGAGGCATATATGGTAAGAAAAATGAGAAAATCCTTTAAAAGTTTTTCCAACAAATCTTATGGTAGGAAAAGTTCAAGAAGTAAGGGCGAGGCAAAAGAAGTCATTTGCTACAATTGCCATGAAGAAGGGCATATGAAGAATGAATGTCCACTTTTGAAGAAAAGAGAAGAAAAAAAGAAGGATGAGAAGAAGAAATCAAAGGAGAAAGGGAAGAAGGACACAAGTCTAAAGGCCACATGGGATGATCCATCATCGGAGGAGGAGGAAGAAAATCATGTGTCTCATTTTGCATTGATGGGAGTAGACAACCTAGAGTCATCCGAAGATGAGAGGAGCTCAAGTAGCGAAGATGAAGGGAGCTCGAGTGAAGGGGGAGGCTCAACTTCGGAATCGGACGTCTTGGTAAAGGAGAAGAAGCGCTCAAAGATATGGATAGTGGATAGTGGGTGCTCGAGGCATATGACCGGTGATGTAAGCAAATTCTCCACCATTAGCTATCTAAGAGAAGGAATGGTGTTTTTCGGGAATAGTGGAAAACTCAAGATAATAGGTAGAGGCACAATTGAGGTATCTCCTACAATCACAATTCATAAAGTGCTTCTAATTAAGGACATGGAATTTAACTTGCTTAGTGTGAGTCAACTATGTGATATCGGGTATAGAGTTGAGTTTCATGCAAGAAAATATTTGATTAGACACAATGGCTCCAAAAATATCATGTTAGAAGGATATAGGAAAGCAAATCTTTATTATCTTAATCTCTCTTATGCTTCTAACATTTCTACCAAGTGTCTCATATCCAAAGAAGAAGAAGGATGGCTATTGCATCGGAGGCTTGGTCACATCAACATGAGGAACATAGCAAAAGTGGCCAAGATGGAATTGGTGAAAGGGCTACCAATGATCAAGTATGAAAAGAACAAAATGTGTGATCCATGCCAAGACGATAAGCAATCTAAGTCATCACATAAAGGTAAAACCTTAACTAGTACTTCTCTACCTTTGGAGTTATTGTATTTAGATTTATTTGATTGTCATAGTACTCTTTCGAAAGTAGTGTTAGTGATATGAGAAAAGTGTCCTAAGGCAATCGCCTTATGATTGTAATCATTTATTTTAATAAATGAATATTCACTATTTGAGTATAGATGTTTATGTATTTGATTGAGATCTTAAACTCATTTACTGAATGTCCGCAATACAATTCACAGCATGAGAGAATTTGTGATGAATTCACAACTAGTGATTATCTCTACATGTGCAATTGTAAAGTATTGAAATTGTCCCTAGTCGATGAATTGATAAATACGAACACTATCAATTCTGTTGAGACTAGCATGGGTTATTCTCTAATCAGCTGATTCTCACTAGCTGGTGACATTGGGATGTCCGGAGATAAACATGAATGCTAGTTAAGAGAACTAGTTCATTGGAGTGACTGGCTGTAAAACTTCATATGGTAGTCTACATATAGATATGTCAATGAAGTTCTTACTACAACTTAAGTGCGATATTCCTTTGACTTGCAGTGTTCAAGTCATCTTGGTCATGACTTATACTTTGACATCTTAAGCAAGCATCTCCAAGGATGTGTGGACCCAGGATGATTGGGTATAAGCCGAAGTGCCCGAAGATGTTTGAACAGTCTACAAAGGATTCACCACTCCTTGCGAGGAGATGTATACCCGAGGCCTATCGTCGGACTGTTACTCGAAGCCTCTGGCCAGAGCATGACATGTTCAGAGTATGAATCTCTTAAATACATGAGAGTAATTAGAATCCGTAGGACGAGAAAACGTTACTTGGGCTAGGTGTGACATAGTCAGCCTAGTGGGGACTGACACACATAGACCATGTCCTGAACCAAGTGGGAATAAGATGGTGAAGGGAATGGGGCACGATTCATTAAAGTTGCTAAAGGGTTTCAGAATAGTTTCTGAGGTCAACCGTTGATCTTTCGATTAATTGGGGATCATGATGTACTACTAGGTGTCACTCATGATCGTTCTATAATTGGTTAATTTTAGACGGCCAACATAAATCGAAAGCCTATTTAGTCGCACGCACTACGAGTAATCCGAGGGATTTAAAATGAGTTGAAAATTGGATTTTCCAATCAAGAGAGATTAGGTTTGGTTGAGCCAAATGATAAGTCGAATCTGAATTTTTCAGAGACGCATCAGAAGCGTAAAATGGCTAAGTCTTTTGAAGACTTAATAGATGAATTAAATGAGTTTAATTCATTGGGGCGTGGCTTGGATGGGCCGGCCAAAGAGGGTCTCCACCCTCTTTTCTTGGCCGGCCACAACAAAGGGAGAGAACCAAGTTTTTAGTTCAATTTATAAAATAAACCAATTGTGTGGTTTGTTTTATAAAATTATGGATGATATAAATTTTTATATAATAAACCAAGGTTTGGTAAATTTTTCATGGAAATTAAAATGAACCATGGATTGGTTTATTTTATTTTATAAAATCAATCATGGATTGATTTACCATGATAAGAAAATTTATTCCATAAGAAAAAAGGAGACTTGGTCGGTTTTTATCATGAATTAAAATATGATAAAATTTGGCATGATGGAATAAGTCATAGAAAATTTATTCCATAAGAAAAAAGAGACTTGGCGGTTGAGAGACCACTATATAAAGGACCCAAGGCAAGACTTGAAAAATAATCGAAGTATTCTTGCCTGGGCTCTCTCCCTCTCCTCCCTTCTTTCTCTTGGCCAGCCACAAGGCTCTTCTCCCTTCTTCTTGCCGTGAGCACAAGGAGAAGCACCGAGGCGACAAAGTTCTTCCGTTGGGACGATCTTCCTCTCCGGCCATTATCACCTTAAGATTGGGCGCAAGTCATCTTCCTCCTCGCCGGAATTGTGATTCCGGCCAACCTTGGTAGTGAGTTTTTCCGATGTGATTACTTCTCTCTTATTTTTCTTGTCGCGTTCTCGGAGAATCTAGTAGTTCTCGAGAACACGAAACTCGTGGCTTTGCGAAGTCATCCCGAAGATACTCGGCGTGGACGCGAATAGAGGCGGAGCTTCCGAGGGACGCATACGGTTGGATCTCGTCCCTTCCTTCGAGTTACGCGAGGTATTAAGTAAATTAGTTTATGTTTCTGCAAAATTTTAAATATATGATCATGTCTACACAAGATAAAGTTGCATGCTTAGATGTGTGGTTAAATAATTTGAGAAATTATTTATACTAAACCTTCCACTGCACGTAATTAATTTTAAAATTACGAACCCGCATCCATGTCAACATGCACCCGGTCCCAACAGTAGTATCAGAGCCGGTTAGTGTTCGACATAATCATATAATTGTTTTGTGGAAAACTTTGTCAAGATCTCAATTTTGGAAAATTTTCCAATTATGGAAACTTTCCAATTATAGTAAATTTCCGATTTAGGAATTTCAAGGTTTGGAAATCCTCATGAAATTTCGTAAACTTTTGAAATATCCCTGTTTCTGAAATTTTATGATAATTGTGAAAACCTTTCATTTTTGGAAACTTTCCAATTTTGGAAATTTCCTATTTTGAAAATTTTCCAATTTTGGAAAAACGTAAGTTTTCTTTGTACCAGAAACTTACAATTATTCTGAAAACCTTTTATTTTTGGAAACTTTCCATTTATGGAAAGCTCGTAATTTTGGACACTTTCTTTCAAGAAAGTCTAGACAAATTATGGGAATATTAATTGGCATTTAAATTCATAATTGGAAATTAAATTATTTACAAATTTTTTATTTTGGATTGAACCTCGGGGAGCCGTCCAATTTAAAGTTAGTTGTTATAATTAAATTTCCTAAATTGAATTTAAACTGTCAAATGTTTAATTTGGATTGAGCCTCGGGGAGCCGTCCAAATTAAATTATTGATCTTAATTTTCCATAAATAAAATATGTGATCAAATGTTGGAAATTTTGAGGTGATTCTCAAACGATAATTTCATTATTTGATTTATGAGGTGATGCTCTTACATATTATTGTCTCCAAAATTAATTAGGAAAATTATTTCCTATAGAGTATATTTCCATAAATATGATTTTCATGAAAATAATATGTGGTTGAATTAAGGGAATCTGTCTCTTAATTTAATAAGATTTGATTTAGAGAAATCAAAGTCTTAAACATATTATTTCCGAAATTGATTATGATAATTTAGGAAATTGTTTCCCAAAACAATTCCTTGAATAAAGTATGAAATTAGAATTCGGAAATTCAGAAATCCGGTTCCTAATTCAATTAATGAGACTTGATAAATTAAGTCACATACATACTTTATTAAGGAAATCGATAGTACATGACATAATTATATGTCATGGATGTGCTTAAAAGAAAAAGATGAGACCCAAAACCCCTTACAAAATATTAAGGCCAACACCTTCCATTAATATGGTTAGAACCGGAGATTTGTTTCTCGTTTGGGTTGATGGACACATCCATGCCCGGCTTGAACCTCAACATGTTCAAACCATGGAATTAGTTTATGATTAATATAGTTGGAGTAAGAGGTCAATCCATAGTTTTGGTTCTTGGACACATCCAAGCCTGACTAAACGGTTGAATGAGCTCCAACCATATTAAAATTATTTCTTGATTAATGGGTCAGCATTAAACTTGGAGCATCGATTTGTTGTGCCACAGCCAAGGTCGATATAAAGAGAGGTGTAGTTGGGTGCTATGTATATTGTTGCATACTTGTTAATGAGTTAACAACCCAATGATATATGCAAACATTCAATTAGTTGATAGCATAATGTGATAGTTACATATGTGTAATATGTAATCGGTATAATTACCTACCTTCATAGTTAAGAATAACATGATAGACTCTAGCCGTGGTTGTTCTTATCTATGATTGGATATCAACCTATTTGGAGATGTTCCTACGATCTCCCGAATTGATAAAAAGGGTTATTCAATTCGAAAAATAAATAGGATTTAATTAATGTATATTGATGCATTCTTTATCATTCTCATCACACAACCTCAATTTGTATTTCCAGGATAATTACCTGATCATGTCTTCTCTGAATTTGCGTTCCATTTTGGACACCAATAAGTTAACTAAGGCCAAAAGGATTGAAAAGGCACCAAAAGGCACTTGCCATCATTGCAGTAAGGAGGGCCACTGGCGAAGAAACTGCAAGGTTTATCTTAAGTCCTTGAAGAAGAAGGCATCCGATGCCCCATCCTCTTCAGGCATCTTCATTATTGAATGTCACTCTATTTCCTTGTACACCTGGATACTTGATACTGGGTGTAGCTCACATATATGTAATGACATACACGGGCTGAGGAATAGAAGAAGACTCGTCAAGGGAGAAGCGAATTTGCGAGTTGGAAATAGAGCAAATATTGCTGCTATTGCCATCGGAACATATTTGCTAAAGCTCCCTACTGGACTTGTCTTAGAATTGGATAATTGTTATTTTGTTCCTTCGTTAATAAAGAACATTGTATCTATTTCATGCTTGAATGAAAAGGGTTACCATTTAACTTTTAGTAACAATTGCTGTTACATAACTTTAAATGGTGTTCTTTATGGGACCGGAACTTTATGCAATAGTATCTACACGTTAGATTTATCCAGTGACGGTTTCAATATCGAAGTTAGCAACAAACGTGCTCGAATAGATAATCAAATAGACTCCTATACGTGGCATTGTCGTCTTGGCCATGTAAGCAAGAAACGCATGACCAAATTACACCGATGTGGAATTCTGGAATCATTTGAACCTAGTTCATTTGATACATGCGAATCATGCTTAAAAGGCAAGATGACCAAATTACCCTTTTCCGAAAAAGGTAAACCAGTGGGAGAATTGTTTGGTCTAATACATACTACTGTATGTGGACCAATGTCAACTCTTGCACAAGGAGGCTATAGCTACTTCATTACCTTTATCGATGATCACTCACGATTCGGGTATGTGTTCTTAATGAAACACAAATCTGAAGCTTTTGAGAAATTCAAGGAGTTCAGAAGTGAAGTAGAGAAACAGCTTGGCAAAAGTATTAAGATACTTCGATCCGATCGGGGTGGTGAATACTTAAGTCAAGAGTTTTAAGATTATCTTAGGGACAATGGGATATTGTCTCAATGGACTCCGCCATATACACCACAGCATAATGGTGTATCTGAGAGGCGTAACCGAACCTTGATGGACATGGTTAGATCTATGATGAATCATGCAACTCTTCCAAAATCCTTTTGGGGCTATGCGCTTAAGAAAGCTGTTTACTTACTAAACAGTGTCCCGACCAAGGTAGTCTCTACTACTCCATATGAGATTTGGAATAGTAAGAAACCTCACTTAACTCACCTTAAGATATGGGGTTGTCCTGCTTATGTGAAGCGGAATGCATCAGACAAATTGGATGCTAAGTCTGATAAATGTCTATTTATTGGATACCCTAAGGAAACGAAGGGTTACCAATTCTATCATCCCTTGGAACAAAAGGTGTTTGTTTCAAGGCATGCTGTATTTCTAGAAAAAGAATTTCTTTTACAAGAAAACAGTGGGAGTGACATTGAACTTAATGAAGTTCAAGAAACTCCAATAGACATTACAGAGACACCTAGTCTAGGCCCACAACCGATAATTCATAATGATGAGCTATCAGTTGAACCTAAAACAACACCACCTCTTCGTAGGTCTGATAGGGCATGCAATATTCTAGAGAGATACGGATTTCTCGTAAGTGAATCGAACGACGTGTTACTCATAAGCGATGATTAACCTATCAGTTATGAAGATGTCCTGAAAAGTTCAGAAAGGGACAAATGGCTTGAAGCCATGAAGTCGGAAATGGATTCCATGTACAAAAATCAAGTATGGGACTTGGTTAACCCACTTGAAGGGATTAAGCCTATAGGGTGTAAGTGGGTTTTCAAGAAGAAAATTGACATGGAAGGTAATGTTGTTACCTTTAAGGCTAGATTAGAGGCAAAACGATATCGTCAGAAACAAGGAATTGATTATGACGAAACCTATTCGCCAGTAGCTATGCTTAAATCCATTCGGATGCTCCTGGCCATAGCAGCTCATTATGATTATGAGATATGGCAAATGGATGTGAAAATAGCTTTCCTTAATGGAAACCTGCTTGAGGATGTATACATGATACAACTTGAAGGTTTCACATCGGTTGATAAAACCAAAGTATGCGAGCTTCGACGATCCATATATTGACTAAAGCAAGCATCCAGGAGCTGGAACATCCGTTTTGATGAGACAATCAAAGAGTTTGATTTCTCACAAAATCCTGACGAACCTTGTGTGTACAAGAAGGTTAGTGGGAGTGCAGTCGTATTCCTAGTGTTATATGTCGATGACATATTACTTATAGGAAACGATATATCAGTCTTACAGTCAGTTAAAATTTGGTTGTCCAAAACTTTCTCCATGAAAGACCTGGGAGAAGCAACCTATATCCTTGGGATTAGAATCTATAGAGATAGATCAAAACGGTTGCTTGGTCTTTCGCAGCCTACATATATAGACCGTGTGCTAGAAAGGTTTAGCATGTCGGAATCCAAGAAAGGATACCTTCCCATCAGGCATGGGATCAACCTTTCGAAGTCTATATGTCCGCGCACAAAAGACGTGAGGATTTGCATGAATAAGATTCCTTATGCATCCGCGATAGGATCTATCATGTATGCTATGTTATGTACTAAGCCCGATGTATCGTATGCTCTGAGCATCACAAGCAGATACTAGTCTGATCCAGGAATGGATCATTGGGTGGCTGTCAAGACAATCCTCAAGTACTTGAGAAGAACTAAGGATGTGTTCCTAATATATGGAGAAGGTGATAAGGTAATACGTGGGTATATAGATGCCAGTTTCCAGACAGATAAGGATAACTCCAAATCTCAGTCCGGATACGTATTTATTTTGAATAGAGGCGTAATAAGTTGGAAGAGTTCTAAGCAAGACACCGTAGCGGATCCTACCACGGAAGCAGAATATATTGCAGCTTCGGAAGCAACAAAGGAAGCAGTCTGGATCAAGAAGTTTGTCTCAGAACTTGGTGTGGTTCCAACCATTGATGAAGCAATACCGGTATATTGCGACAACAATGGAGCTATTGCACAAGCGAAGGAACCAAGGTCTCATCAGCGATCCAAACATGTGCTTCGCCGCTAACATCTGATCAGAGAGATTATAAGTAGGAATGATATACAAATTGAGAAAATTCCCACTGAAAGGAATTTAGCGGATCCTTTAACTAAGGTCTTGCCTCAAAGCAAGTTTGAGGGTCATGTTAGAGCCTGTGGTATTGGATACCGTAGCGATTGGCATTAGGCCAAGTGGGAGTTTGTTAGTGATATGAGGAAAGTGTCCTCAGGCAATCGCCTTATGATTGTAATCATTTATTTTAATAAATGAATATTCACTATTTGAGTATACATGTTTATGTATTTGATTGAGATCTTAAACTCATTTACTGAATGTCCGCAATACAATTCACAGCATGAGAGAATTTGTGATGAATTCACAACTAGTGATTACCTCTATATGTGCAATTGTGAAGTATTGAAATTGTCCCTAGTCGATGAATTGATAAATATGGACACTATCAATTCTGTTGAGACTAGCATGGGTTATTCTCTAATCAGCTGATTCTCACTGGCTGGTGACATTGGGATGTCCGGAGATAAACATGGATGCTAGTTAAGGGAACTAGTTCATTGGAGTGACTGGCTGTAAAACTTCATATGGTAGTCTACATATAGATATGTCAATGAAGTTCTTACTGCATCTTATGTGCGATATTCCTTTGACTTGTGGTGTTCAAGTCATCTTGGTCATAGAGACTTATACTTTGACATCTTAAGCAAGCATCTCCAAGGATGTGTGGACCCAGGATGATTGGGTATAAGCCGAAGTGCCCGAAGATGATTGAACAGCCTACAAAGGATTCACCACTCCTTGCGAGGAGATGTATACCCGAGACCTATCGTCGGATTGTTACTCGAAGCCTCTGACCAGAGCATGACATGTTCAGAGTATGAATCTCTTAAATACATGAGAGTAATTAGAATCCGTAGGACGAGAAAACGTTACTTGGGCTAGGTGTGACATAGTGTGACGTAGTCAACCTAGTGGGGACTGACACACATAGACAATGTCCTGAACCAAGTGGGTATAAGATGGTGAAGGGAATGGGGCACGATTCATTAAAGCTGCTGAAGGGTTTCAAAATAGTTTCTGAGGTCAACCGTTGATCTTTCGATTAATTGGGGATCATGATGTACTACTAGGTGCCACTCATGATCGTTCTATAATTGGTTAATTATAGACGGTCAACATAAATTGAAAGCCTATTTAGTTGCACACACTACGAGTAATCCAAGGGATTTAAAACGAGTTGAAAATTGGATTTTCCAATCAAGAGTGATTAGGTTTGGTTGAGCCAAACGATAAGTCGAATCTGAATTTTTCAGAACGTATCGGAAGCGTAAAATGGCTAAGTCTTTTGAAGACTTAATAGATGAATTAAATGAGTTTAATTCATTGGGGTGTGGCTTGGATGGGCCAACCAAAGAGGGTCTCCACCCTCTTTGCTTGGTCGGCCACAACAAAGGGAGAGAACCAAATTTTTGGTTCAATTTATAAAATAAACCAATTGTGTGGTTTGTTTTATAAAATTATGGATGATATAAATTTTTATATAATAAACCAAGGTTTGGTTTATTTTTCATGGAAATTAAAATGAACCATGGATTGGTTTATTTTATTTTATAAAATCAATCATGGATTGATTTACCATGATAAGAAAATTTATTCCATAAGAAAAAAGGAGACTTGGTCGGTTTTTATCATGAATTAAAATATGATAAAATTTGGCATGATGGAATAAGTCATAGAAAATTTATTCCATAAGAAAAAAGAGACTTGGCGGTTGAGAGGCCACTATATAAAGGACCCAAGGCAAGACTTGAAAAATAATCGAAGTATTCTTGCCTGGGCTCTCTCCCTCTCCTCCCTTCTTTCTCTTGGCCAGCCACAAGGCTCTTCTCCCTTCTTCTTGCCGTGAGCACAAGGAGAAGCACCGAGGCGACAAAGTTCTTCCGTTGGGACGATCTTCCTCTCCGGCCATTATCACCTTAGGATTGGGCGCAAGTCATCTTCCTCCTTCTCGCCGGAATTGTGATTCCGGCCAACCTTGGTAGTGAGTTTTTCCGATGTGATTACTTCTCTCTTGTTTTTCTTGTCGCGTTCTCGGAGAATCTAGTAGTTCTCGAGAACACAAAACTCGTGGCTTTGCGAAGTCATCCCGAAGATACTCGGCGTGGACGCGAATAGAGGCGGAGCTTCTGAGGGACGCTTACGGTTGGATCTCGTCCCTTCCTTCGAGTTACGCGAGGTATTAAGTAAATTAGTTTACGTTTCTACAAAATTTTAAATATATGATCATGTCTACACAAGATAAAGTTGCATGCTTAGATGTGTGGTTAAATAATTTGAGAAATTATTTATGCTAAACCTTCCGCTGCACGTAATTAATTTTAAAATTACGAACCCGCATCCATGTCAACATGCACCCGATCCCAACAAGTAGGAAGTAAATATTACTTGGTAATTGTTGATATTTTTCTAGATATACTTGGGTGTATTTCATGAAACATAAGGATGAATCTTTAGAGATATTTGTAGGATTTAGTAACAGAGTTGAAAATGAGAAACATCTCAAAATCAACCGTATTAGAAGTGATTATGGTGGAGAGTTTGAAAATTCAAACTTCTCTCATTTTTGTCTAGAGAATGGGTACAAACATGAATTTTCATGTCCAAGAACCCCACAACAAAATAGTGTTGTAGAAAGATGGAATGGGGCTTTACAAGAAGCGACTAGGACTATGCTTAATGCTTACTCCTTACGTAGCTATTTTTGGGCAGAAGCGGTAAATACCGCTTGCTACATCCAAAACCGAGTTTTAATTCATAGATTTTTAAGAAAAATACCTTTTGAATTGTGGAATGAGAGAATTCCTCAAATTCACTATTTTAGAATTTTTGGGTGTAAGGTCTATATTTTGAACACTAAGGAAGATCTAAGAAAATTTGAGTCTAAGGCGGATGAAGGAATTTTAGTTGGATATTCATCTACTAGTAGAGGGTATAGAGTGTATAACAAGAGGACTAGAGTGGTTGAGGAATCTTCCAATGTGGATTTTGATGAGTCTACTAGCACTTACCCTAGGAAGTCCTCCATTTACAAGGATATAGAAGAAAATCAAAACATTACCCAAGAAATGCAAGACTTACATTTAGGGGGCATTGATCAAGGGGGGAGGGAGAAGTGCATTGGAAGAAGAAAAAGGTAATGATAATTATGTAGTAAATGAGCCTATAAACTCTAGGACTCTAAGACAGCAACAAGATCATCCTATTGACCAAATAGTTAGGGATGTTACCCAAGGAGTAAGGACTAGATCCTACTTTAGAGATTATACTAGTCAAATTGCCTTAATTTCACAACTAGAGCCAAAATCAATTGATGAAGCTTTAGGTGATGTGGATTGGATTCTAGCCATGCAAGATGAGTTGAACCAATTTGAAAGGAGTGAAGTGTGGGAGTTGGTTCCTAGACCCAATGATAGTACCATTGTCACAATAAGATGGGTTTTAGGAACAAATTGGATGATTAAGGGAAAATTACTAGAAACAAGGCTAGGTTAGTGGCAAGGAGTTTCAATCAAGTTGAGGGCCTTGATTATGATGAAACATATGCTCCCGTAGCTAGATTGGAATCCATCCGGATTTTATTAGGATATGCCGCTCACATGGGTTTTAAGCTTCATCAAATGGATGTGAAATCGGCATTTCTTAATGGGGTTATTAAGGAGGAAGTGTATGTAGAGCAAGCACCCGAGTTTGAAAATACAAACTACCCTAATCATGTCTATAAACTAAGGAAAGCTTCATATGGATTAAAACAAGCACCCCGGGCTTGGTATGAAAGGCTCTCATCTTTCTTAGTATCCAAGGGTTTTAGAAGGGGAATAATTGATCCAACTTTATTTCTAAAATCTAAGGATAAAGAAATTTTTGTGGCTCAAGTTTATGTTGATGACATCATTTTTATGTCAACAAATAGTGAGTTTCTTCATGAGTTTATCAAGTGTATTGAGAATGAGTTTGAAATGAGTCTTGTTAGGGAATTGACCTTCTTCTTAGGATTACAAGTCAAACAAACAAATGAAGGGACTCATGTTTATCAAACAAAATATGCTAAAGAAATTATCAAAAAGTTTGGGTTAGAAAATGCTAAGGTAGTATCCACCCTCATTGGCACAAATGTCAAAATGGATAGTGATCTTGAGGGGAAGATAGTGGATCCAAGGCAATATAGGAGCATAATTGGTAGCTTGTTGTACCTAACCGCTAGTAGACCGGATATATTATTTGCGGTAGGTATGTGTGCAAAGTATCAATCTTGTGCCAAATAGTCTCACCTAGTGGTTGTAAAAAGGATCTTAAGGTATATTAAGGGTACTCTTAATGTCGGTCTTTGGTATCCTAGAACTCCAAACATTGAACTATTTGGATACACCGACTCTTATTATGCGGGTTGCAAATTAGATAGAAAGAGTACTAGTGGGGGTATCAATTTCTTGGTTCATCCCTAGTTAGTTGGAGTAGTAGAAAACAATCATGTGTTACCTTATCAACAACCGAGACTGAATATGTAGCAATGGGTGGTTGTGTGTCTCAATTACTTTGGATCATGCATACCTTAGAAGATTATGAGTTTCTTACACCAAGGTCAAGGTTTTATGTGACAATATGAGTACTATTAATTTGACTAAAAATCCGGTGCATCACTCTAGGATAAAACACATTGCAGTGAAGCATCACTTCATTAGGAATCATGTGGCAAGGGGTGACATAGAATTACATTATGTTGAATCAAAGTCTAACCTTGCCGACATATTTACCAAGCCTCTTCCTGAAGCGGAGTTCACATCTCTAAGAAGAGGACTAGGTATGTGTTTTGTAAAAGTGTAGGATTGACCTTGGAGTAATATAATGGGAAGGTATTGCTTGAACCATTAGGATGATACAAATGATTCACTTGTGCTTATGGCATATTGTTGGGTTATTGGATGTGTCACATTATTGAAAATAGACCAACTATGGGGAAAATAAATGTTTAATTAATGTACATCTTGCCCAAAGATCATAGTTAGACATTTTAAATAATTTGAAAACATTTCTGTATTTTGTTTACTATGTCATCTATTTGTGAAACACATCATTTCAAAACTAGGAAGAAAGTTTGATACAAAGTTGAAGATTTTCAAAGATTTTGAGTTTTTATCAAAAAGTCAAACATGTTTAGCTTTTTCATGAAGTCATATTTTTCTCTGCTAGAATACATCATATGAAACATGTTTGCAAATTTTCGTGTTTTTTTGAATTTTGTGGAATTAATGGTGCATTTCTGAAATTTGGCCCAGAATCTAAAAAAATTTAGACTGAAACGTATCAGTCGACTGCCCTGCGGGCAATCGACTGATCTTTCTATGAATTAGCTGAAAGAAGGGACCAGTCGACTGATACCTATCTCAGTCGACTAGTACTTCTGATTTCTGATTTCTGCGATTTTTTCAGAAGGAGAAAGGTGTGCTTATTGTTGCTTTGGGCAATCCATTTGATGGTGTCAAAGGGGGAGAATTGGGTGGTTTAAGTTAGTGTTTATAACTTAACTTATGATTTATGCAAATTGAAAATTGGGTGTGAGGGCATAGGTTAAGGGGGAGGTTGCCTCTTCTTTTTACTATGTCTATAATTTTCAATTGTTGTTGTTTTACCTAACTTAAACATATTGCCGCACATCAAAAAGGGGGAGATTGTTGGAGCAATCACCCCAAGTATGATCGGGAGGATCATGGTTTTGATGTGTGTGTGTCAATATGGTTATGTTAGGGTTTTATGTTGTTTTGATATGTGTGATTGAGTCTTGCAGGACTTGGTGAGTCACAGATGGTGTACGCATCCGAGGGATGAGAGTCGAGGGAAGAGGACTCCAAGGACAAGTCGGGTGAAGTGGACTTCAAAGGGCATACGTGAAGGATGACATGAAGGCAAGTCGAGGGCTTGTGTGCGTATATGAGGGACAATAGCCGGTAGAAGAGGACTTCAAGGGGGAAGCCAAGGGAGTGGACTTGAAGGCATATGCGAAAGGTGGTCTTCGGAGTGAGGAAGAGTGCAAATATAAGCTAGGCAGTCGACTGGGGATGGATCAGTCGACTGCCAGCGCAATACTCGAACTCACAGAAAGATCAGTCGACTAGTCCAGGACCAGTTGACTGATCAGGTCGAAAAACTAGTCGTTGGCTAGCATTGCGGTGGAATCAGTCGACTGCCCTGGGGGCAGTCGACTGGTATCAGGCTGGACAGCTTAAGGAGCTGTCCTCTACTCTATTTAAAGGGAGACTTTTGAGCAGGTCAAGGTTACGGTTCTTGTGTGTAGAATAGTGTCTCAAGTGTTCAAAGTCTCCAACTCTTCCTCTCACTTTCATTTCACTTTGTAAAGAGGAAGAGTGTCATTTGTGAAGGTTTCTCCACCTTGAAGGAGACATTCATAGTGGAGCTCGTGCATGTGTGTGGTGGATCCTTGGACTAGTCAATTCTTTGAGGTGGATACCAAGTAAATCAGGGGGTTAGCATTGTTTTTATTGTTTTTATTGATTTTGTTTTGTGTTGAGCTAACATCTTTGCAGACAAAATCGAAAGAAAGTTATTCACCCCCCCTCTAGCTTGACGCCTCGATCCTAACAATGTTGTTCCTTTATAGTTTTCACAACTATTTATATTGTCACACATATCTATTTCTATACCCGTAGAATCCACTTGGACTCACCACCTATTACTCTATTTTTATTTTCAGGTTGATTAGTCACCAAGGGAGCTCAGTTGCCAGTTCCACGTCCCAACGACTCCAGCTTTGAGTTTTCTGCTCGTTTATGTTTCTAGTGTATCCTATTCTTCATGTACTATATTTGTTTACATCATGGTCAATTGGCGTTGTATTTAAGGCGTGGACTGTATTTTGAGTCTTTGTGGTTCCTATGTGTGGTGTTGTATAAATATTTCAAATTGTTCATCGTACAAGGGAGATGATGTCCGATTGTATATTGGACCAGTGACTCATCTCTCTCGGGGCGTAGCAATGGCGATGAGAAAGAAGAGGGAGGCAAAGAAGAAGACCAGCATAACGAGGGAGTCGACGCGAGCGATGGTGCAGAGGTCGCTCTACATGTCACGAAAGTGGGACGGGAGCGAGGGCAAGAGGGGGAAGGGGCTTTTGAAAAGAGGGGTGAGCTTGGCAACGACGTCGAAGATGAGGGGGGCGATGTATTAGGCGGAGAGGGAGAGAAAGGAGTAGGAGAGGAGGTGGAGGAAGAGGAGGAGGAGAGAAAAAAAGAAAGTGAAAATTTTTAGGGTTTCACGAAGGAGGAGAGGGTTATAAGTTCCTTTGATGAAGGGGTTGAAATGGAGAAGACAATGGTCCCAATTTCAATTTCTAGCGAAAATTTTAGCCGGGAAAAAGACAACAGTCCTATTTTCATGTACAACAGTTTAAAACCGTTGTCTTATTATCAAAATAACAACAGTTTTATGCACTACTGTCCCAACCGTTATTAAAGATAAAAAAATCTCTCTGAAAGACAATAGTTTGGAAAATCATTGTAAAATCCATTATTATTTATGAAAATTGTTACGTTAAAAACAACGAATAGTATAAAACTGTTGTCTTTGATGCTAAGTATTTGTTAATAGACAACATTTTTGATAAAAACAGTTGCATTTGCAAAATTCACAACAATTTAGGCCAAAAACTATTGTAAATATACTGTTGTTAAAACACATTCTTCTTGTAGTGTAATCAAAAGATAATTATTTAAAATTAATAATAGTTAATCAACTAAAATCTTAATTAATTCAAAATTCAAAACCTAATACTATAATTTGAAATTTTAATCTTATTTTGCAAATCAATAAATCGAATAATTAATTCTAAACTTAATCCTTAATAAAATCTATTAAATTAATAATAATTAATCAATAAACTTAATCCTAAAATTAATTTATTCAAAATGAGTTTAAATCAACCTTAAACATAAACCTTATTGAATCAAATTCAATTAACCGAATTTAATTATAACCCAACTTGAAATTAACTTTAACTTAATCTAATTCACTTAATAAATAAATAAATAATTTAACCTTATATTTAAAACTTAACAAATCTTTAATTCTAAACTTAATTTAATCTTAACAAATCAAATTAATTAATCATTAATTCAAAATTTTTAATAATTTAATCCACAAAATTAATTGTAGTCCTTAATTATCTTTAACTTGATAAAAAAACTTTACCTAAATTAATCCATTATGATAATCTTAACTCTAAACCAATAAAATCAACTAATCTAACATAATTCAATCTAAAATCAACTTAACTAACCTTATTTATTAATTAACCCTAACAATGATCCTTAATAATTCTAAATTAATTAATGTTAAATTGAACTTAAATTAACTTAATTCAAAATAAATAATAAAATTTAATCTCAAACCTAATTTAATAAATTTAACTTTATAAATCCAATTAACCTGCAATTCAAATTTTAATTCTAAATTTAATTAATTCATAAATTATTCAAAACAAAACTAATTAATTAAAAACAAAGTTTAAATGAACTCAAACTCAAAATACCTTGACTTAATTAATTAAATAATCTTAATTCAATCCTAAACAAATTAAACAATCTTAATACAATCCTTAATTAAATAATTTTATTGAAAACAATTTAAATAGTTAATCAAAAGAATAATTAAATTCTAACTTAATTAATTAACTTAAATTTAAATCTAATTTTAACTCAAATCAAATTTAACTTAATCAATTATTAATTCAAAACGCTAAACTTGATATCAAAATTAATCAATTATATCATCTCACATAACTATATGATTTCCTTATTTGAAAATCTAGAATGGATAAAATGCTAAGAAAAGTAATTTGAAAATATTTCTTTGTTGATCAACACCTAAGCTTTTAGTTTCTTAAGTCAACCATGTATTCCTAAACACTTTAAGGATATCCTAATAGGTGTCAGGTTTATAGGTCATGTTGGTTTGATCCTTATATCTAATGTAAAGGAGCTTAAGAATACAAGAAATAAGCAGAAGACATAGCAAATGAGAATGATGACATGGGAAAGGAGCCGACAGGCTTAATGCGTCTGACGGACAAGATGACTATGGAAGAGTACACAGGTAGACGAGAAGGGCATGCGTGATATCTGAGGGACGAGAAGCCGAGGAGGAATACTACTCGAGGAAAAGGATCAGAAGTTGAGTTTGAGTATGCTCAATTTCGGATGACCATAAATCACCTAGAAGCACTAGAAGACTGGTCAATCCGAGGTTGACTAAAACCTATATAGTTGCCTGAGTCAACCTGGGGCCCCTGGACTCCAAGGCGCCGGAGGAGTCAACCCGAGAATGTTGTTTTATCCAAAACTAGCTGTTTTACAACCGTTGTAACGCAAATACGGTTTGACCCAACTCAGCCCTCCCCCCAAAACGAACACTGTTAGTGATATGAGAGAAGTGTCCTAAGGCAATCGCCTTATGATTGTAAACATTTATTCTAATAAATGATAATTCACTATTTGAGTATACATGTTTGAGTATTTGATTGAGATCTTAAACTCATCTACTGAATGTCCGCAATATAAATCACAGCATAAGAGAATTTGTGATGGGATCACAACTAGTGATTATCTCTACATGTGCAATTGTGAAGTATTGAAACTATCCCTAGTCGATGAATTGATAAAAACGGACAATATCAATTCTGTTGAGACTAGCATGGGTTATTCTCTAAATCAGCTGATTCTCACTGGCTGGTGACATTGGGATGTCCGGAGATAAACATGGATGCTAGTTAAGGGAACTAGTTCATTGGAGTGACTAGCTGTAAGACTTTATATGGGAATCTACATGTAGATATGTCAATGAAGTTCTTACTGCAGCTTAAGTGCGATATTCCTTTGACTTGCGGTGTTCAAGTCATCTTGGTCATGGAGACTTATACTTTAACATCTTAAGCAAGCATCTCCAAGGAGGTGTGAACCCAGGATGATTGGGTATAAGCCGAAGTGCCCGAAGATATTTGAACAGCCTACAAAGGATTCACCACTCCTTGCGAGGAGATGTATCCCCAGGCCTATCGTCGGATTGTTACTCAAAACCTATGGCCAGAGTATATCATGTTTAGAGTGCAAGTCTCTTAAATACATGAGAGTAATTAGAAATCCAATGAACGAGAAAGACACTACTTGGGCTAGGTGTGACGTAGTCAGCCTAGTGGGGACTGACACCATAGACCGTGTCCTGAACCAAGTGGGTATAAGGTGGTGAAGGGAATGGGGCACGATTTAGTAGAGCTGCTGAAGGGTTTCAGAATAATTTCTTCTGAGGTCAAACCGTTGATCTTTCAATTAATTGGGGGTCATGATGTACTACTAGGTGCCACTCATGACCGTTCTATAATTGGTTAATTATAGACGGCCAACATAAATCGAAAGCCTATTTAGTCACACGCACTACGAGTAATTCGAGGGATTTAAAACGAGTTGAAAATTGGATTTTCCGATCAAGAGAAATAAGTCGAATCTGAGTTAATCAGAGGCGCAATGGAAGCTAAAAATGGCTAAGTCTTTTGAAGGCTTTTTGGGCGAATTAAATGAGTTTAATTCGCGTTGGTTCGGCTCGGTTTGGCCGGCCAAAGAGGGTGCAAGCCCTCCTTGGTTGGCCGGCCACCTAGAGGGAGAAAAACCAATTAATTTTGGTTTAATCAATAAAATAAATCTAGCGCGATTTATTTTATAAATTATGGATAATAAATTTGTATAAAGAAATTTATATAAATAAATTTATAGAAATTTATTCTTTTTATGGAAGTTAAAATAATCCATGAATTGGTTTATTTTAATTTTATAAAATCAATTATGAATTGATTTTTCCATAATAAGAAAGTTTATAAATTTCTTATAAAATTTTATTCCATAATTTAAAGAGAAGAAGAATTTATTTTATTATAAATTAGTTATAATAAGACTAGGCTTAACGGAATAAGTCATAAGAAATTTTATAAGATAAAATTCTTATGATAACTAATTCCGTTAATTCCGTTAAAGAGGAGACTTAGCGAGGGAGAAGCAACTATATAAGGAACCATAGGCAAGCCTTGGATTCCTAACTAATCAATTGAGTATTGATATAGAGCTCCCTCTCTCTCTCTCTTTTATTCTCTTCTCCTTCCCTTCTCCCCACCTAGGGTCGGCGCCCACCTTGAGGCATCTAGGGCCGGCGCCCCTCTTGTGTGCTAGGGCCGGCGCAACTCCTCCCATAGAAGGTGGTTGCCGAGAGCTTCAAGAAGAAGGAGAAACAAAACAAGAAGAAGAAGAAGCGGATTGCGACTCCTCTCTTCTCGGAATTCGATTCCGTTTCTTTGTTGGTTAGTTTCCTTTCCTTTTCTCTTGTTCTTCTAGTTGTGCCTTTAGAGGATCTAGTAGTTCTCGTTGGCACAAAACTCGTGACTTTGCGAAGTCATCCCGAAGAGAACTCGGCGTGGACGCGAATAGAGGCGGAGCTTCCAAGGGACGCTACGGTTGAATCTCGTCCCTTTTTCGAGTTACGAAAGGTATAAAGTAAATTAGTTTACTTTTCCGCAATGTTTTATTTTATGATTATGTCAACACACCATAAGGTTGCATGCTAGATACGAAGTTAAAATAATTTAGGAAATTATTTTATGCAAATACTTCCGCTGCACGTAAAAATTTCAAATTTTACGAACTCGTATCCTTGTCAACATGCACCCGGTCCCAACAGTGGTATCAGAGCCGGTTAGTGTTCAACATAATCATATGATTGTTTTGCGGAACACTTTGTCATAATCTAAATTTCGGAAAAATTTTCAATTATGGATACTTTCCAATTATAATAAATTTTAGATTTAGGAATTTCAATGTTTGGAAATCCTCATGAAATTTCGCAAACGTTTGAAATTTCCTAGTTTCTGAAATTTTATAATAATTGTGAAAACTTCCCATCTTTGGAAACTTTTCAATTTTGGAAATTTTCTATTTTACAAATTTTCCAACTTTGGAAATATGTAAGTTTTCTTTGTACCAGAAACTTACAATTATTCTGAAAACCTATTTATGAAATCTCACAATTTTGGGCACTTTATTTTAAGAAAGTCTAGACAAATTCATGGACTGTTAATTGACAATTAAATTTGAATTGGTTTTTAAATTGACAACAAAATTCTTTATTTTGGATTGAGCCTCGGGGAGCCATCCAATTTAAAGTTAGTTGTTGTAATTTAATTTCCCAATTTTAAATTGAAATTGTCATGTTTGATTTAGATTGAGCCTCGGGGAGCCGTCCAATTGGATTTACAACAAATTACTTTTCTTTGGGTATCTGAGCCTCGGGGAGCCACCCTTAGAAAACGATTTATTGTAATTAATTAAATCCATGAATAAAATATGTTTGAAGAGGTGATGCTCTTACATATTGTTGTCTCCAAAATTAATTAGGAAAATGGTTTCCTATAGAGTTTTCTTAAATGAGATTTTCATGAAAATAATATGTAGTTGAATTAAAGGATTTGTCTCTTAATTTAATAAGATTTGATTTAGAGAAATCAAAGTCTTGAACATATTATTTCCGAAATTGATTATGAAAATTTAGGAAATTGTTTCCCAAAACAATTCCTTTAATAAAGTATGAAATTTCAATTAGGAAATCCGGTTCCTAATTCAATTCATGAGACTTGATAAATTAAGTCACATACATACTTTATTAAGGAAATCGTTAGTCATGACATAATCATATGTCATGAATGTGCTTAGAAAAGATGAGACCCAAAACCCCTTATAAAATATTAAGGCCAACACCTTCCATTAATATGGTTAGAATCGGAGTTTTGTTTCTAGTTTGGGTTGATGGACACATCCATGCCCGGCTTGAACCTTAACATGTTCAAACCATGGAATTAGTTTATGAATAATATAGTTGGAGTCAGAGGTCAATCCTTAGTTTTGGTTGTTGGACACATCCAAGCCTAACTAAACGGTTGAATGAGCTCCAACCATATTAAAACTATTTCTTGATTAATGGGTCAGCCTTAAGCTTGGAGCATCGATTTGTTGTGCCACAGCCAAGGTCGATGTAAAGAGAGGTGCAGTTGGGTGCTATGTATAATGTTGCATACTTGTTAATGAGTTAACAACCCAATGATTTATGCAAACATTCAATTAGTTGATAGCATAAAGTGATAGTTACATATATGTGATGTGTAATCGGTATAATTACCTACCTTCATAGCTAAGAAAAACTTGATGGCCACATTCATGGTTGTTCATATCTATGGTTGGATATCAACCTATTTGGAGATGTTCCTACGATCTCCCGAATTGATAATAAGGGTGATTCAATTCGTAAAATAAATAGGATTTAATTTATGTATATTGATACATTCTTTATCAATCTTCTCAAATAATCTCAATTTGTATTTCTAGGATAAACACTCGATCATGTCTTCTATAAACTTGCGTTCCATTTTGGACACAAATAAACTGACTGGGCCGAACTTCATGGACTGGCTTCGAAACCTGAGGATAGTCCTCAAGGCGGAGAAGCTAGCCTATGTCCTTGAAGATCAACTTCCCACCCATCCTCCAGAGAATGCAACTCCAGACCAATTGTTGGCCTATCAGAAACATATGACCGATTCTGAACTTGCGAGTTGCATCATGCTAGCCTCTATGGTACCTGAGCTGCAAAAGCAGCATGAGCATATGGATGCTTATACCATCATCTTCCATCTTCATGAGTTGTTTGAAGAGCAGGCGAGATCCAAAAGGTTCGAAGTCTCCAGACTCCTCTTCACCACTAAGATGCAGGAAGGCACTTCTGCCTCGCAGTTTGTGTTAAAGATGTTGGGGTACATTGAGCGACTGAGCGCACTCGGTTTTGCAATGGATCATGAACTAAGTATTGACTTAATTCTGAGTTGTTTGCCCAAGAGTTATTCACAATTTGTGATGAACTATTGGATGAACAAACTAGAGACCACCATTCCTGAGTTGCTCAACCTGCTGAAGACTGTGGAGCCTTCTGTAAAGCCAGATCAAAAAGCGGTACTGTTAGTTGGTTCCTCGAAGAAAGGTTCTAAGAGGAAGGCCAAAGAACAGAACAAAGGGAAGAAGAAAAAGGCCAAGAAGACTGAAAAGAAACCAAAAGGAACTTGCCATCATTGTGGCAAGGAGGGTCACTAGCGAAGAAACTGCAAGGTTTATCTTGAGTCCTTGAAAAAGAAGGCATCCGATGCCCCATCCTCTTCAGGTATCTTCGTTATTGAATGTCACTCTATTTCCTCAGATACCTGGGTACTTGATACTGAGTGTAGCTCACATATATGTAATGACATACAGGGGCTAAGGAATAGAAGAAGACTCGTCAAGGGAGAAGCGAATTTGCAGGTTGGAAATGGAGCAAGGATTGCTGCTGTTGCCATCGGAACATATTTGCTAAAGCTCCCAACTGGACGTGTCTTAGAATTGGATAATTGTTATTTCGTTCCTTCGTTAATAAAGAACATTGTATCTATTTCATGTTTGAATGAAAAAGGTTATCATTTAACTTTTAGTAACAATTGTTGTTACATAACTTTAAATGACGTTCTTTATGGAAATGGAACTTTGTGCAATGACATCTACACGTTAGATTTATCCAGTGACGTTTTCAATATCGAAGTTAGCAACAAACGTGCTCGAATAGATAATCGAATAGACTCCTACACTTGGCATTGTCGTCTTGGCCATGTAAGTAAGAAACGCATGACCGAATTACACCAATGTGGAATTTTAGAATCATTTGAACCCGGTTCATTTGATACATGCGAATCATGCTTAAAAGGCAAGATGACCAAATTACCCTTTTCCGGAAAAGGTAATCCAGTGGGAGAATTGCTTGGTCTAATATATACCGATGTATGTGGACCAATGTCAACTCTAGCACAAGGAGGCTATAGCTACTTCATCACCTTTATCGATGATCACTCACGATTCAGGTATGTGTTCTTGATGAAACACAAATCTGAAGCTTTTGAGAAATTCAAAGAGTTCAGAAATGAAGTAGAGAAACAACTTGGCAAAAGTATTAAAATACTTCGATCCGATCGGGGTGGTGAATACTTAAGTCAAGAGTTTCAAGATTATCTTAGGGACAATGGGATATTGTCCCAATGGACTCCGCCGTATACACCACAGCATAATGGTGTATCTGAGAGGCGTAATCGAACCTTGATGGACATGGTTAGGTCTATGATGAAA
>JAGFNQ010006872.1:0-48655 GCA_024364735.1 Boesenbergia rotunda | reverse complement strand
AATCTGAGAGGAAGGAACCACTTGCTCCTGCACAGGCGAAGAATTCTCGGATTCTTGCACAGGCAAAAGTCACTGGGACCACAGGAAGAAGTTAGTGGAAACAGTGGACACTGAAGGACCAACACCACCTGAGAAGTACTATGACTTTCATGGAAGTACCACGCACTCCACAGAGGAGTGCTACACTTTGAAGAGAAGGAGATCCAAGGATGCAGATGCCAAGCCACGCAAGAAGTACAGCAAATCAGGGTATCGACGAAGATCCCCTCGCCGAAGTCGATCTCCTAGGAGACGACAAATTGTGGGAGGAGGAATCCAGGAGACGGGCTCGAGCGCTTTCAAGAGGGAGATCCAAGGAGGCCTCACCCCATCGATCTGCCTCACCAAAGCAAGAACCTGAGAAGAGAAAGGCTCCGACCCGAGGAATTCCGTTGGGTCATGTCGGAATGATCTATGGAAGCCCGATCGGTGGGGGACTCACATCGGGCGAGAAAGTCTCATACGCGTAGGTTGGAAAACTACGTCATCGGGACGAGTAAAGAGAAGTGCAAAGGGTTGGTCATCTCCTTCGGTCCTGACGATCTGGAGGATATTGAAGCTCCCCATGAAGATGCACTAGTAATTCTTGCTGGCATAGTTAATTATGAGATTAAGCGTATTATCGTAGATACAGGAAGCTCCATAAATATCCTATACAAGGGCGAGGGCGAGCTATGCCCCGTCTCAACACCGTTGTTCGGTTTCACTAGGCATCGAATGTAGCCGCTAGGACATATCTCATTATCCTTGTCCCTCGGGGATGATATCTTGCAGAGGATGAAAAGAACTCCCTTTATAGTGGTGGATGCTGCATCATCATGTAATGCCATTTTGGGGAGACCAGCCATCCGGTTATTCCAAGCTGTGGTCTCAATATATCACCAGAAGATCAAATTTTCGATGGGAGACCAAGTGGCTGAGGTCAAGGGGAATCAGCTAGTCTCTCGATGATGCTATAGCGGGAAGGTCAGAATAGAGTCCCGCAAGAGCCTGAAGACTCAGGAGACCTTGTAGATCGACTTGGCTGATCCCTGTGTGAAAGAAAAGGCCAAGGAAGAATGCAGGGCAGTTGAGTGTGAAGAGGTGCAGATTCATCCTCGACAGTCGGGAGGAGTTACAAGAATCATTGTGGATCATAGCCCTGAACTCAGAGATAAGCTAACCAACTACTTGGTCAGTCACTATGACGTGATCGCATGGGTTGTAGATGAGATTAAAAGAGTTCCTCCCACCCTAGACACGCACCGACTGCACATCACTCCAGGAGCCCAACCAGGAAAGTAAAGGCGGTGGCACTTCACCCTAGAACAAGACCAAATAATCAGAGAAGAGGTAGCAAAGTTGATAAAGGTCGGACACATTCGAAAAGTACAATTCCCGACCTGGCTGCAAATGTTGTATTGGTCCATAAATCCTAGGGGAAATGACAGATTTGTATTGATTTTCTATGATTTAAATAAAGTCTGCCTTAAAGACTGTTATCTCTTGCCTCGTATTGATCGGTTGGTAGATTCAACCACCAGCTGTGAGTTTATATCAATGCTTGCATCCTTGGATCTCCTTCTCTTCAAAGTGTAGCACTCCTCTGTGGAGTGCGTGGTACTTCCATGAAAGTCATAGTACTTCTCAGGTGGTGTTGGTCCTTCAGTGTCCACTGTTTCCACTAACTTCTTCCTGTGGTCCCAGTGACTTTTGCCTGTGCAAGAATCCGAGAATTCTTCGCCTGTGCAGGAGCAAGTGGTTCCTTCCTCTCAGATTGTATCAAGATTTGGATTAGGGTTCCTGCCGAATCCTTTCAGTGGGCATGCTGCACTTTGATCGGTCACACTGAAAAAATTTGATGAGCCCAATAATCAAGTGTGTCACGAATGAGTCTCAAATTTAGATATTTTATAAATTGAAAACCCTTAGCTCACAAAATTAAAATATAGTACAGGGGTCTCAAGTCGTATTTTTCCATGGACTACTTAGGAGTGTTTAATTCAAGCTTGAAATTTTATCGTTTGATATGTTCTGGGTTTTCAAATAAGATGGGGGTTTGTTTTACAAATAGGAATGAATATACGGTTTGAACTGAAGTATACTCAGCTAAAGCAAAATTAACTAGGGAAATTTCAACACTAAACTTATCCTATTTGGAAACTAGCAATTCAATTTGAAATTAAAAGATTGCAATCCAAGACTAGAATTGAGTGCAAGAAAGCTGTAACTAAGCAAAATTCGAGAACTAAACTTGAATGCAAACAATTTGTAACTAAACAGCAGAATTGTAAAGGTTGAACAAGACATGCTTAAAACAGGGCTGAATTGTGGCTGAGGTTACCTGATCGGCGGCAGACCGATCAGATACAAGTCTAATCGGTCACACTGACCGTTCAGATGCTGAAATTGAACTGATACAAACTGAACAGCATAGGAAACGTAAATGCAGAAACGGAAATTACAACTAATTGACACCAGATTCTTCCCTTCAATCCAAGATTCGCTTCTTGCTGTCACACAATAATCAAGCTAAGAACCCCCTAGCTCGAGAATCGGCAAGATCGAACTCCGCAAGCAGTTAGCTTCAATTTGGTGGTGCGATCGGGATCCTCCTCCGATCTCTTTCTCCTTGATGATTGGGATTGCGATGGTGGCTCAGGGATCCTCAGAACAATTCAGAGAACCCCTCTGAATGCTCCGATTGATGAAGAGTGGTGATCACGTAGAGAACGATCGGATGAAGCAAACTCTCGGTGAAACCCTCATCGGAGCTTGGCAGCAACAAGATTGGTAGCAGACTTCAACGGAAATCTCCTTTGATGATTCGGAAACTTGAAAGAAGATTAGATCTGATGTGGTCGCGCGGTCCGAGAAGGAAACTGCGAAAACGAAGAAGAAAACTAGGAAGAACAACGACACGCGACGACGAGCTCAGATCTGAGGAGTTCTGTTTTATCAGTTAGAAATGAACGGATGTGATCGTCCTCGCCTCATCCGACGGTTGGATCATCTTAGATCTGAACCAAACTTCCCAGATCTCCATCAATGGTCAGGATCTGCTCCTCCTCAGCTGGGATCGATCAGATATGCAACGAATGGCTCAGATCTCACTGCCTCTTGATCGGACGGTCTAGACTCCTCTTAAGCTTGATCCAACGGTCAGATGACTTCTGATTTGGCCCAAACTTTCAGATCTTGATCTATGGTCATGATTAACTCTATCTTGAGCTCGGATTGATCAGAAGTTGACAAATGGCTCAGATCTCCCTGTTTCTTGATCGGACGACCCATATTAATCCATCTCTTGATCCCCTTGATGGAAGTCAAGACTTAGCTCAAGTTTGATCCAATCTGACCTAGGTCCATGATCATTCAGGCCTACAAAATTAGATTCAAATTTTAGTGCCAAAATACTTCATCCAAAACTAAAATAGAGATAATTCATGAAACCTAATGTAAATGCAAACTTACGCATATAAAAAGGGATCAAAACATGAATTTGAGAGCCTAATTTGATCAACAAAATGGTAATTATTAACTCCCCCACACTTGCTCTTGGGCGTCTCGCACAACTAACTAATAATGTACCCCCTAGATTACTCTCAATCATAGTTAGAAACAATTGAAAGGAAATTACCTAGGGTTATTAATTCTCAAAAACTAAACTCAATGGACTAGTATCATGTCCTTAGTCAACAACTTAGTATACTTCATCCTTCATGATTCATTGAGATGAATTAAACTCACAAAGCCTCTCAAGGGAATTTTTGGGTGGCTCTCTTCCTAAGTTCTACATTTTTGATGAAAATGGAGCTCACTCAAACACAATCATGGTTCTTGCACTACCATAAGCTTGCTTATGCTCTACCCTCTGTTGGATCGAGAAAAACTATAGAGGGGGGGTGAATATCGTTAAAACTTTTTCGGATAGAGAAAAGAGAAAATACGCAGCAGAAATAATTGAATGCACTCAAGAACACAAGGATTTTTACTTGGTTCGGAGTCACGGTCGGCTCCTACTCCAAGGCCCATGGTCCTTGACCGTTTACTTTGGGCAATACTATAATCGCACAAAATATGGTTTACAATTTTCATTACAACAGTATTTAGGAAATTGAAATGCTACACTTTTCGTTACCGACGCCCGATGTAGATCGTATTTTGGTGCAGAGGGTAATCGTTGGCGATGAGATCTTGAAGACGGAGTTTGCCGGAGCGTAGCGCTTGAATGAATAGCTTTGGAGCGTTGAGAAAATGTGATCTTAAAGCCTTGGGGTCGAGCCCCTTTTATAGTGCTTTATCGGGCGCCTAATAGGTTGGGGGCACCTGACACGTGCCCTTCCATCCGGGAAACCTTATCCACGGGCTCGGTCAGCGCTTATCCTCCCCCACTTGGGCGCTTGAGCTGACGGGGACGCCCGTGACCTCACGGGCGCCTGATCCGCCTTGGTTCAGTGGCTTCGCAGCTATGATTTGGGATTTGCCTTCACTCTTCGGCGCCCGTATCCTTACGGGTGCCTGAGCCCATTCGGGTGCCTGACTCCATTCGGGCGCCTAGGCCCAGTGAAGCACCTTCACTTGCAGACGATCAGTCCTTCGACCCTAAAACTAAGGTTAGCCCCAAAAACATAGTAAGTAATAATTACAGTCGTAGCTGTCTTGGTTCTGACTTCGGGTCTCTCAAATGGAACCCTAGGTTGAACCGACGCCTACTGTTCCCTCGACGGGAAACGCGTCCTCACCTACTCCTCTCAGGAGAATTTACCTTTTTGCCAACCGGCTCCTCTGGTTGGACTTTTAACCAGCTTTACTCACCAGGTCTTCGTGCCCAGTCCGTGACCAGGACTTACTGCCCAATTCCTCGAACCAAGTCTTCGGTGCCCAACCCTCGGCCAGGTCTTAGTGCCCAATTCCTCGAACCAGGTCTTCGGTGCCCAACCCTCGGCCAGGTCTTAGTGCCCAACCCTTGGTCAGGTCTTAGGTGCTCAGCCCTCGGGCAGGACTTAGTGAACCTTACATCAGGACTTAGTTGCCCTGCCCGCGGTCAGGACTTCTTGCTTAGATTAACTAGGACTTTCCTGCAGACTTGAGTAACTTTATTAGATCACAAATAATACTTAACTTTGAACCCTTTGCCAATATCAAAACAAGGTTCGATATGGTGCTTCCTGCACCAACACCCTCCACTATCATTCTTGGGTTGAAACCACACCTAAAAGGGCTTATTTAAACAAGTTAAAGAAATATAGAATGATAAAATGAAATAGAAGTTTAATGAACTTTGATACTAAAGAATCATGATAAAGAAAGTAAAGAAATATGACATGATAAGGAAATATGGAAAAATAAAGAAAGTGGAAGATTTGGATACTTAAGAGTGTTACTAAATGAACTTTGCCACTTTGATGGTCCTCTCAATGAAATCAGAGCTAAGGTGAGTAGGAATCAACTAATTTGGATAAGAAACATTACTGAATTCAGTGTTCTGTTCTGTGCCAACTCTGCTGATCGGTCAAGAGATCGGTCAGGCTTTCCCTGATCGTTCAAGCAATCTGCTGATCGGACTGAGTTCCTACTGATCGGTCTGAGTGACCGATCAGACACCTCCCTGATCGGTCTGGAGATCGATCAGTGCACCAATAGAAGCTAAAATTGAGCAGAGTCTGACACTGAACTGCCGAGGGTTTTGTTTCTCTTCCATCAATAGCATCTTAAATCCAACTATCTCCTTATTCACAACTTCAAATTTAGAAATCTAACACATCACTTACTTCCACTTCATGTTTCTTCTTTTATTTTTTTTTCTTCTTCTTTCTCTGACTATTCTATTTTTCTTCTTCTTTTTTTTCAGTCATTTTGTGCCCAGCTCCCAATTCCTTAACAGAAACTAGCTCCAATTCATGGGATCAGAAATGTTCAACACTTCTGATAGCTTTGTAAAGGAGTTACAACTGTGTCTTTTCAGCAATTCTTGCAATTCGGCTGCTGCTACAACAACTCAGCTTAAACTGATTTCCTTTCAGCTTCTTTTTTTTTTCTTTTTCAACAAATTTGAACACTTTTGAAAAGTTCTGAAAGGTTTTGAACATTTCAGCTTGATTCAATGGAATGTTGCTTGTAACTTTGCTTGTCCTCACTGTTTATTGCAGCCAACTCACATGGACAATATGATAGATTGCTTGTAGGTTGCCAAGTACTTCAATTTCAGATTTTGTAGCTTCAAATTTTTCAGCTTGAAGGTTGCCAAATGCTTCCATTATCTTCAATATTTGATAGATTCCTCAATAAAGTTCATGCACCACTTTTCTAGCATCAAAACAACCAAAACCTCCCCCACACTTAAACTTTTGTCCGTCTCGGGTAAAGTAACATCAAGAACAATCAAAAGCACCCAAATCCATGAAAAATAGAGTTATGAACAGAAAAATAGGGGAAGAAAAATAGTATATAGAGTAGATCAACAAGCAATATTGCAAAAATTGATATGAGAAAGGAAACACAGTGATTCACCTCTATAAATGTGGTCCAATCATAAAAATATAGTTTTGAAAGAACTTAAGCAAGTTCTAAAGTACAATCACATGTGTGTATCACAAAATTTGGCCAATCCTCACTAGGTAAAAAGAATTCATCTCAAGTTATTAATCTAGAGTCCATAACTAAGTAGTACTCAAGCATCCAAGAATTTTCATCCATTGGCTCAAATCCTAACTTTTAACAACTAAATTTAACTCACTTTCAAAGGACTCTAAAATGATGTAGAGAAAATCTAGAAAGATACATTTATTCCAACTCATGCATGAAACAAAATGCCAAAAGGGATAAAATGGTATCTACAATGATTTTTTATTCATTCTACACTACCTAAGCATTTATTAGCAAGAACTCATTGTAAAAGAAAAATTACGGCTAGAAAACATAAAAATGATATTTACAATGAAATAAGAGTGTAAGAAAGATAGAACTCCCCTTCAAGTTGGGTAGAGAGCACGAAGCATCCATCTAGGTAGTGGGGTGGTATGGGTGGTCGAGAGAGCTATCCTCACGTGATCAATATCATAGCGCATTGCTCTCTCCCTCATCAACTTCGCATAAGTATGTCCTGGTGGTCGGAGACGATTAAGGTGCAAAATCCACTCTCGGGGTGAATTGCCACAAGTCAAAGTAAACTCAACTCCTCCCACTATATACTCTTTGGAAGTCCTTCCGGGAGATTGGAGGCTATTTAGTTGGAGCACCCACTCAAAAAGCCTACAACTCCCTGCAAATCCATGAAAAGAAAATGTTGGATCGAAGAAAATGATAGAGGGGGGGGGGGGGGGGGTGAATATCGTTATCAAAATTTTTCGGACAGTTAAAGAATATACGCAGCGGAAATCGGAAAGAAATGCAGTACACAAGAACATAAGTCGATTTTTTACTTGGTTCGGAGTCGTGGTCGGCTCCTACTCCAAGGCCCATGGTCCTTGACCGTTTACTTTGGGCAATTCTATATTTGGAAAGATTTTTACAGATTGATAGTACAGAAATAGAATTTGGAAAACTAAATCACAACACTTTCGTAAACTGAAACTTTACCGACACCCGAGATGGATCGAATTCCGGAGCAGAGGGTCGTCGTCGGCTCTGAAATCTCGAAATGGAACTTTGCCAGAGCGTAGCGCGTGAGCGAAAGTGTTTGGAGCGTTGGCAAGAATGGATTTTGAAGCCTTGGGGGTGAACCCCCTTTTATAGCACCCATGGGGCGCCTGATCCGTTGGGGGCGCCTGACACGTGCCTCATCCTGCGAGAATCTTCATCCGCGGGCTCGGTCAGCGCTTATTCCCTTCGACTCGGCACCTGGGCTGACTGGGGCACCCGGGATCTATCGGGCGCCTAGGTTGACCTGGTCCATTGGCTTCGTGGCAGATTTGCTTCAATGGCTGCTTTGGCTTTGACCTTGGGCACCCGAGACCTCCCGGGCGCCTAGCCTAGTGTGATTCGAAGCAGTCTTGTTTCCTTGATGTTTTGGCCCTTTACCTTGGGCGCCCGGGTCCTCTCGGGCGCCTAGCCCAATGACCTTCCCCATTCCTTTGGGGTGTTCTAAGCTGCAGAAACACAATCCTTCGGTCCCTGCAACCAAGATTAGTTCCAAAACAAACTAAGCAAGAGTGTTAGTCATTATTTACAGCCTTAGCTGTCTTGGTTCTGACTTCGAGTCTCCCAAATGGAATCCTAGGTCGAACCGACGCATACTGTTCTCTCGATGGGGAACGCATCCTCACCTACTCCTCTCAGGAGAGTTTACCTTTTGCCAACCGGCTCCTCCGGTTGGACTTTTGCCCAATCCACCTGACCAGGTCTTCGTGCCCAACTTCCGGTCAGGTCATCGGTGCCCAACACCTTGCCAGTGATAGATTGAATAGCGTCCGCTAGAGGGGGGTGAATAGCGATTTGTTGAATTCTCTACAGAATTGTTAGCGTAGCGGAAATACAAATAAAAATAAACTAACAATAATAGACAATGCTAACAAACCGATGTACTTGGTATCTACCACGGACGGGTGACTAATCCAAGAATCCATCGGTGGATCACTCCCCGGATAACCTCCGGCTAGCTCTCGTCACTCCTTGTGGGTGGAGAAACCTCACCACAACACCTTTTGAAGACTTGAGCACAAAGACAACTATCTTGCCTTTGACCAAGACAAGATTCGTCAAGGATCTCAGCCACCACGAAGTCCTCTTTAAATAAGACTCGGGCTGAAACCCTCGCTACCAGTCGACTGTCCCCAGGGCAGTCGACTGGTGCCACTGAAATTCGATCGTTGCAGCCCAACGTTCGAATTCTCAGCCAACTCACCAGTCGCCTACCAGTCGATTGCCCCTAGGGTAGTCGACTGGTCCCAGGCCAGAACCCTTCTGTGAGTTTTATCAGTCGACATCCCTAAGGGCAGTCGACTGCCCTACTCACTCACCTAGGGTTTTCCTTCCCGAGTACATTCCACTCCGCACTCGAACCCTAGGACTTTCCCGAGTACAATCACACAACACTCGTACCCTCACGACTCGACTGACTCCTCATCCGCAGCCTCGATTGTTGCCTTCGCGCCCTCTTCATCTTCGGCTCCCGTCCCTCGGATGCATGCAAGCCTCCAGCTTGCCTCCAAGCCATCCTTCACGCATGCCTCGAAGTCCACACCCCTCAGCTCATCGTCCCTGCTCTCCAAGGTCCCTTGGGTGCACACAAACCTCCAGCTTGTCTTCATGCCACCCTTCACCGTACCGAGGTCGTCCAGTCAAGTCCATATGTGTAACCTGTACAACCTGCACACTCAACATACACCATATAAGAACACAAGGGTAAACCTAACTTAAACCCTTTGCCCAAACATCAAAACTCTTAGTCACTCTGGACCACTGATTGCCTCAACAATCTCCCCCTTTTTGATGTTTGGCAATACGTTTAAGTTAGGGAAAACAAAATAGTAGTCAATAGCATTAATAATGCATATGCAATGCAAAAATTGATCCTATCCCAAGGCATCCCACACCTAACCCTCTATGTTAGGACTTTTCTGTTGGTGCTTGGATGGCTAGGGGGGGGGAACGTAGCCAGACACACAAATCGATTTCTCTTTGAACTCTTCTGCGTGATCAGACTAGCAGCGAAAACAAACACAACAGAAGGATCAAAAATAAAGAAAGAAAGCAAACCAAATCGACGCTAACACATCGATGTACAAGGTTCGGGGATAACTTGCCCCTAATCCTTGGCGTCCCATGAGGTGGGTGATCTCTTGATCGTCGGCAGATCAAGCCCCGGTGACCCCGGATATGATAGCGTCTCCTTCTCGGTGGAGAAACCTCTCCACAACAAGTCTCCAGATGATACAAGATGAGCTCACGAGACAGTAGAAGGAAAACGCTCACAAGTATGTAGCAAGAACACTCAAGCACGAAGCAACAGAGAGCACAAACACAACCCAGCCAAACTCCTCAAGTTTTCTATCTGTTTCCTCCTTTTTCGCTCCTATGCTTCCAGCTTCGTCTTATGTTCCTACTCCCATCACCAGGCCCTCCATCAGCATCCATTGAGCCACAGCCTGACCCCCTGACTCCCTGAGCACTCAGTCCACTGAAAACCTCTCCAGCTGAGCCTTCGTCAGTTGCCAGCCACGCGCTAGAAGCCGTTGAGACCTGAAATCAGTAAACAGACAAACCTGTGCCAAGGAAAGTCCCCAGTTGACTCTCCTCCATTGTTTGAATCCTCCTATATTACCTGCACACTCATCAGAAGCTTAGCAAAGCGTATCACAAAGAAATCGACAGTGTATCAGAGAAAACGCAGAGAAAACAGACGCGATCAGAGCGTCTGACAGTGATTTCAAATTAAAGTTACAGCTACTGATCGATCACCAGACCGATCAGAGATGACCCTGATCGGTCACCAGACCGATCAGGGTAAGCCCTGAACGATCAGGCTCCAGCCTGATCGATCTACTGTGAGAAATTGGGAATCGCGGCTTCTTGTGATCGGTCACTGGACTAATCCACAGTGTTGTTGGGATTCCCAGCCTTCGCAGGCCAAATCTCCCTGATCGGTCACCTAACCAATCTGGTTGTGCCCTGATCGGTCTGGCGACTGATCAGGTCACTTCCTGACTGATCAGGAGCCATCCTGATCGGTCAAGGTGAGAAACCTCGCGACAATTTGATCGGTCAAGTGTCTGATCCAAGTTTCTTACAAAACCTACTGACCTCTCCTTGATCGTTCACCAGAACAATCAGGAGCCGAACAGAAGCCAAACAAAATGCTTCTGTTCTCTCCCTGATCGGTCACCAGACCGATCCACAACAGGGAGTTTGTGCCAACTCCTTGATCGGTCACTAGACCAATCCAACAACTCCCAATTCAACTCTAAGTCTAGAGAACAGGCTCCCTAGCCTTCTCTGACTCGTGCTCAGTCCCCCGGATAAGGCTCCGTGCCTAGCTTCACTCACTGGGACTTCATTCAACCTAGCTTCACTCACTAGGACCTGGCTTCACTCACCAGGGTTTCAGTCACCCGACTTCACTTACCAGGACCCAGCTTCACTCACCGGGATTTCAATCAACCTAGTTTCACTCGATAGGACCTGGCTTCACTCAACAGGATTTCGGTCACCCGGCATCACTCACCGGGACCCGGCTTCACTCACCGGGAATTCAATCAACCTAGCTTCACTCGCTAGGACCTGGCTTCACTCACCAGGATTTCGGTCACCCGGCTTCACTCACTAGGACCCGGCTTCACTCATTGGGATTTCAATCACCTGGCTTCACTCACCAGGACCCGGCTTCACTCACCGGGATTTCAGTCACCTGGCTTCACTCACCAGGACCCGGCTTCACTCACCGGGATTTCCGTCACCTGGCTTCACTCACCAGGACCCGGCTTCACTCACCGGGATTTCAATCACCTGGCTTCACTCACCAGGGCCCGGCTTCACTCACCGGGATTTCCGTCAACCTAGCTTCACTCACTAGGGTTTCGTGCCCAGTCCCCGACCAGGACTTAATCTGAATTCACTTAACCAAACTTAAATCGATGTCAACACCAAAACAACAATCGGGCAGACTGCATCAACAATTTCAACACCTAACCCTCCAAGTTAGGATTTTCCACACCTAACCCTCTAGTTTAGAATTTTTCCACACCTAATCCTCCAAGTTAGGAATTTTCACACACCTAGCCCTCAAAGCTAGGACTTTCTCACACCTAGCCCTCCAAGCTAGGAATTTCTACACCTAGCCCTCCAAGCTAGGACTTTTCACCAAAACGGGCTTTTTAAAGCTTCTCTCAAGCTCCCCCTACATTGAACTTACAAAGGTTTTTTAAGAACCTCTCCAAGGTTCCCCTTAAGCCAAGAACGGAGCAACCATGCTCCCCCTTAATCTTAGCTCCCCCTAAACCTAGGGTTTCTAGCAAAGGAGTGTTTGGTTTCCCAACTTAAACCCAATACTTCTCCTCATTTGCCTAACATAAAAAAGAACTCAACAATATCCCAATTATCAGTTTTTTTAATTCCCAATGACCATAAACAATGTGTATTAGCCCCCCATACACTTGTTTTGCATCATTTGGACACATACCCAGCTGCTGAAACTTAATTCAGCCTTTACTAGTCGACTGCCCTGGGGGGCAGTCGACTGATACTCTGAAAGTCTGAAATTTCAGCATTTCTGACGAAATTCAGAAATGCGCCAAAAATTCCACAAATCTCCAAAAATTCTCAAATTTTGTGGAAAGGTTTGTGGTACCCATATCTACTTGGGAAAAATACATTCCAAAATGTATCTATCACCATTCCCAAGTTTGACACAAAACCCAAAACTAGCCAAAAACTTCAATCAAACCTTGACCTAAAGTCCTAGTTTTGGTTTCCTCTTGATGTCTTTGCCCATGCCACCCCATAATGCATCCCTAGCATTGATTTGCATGGCAATTACACACCAAAAACCAATTCTTATGCTATATGACCCCAATGTCATATTTCAATGCATGAAACTCAAAAACACCGTGCCAAACCCCAAGAATTGAGACTCAAGTCCGTCTCTAATTCTTTTGGCACATCCTATGGTCCATCTAGACCTCTAGGAGGAACCTTCCTAAGATCCATTCACCATATATCCCAAAGGCTCCTAGAGCTCCCCCTTGAGCTCTTAGCCCTAGCCACCTCGCTAGATGACTCAACCATCACTAGGCCACATCGGTGTTTCACCGGTGACTCTTGGCCTACAAACTTGACACTCTTAACCTTAGACACCTCGTCTTTGGTTAAGTCCTTCTTTTTCCCTTTAAATAGCATCCCCTTGCTATTTTTGGACTCCCCCTTCTTGCCATAATCATATGCTATCTTAGCATATCTCTTTCCCTTGGCATGGGAGTTCTTAGACTGGTATCCTAACCCTGATCTATCATTGGTGCGGTTTAAACCACCCAACACCATATTTAAACCCTTAGATCCAATAGTGAATCTCTCTAGGGTTTTCTCTAACCTATCAAGCTTTTCCCTTAAAGCTTGATTCTCCCTCTCTAGGTTCCTAAACCTAGAATCCACATGTCCACTTTGGACATTCCTAGACCTACCCTCCTTTCTAGGCACATTCCTCCCATTCTTGGGATTTTTGCCTTGATCCTTAGGTCTAGAGGTCTTTGATTTTTCATGATGCATGACGTTTCTAGGGTTTTGATTTACCTTGTTAACCCTATTCCTATCATTATATCTAAATTCAAAATTGTGCACCATCAAACATTTTTCATTTATTCTAGCATGCATGGATGGATAATTGATACGATTCTTAACATGCCTAAAGGAACTTGAATTCGAATTACATCTTACCTCAAGGTTAGGAATTACCTCCCTTACCTTTGTAGGTCCCCTTTGATGTAAGCTTCTTCTCTTTTCTTCTTTCTCCCACCTTCGTAAGTGCTCCATTTTCTTTAGCTCACCTTTTCTAGGGAATTTAGTGTGATAATGCCCTAGTTCTCCACATGTGAAGCATTGGATTATTTTTTTTCTTTTCTTGGGCTTCTCCATTTCTACAACTCATGTTAGATTTAACCAGAATTGAAATGAGTATAGAGTGTACCAGCTTTTTCTTACCATTTGGACACTTATCCATGTAGTGTCCCTTTCATTACACCCAAAGCATATGATATTGTCCTTTTTCTTTACATTGGTGGAGGTGGAGGTGGAGGCTAGGTTGACTTCTTCTTCAACCTACGATAAAGTGGATGCTTCCTCTTGATCCGGCATTGAAGTGGGTCTCTCCTCCCCCTCAATCCTTGAGGTGGTGACCTCTTCCCCTTCTTCCCTTGAGGAGGTTGATGATCTTTCACTTAATTCCTCCTCTTTACTTGATGAAGTTGACACTTCTTCCTCCTCTTGGTCTTCTTGGACTATTGACCGTACTTCTCCGGGCTCTTCAACTCTTTGAATTGATGTAGGGTTCTCATGATATCTTTTCAACTTATCCCATAATTCACATGCGTTTTGGTATTCCCCTACATCACTTAAAATTTTATTAGGCAAAACATTTTTCAAAATACTAATTATCTTCTCATTGGCCCGAAATTGTTCTTTTCGATCTTCTGTCCAATATCTAGGCCGAAGCCTCTTGCCGTGCTTGTCTCTCGGAATTTCAAAGGGGTCTTCAATGGTCATTCTACACTCCCAATCCATCCCTAGCCAATTTTCCATCCTTGACATCCAATGGCTGAATTCTTCATGATGTAGGATGGTGGTGTGATGATGTCTTGTCCCAACTTATCTTCCATGTTCTTCTCCCTCTAGCGTGTGCTCCCTCGGCGGTTAGTCCGATTAAGAGCGGTCCTTCGCTCTGATACCAATTGATAGATCGAATAGCGTCCGCTAGAGGGGGGTGAATAGCGATTTGTTGAATTCTCTACAGAATTGTTAGCGGAGCGGAAATACAAATAAAAATAAACAAACAATAATAGACAATGCTAACAAACCGATGTACTTGGTATCCACCCCGGACGGGTGACTAATCCAAGAATCCGTTGGTGGATCACTCCCCGGATAACCTTCGGCTAGCTCTCGTCGCTCCTTGTGGGTGGAGAAACCTCACCACAACACCTTTTGAAGACTTGAGCAGAAATACTACTATCTTGTCTTTAACCAAGACAAGATTCGTCAAGGATCTCAGCCACCATGAAGTCCTCTTTAAATAGGACTCGGGCTAAAACCCTCGCTACCAGTCGACTGCCCCTGGTGCTACTGAAATTCGACCGTTGCACCCCCAATGTTCGAATTCTCAGCCAACTCACCAGTTACCTACCAGTCGACTGCCCCCAGGGTAGTCGACTGGTCCCAGGCCAAAACCCTTCTATGAGTTTTATCAGTCGACTTCTCCAAGGGCAGTTGACTGCCCTACTCACTCACCTAGGGTTTCCCTTCCCGAGTACATTCTACTCCGCACTCGAACCCTAGGACTTTCCCGAGTACGATCACACAACACTCGTACCCTCACGACTCAACTGACTCCTCATCCGCAGCCTCGACTGTTGCCTGCGCGCCCTCTTCATTTGCGGCTCCCGTCCCTCGGATGCACGCAAGCCTCCAGCTTGCCTCCATGTCATCCTTCACGTATGCCTCGAAGTCCGTGCCCCTCAGCTCATCGTCTTTGCTCTCTAAGGTCCCTCGGGTGCACACAAGCCTCCAGTTTATCTCCATGCCACCCTTCACCGTACTGAGGCCGTCCAGTCAAGTCCATATGTGTAACCTGTACAACCTGCACACTCAACATACACATATAAGAACACAAGGGTAAACCTAACTTAAACCCTTTGCCCAAACATCAAAACTCTTGGTCACTCCGAACCACAGATTGCCGCAACAACCAGGACTTCTTGCCCAGTTCTCGACCAGGACTTCTTTGCCCAACTTCCGGTCAGGTCTTCTTGCCTAGACCTTGACCAGGACTTCTTTGCCCAGCCCTTTGCCAGGACTTCTTGCCTAGTGTACCTAGGACTTCTTCCTGCACACTCAGTGAACAAGTTAGATCACAATAACATCTTAACATCTGAACCCTTTGCCATTATCAAAACCCAGGTTTAACTTAAGTGTTGCCTGCACCAACAATCTCCCCCTTTTTGATTTATGGCAAACGGTTTAAAAAGTTAAGTTAACGAAGCAAGTAAGATACATAATTTCCTCCCTTGGAAGAAATCTCCCCTTGAGTTTTTCAAGAATACATGGGGTTTTTGAAAACATTTCTAAGTCCTTGTCTATCATAAAATGAAAAGATTTTTCAGGTTTTCAACACTTAGAAAATTTTCAAGAGGGATTTTCAAGTTAGAAAAATTTTCCAAAATATTTTCGAGTTGGGCACTTAATAAAATTTTCAAAACATTTAGTTTTAACACTTAGAAAATTTTCAAAAACATTTTTTAAGTTAACACTTAGAAAATTTTCCAAACCAATTTTGAAGTTAACACTTAGAAAATTTTCAAAACAATTTTGAAGTTAACACTTAGAAAACTTAGAAAATTTTCAAAACAATTTTGAAGTTAACACTTAGAAAATTTTCAAAATAATTTTGAAGTTAACACTTAGAAAATTTTCTAAACAATTTTGAAGTTAACACTTAGAAAATTTTCAAAATAATTTTGAAGTTAACACTTAGAAAATTTTCAAAACAATTGTGAAGTTAACACTTAGCAAATTTTCAAAATAATTTTGAAGTTAACACTTAGAAAATTTTCAAAACAATTTTGAAGTTAACACTTAGAAAATTTTCAAAACAATTTTGAAGTTAACTTTACTTTTTGAAAAAGGAGATTTTTGAAAAAAAAAATTAATTTGGAAAATTTTAAATTTTAACACCTTCTTTTCTCTCCTTTCCAATCTCTCCCCCTTTGCCATATATCAAAAAAACATAGCAAAAAAAATTGAGTAAGGAAAGTAAAGTGCTGTATTGAACCAATTCTAAGCAAAAACTGGACCAAAACAATTTAGATTTTCTCTTTCGAGTCCTGTCTAACCCAGTTAGCTACTTACTAACTGTTATAAACAGTAGCTTTCGCTAGGGTTAGTCAAGATAAGTGATCTGATCAAGTTATATTTTCTAAGCTTGACACTTAACTTGATTACTGTTTAATTTGTATTTATTGCCCCAATTACTACAGATGCACTGACTTAAAGCATCTTGAATTAAGACATAGACCTAAGCATCTCAACCCATACTAGGTTATCAATCAAAAGTACCCTATGGTGCTTGTGAGATGTTGGCTTCTAGATCTATAGGTGCATGCAGTTCTAGGGTTAGGGCATAAGCTAAGTCCATTTGCGAAAAAACCCTAGTTTTGAAGGGGGTAAGTTTTCAAAAAAAAAACTAAGTCGGAAAATCATTTTAAATTTCAAGATAAAAATGATTTTTCAAATATGTATAAGAAATAAAACAGTTAAAAAAACACAAGTAGAGCAGTCCTACTCTACTAAGCATAACATTCATTTAGTAGATGGTAAAAGGCAGATAACTCATCAAGTAAACAGCTAGAAACTAGATATGATAAGTGCATAAAAAGTCAACTGGTCGAGGCAAGGACCAGCACAGTCAAACATGAGTCAAGCGCAAGTCAATGGGACAATAAGGCAGCTGAAATTATCTGGAGTCTAAGAGGAGGGTCCCAGAGGAAAGAATGGACCGGGCTGCCAAGATTGGAACATGGACATTATCTCATTATGTCGGGCCTGATTTGCCTCACGTTCGGCTCGGAGGGCATCCATGTGCTCAGTGTGATGTGCCTCTTTTGCCTGGTGATCGGCTTGAATAGCTTCCATGTGCTCGTTATGGTAGGCTTGGTTTACATTGTGCTCTGCTTGAATCGCGTCGACCAACTCGATGTGGTGGGCCTCCATCTCCTCTCGGAGGCTATGGACCTCTGTCCGAAGTAGTGTCAGTCTCTCGTCGATCGTCGGAGGTGGGGGCTTGTCCAAGTGCTCCTGAATCTTGGCAGCGAGATTAGCAACGTCACCTCTACCTCCTCATCAGAATCGATCTGGGCTCCGGCTTTCTGGCGTCTCCATGATAAAACCCCGGTAACCGAGACCTCTATGCCCGCTAGGGAAAAATTTCTATACCTAATTTCATCAAATTCGGTCATCGTGGTCATCTCTCCAATGGTAATATCGCGACCGTGATGGTGAAGAAGGGAAGTGATGATGTGGCAGTAAGGGGTACGTACTCGACCCTGAGTCGTAACACTGGACGCATAGAGAATGGTGTCGAACATATGAAGTCCAATATCTATGTCTAAATGATGGATCATAGCGTACAGCAAGAAGGTATGGAATGGTCGCATGGTCGCGACATCCCTAGTGGTCAAGGGGAGAATGCAACGGACCAGAACTCTATAAAGAGCGTAGTCCTAGACCCAGAGATCTACTGACTGGAACCGTCTAACCAAAGGGTTTCGGGCATCTCTATAGAAATATGAATAAAGGGTGTCCAGATCAATATGGGAGTAGGGAGGAGCAAAGGGAGGGTCTCTCGGAGGGTAACAGCAGAACGTGGACTGGGAAGGTCTTAGTCCAAGGAATCTATTAAACAACGAGGGTGAGACAGTCAAAGGCATTGTTGGTGAGAGCCCTAGAGCCGATCATGTAATGATTGTATGGACTAATTTGTATCATATTCCTATGTATAAATAAAGGCATGTTTTATGGTTATTATACTTACGTGTATTTGTGCCAATTAGCTAAGTATAATAATGTCCTTGAGTAGAAGGTTCTTATCTATATCAATCGATTGGTTGAATCGATAGTGAGATGATATAGAGAACACTACTCTAAATAATTCCTAGTCAAGTATTAACATTCTAGGACAATGTTAATACGTAGAGGCTAGCATGTAAGTCAACATGATGACTTGATCTCACAAGTCATGGATATAGAGATATCAAGTTGACACATGGGTATGCATTGGAGAATGTATACTGAATGACCCGCCATGAGAAAGTATCATGGATCGTTATATGAGTGTCATATACTTTCTCATGTGGCTATTAGTATGACTATTAGTCCTTGGACCTGAAGTCACCATGGATTCCTACATAAGGAGTTACGTACTTTGGCTTCGTCAAACGTCACCCGTAAATGGGTGGACTATAAAGGCGATTACTGGGAATGTAACAAATTATGGAGAGGGATGTGAGTGATGTAGATGGGATCTATCCCTCCTATATGACGGGAGCGATATCGTATTCTTGATAGAGTTAGACCACAAAGTGCATGGCCATGCCCAAGTGAGTCAATATGAGATATTGAACTCATTTGATTAGTGTGAGTCTACTTGGAGTTCAAGATATAGATTGACTCGAGGATGACACGGTCTATGCCTCAATTGAGTCAATCTAGATATCATGGATAGAGGGACATTATCATATATTGTGAGAGTCACAATTATTAGTCACAAGGTGATGTTGGATCTCAACATTCTTGTAACTTGGGTAGCAATGATGTGTTGCTAGATACCGCTCATTGCTTATGTTTCTAAGAGGTTAGAAGCATTGCCAACGTTACAAGAACCTATAGGGTCACACGCAAAGGACAAATAGATGGAGAAAAATTGAAGTCAAGTTTGACTTGACTAAATATGGAAAGTCCATAAAAGGCAAGTTTGACTTGACCTAAATCCAAATCAAGTTTGACTTGACTTGGTTACACTTCAAGTTAGACTTGACATGGGAGAAGAAATGGAGTCAAGTTTGACTTGACTAAATATGGAAAGTCCATAAAAGGCAAGTTTGACTTGACCAAAAACCACCTCACCTTGAATTGACCAAGTGATGACTTGGCTTGGTTTTTGACTAAATGTGTATGCCACATCATTTCCAAGGTGGTAACCCCTCCCATTTGAATTTGAATTCAAATGGAGGAGGTTATGGCATGTTATGGCCGGCCACTTAATGGCCATTAATGGCCATTAAGTGGCCGGCCACCAAGAGTGAACAAAAAGGGATTTTGGTTCCCTTTTTGGGTGTGGCTCTTCTTCTTCCTTTTGAGATTTTCTTTTTGAAGATCTTGCTCTACTTCTCCTCTTGTCAAAACCGAGAAGGTGCTAGCACACCTAAGGTTTTGATCCATCTATTTTGTTCGCGTGGATACATATAGAGGAGTGTCTGCCTTGATACTCTACGAGATCCGGCGGCTTTTGGACAAGCGGGAAAGCGAAGGGCTACGCATCAAGGGTAATGGTTCTATCATGTAGATCTAATGTAGATTTAGTAGTGAAACTCGTACTCGTAATTTATTTTATGTTCGCACGGATCCCGTGGCCGAACTTCTGGGGTTTCCGCAACGCAAAAAGCGGTTTTTGCGGCCTAGAATGTCTAACAGTGGTATCAGAGCCACGTGCGAACCTTGTACGAGTTTAAATTTGTTTTTTTTTGTATTAGATACAAAATTTACAGACAAATAATATTCTGTGATTTTTCGAAATTTATAGTATTTATGGGTATTTTTCTCATAAAGTCGAAGCAACAAGTGTTCGGACACTTGTAGGCTTCACCGATCGAGAAAAACTTTCCGAAACGGAAAGATCTCGCTATAATTTTTCGGGACAGCGACTTAAGTTGCTGTAAGGTGGTTTTGGGACACTCGCGAAATTCATTTCGCGAGTAGGGGCGCTGCCCCTAACCCCGCGAGGGGCATTGTCCCGCAATCGTGCCCGAAAATCGTGTAGCGGGACCGTTACGGAAGGGTAACTCATAATATTGAAAATTGTCGAAAATTATAGAAATTTATTTAAAATACATAATTTGGAATTATGTATGGATTTGTGATGATCATGGCCCAATAAAACCCAATATGATTGGAATGTGTTGTAATTCATATTACGGTCTGCGTACCGTTTTTGTGGTTGTGCGTGTTGTATAGTGTATGCGACCTGCGAGTCGGCTTCTTTTATTTTATTTCTGTATTTTCTTATTTTGTAATGTCCAAAATGAAGACGGTGGATGGTCCATCCGAAGACGGAGTTATGGAGGAGGCCAACGACACGTGGCGGTCAAAGGAGAAGCTTGGAGAAGCTAACCCTAGGTTGACCGTCAGATCTTCTCATTGGCTTGAGAAGATCGTAGTAGGGCCATGATCAAATCACAAATTAAATTATTTTATATTTCTTGTATGTGATGCATGCTAGTATAAAGTAATTAGAGCCTTTATGTGTATATGATACACCCCTTCTCGATTAGATTAGATCTAATTTAAATCGACTCGTAAATGCCTACCAAGTTTTGATACCTATCACTACCTCGATCATTTGTTGTTGTTGAATCTGCCAAAGCAGAGCAACACATTTAATCTTGGTAGGGTACGGAGGGACAATCTTGGTCCCGCCTATCACGGCTTGGGTGAGAACAAACTCAATCAGATTGAGTGAAACTAGTTAACTCGGTCGGATCGAGTCTAACTATAGGCATATTCCAATCGTTGGAAAGGTAGGATAAAAATCGCATTTATATTAAAACTTGGGCGATTTAGCCAAAGCTAACTCAAGTTTTTATGTAAATGTAAATTTTAATCCTATAAACAAGAGTTGCATAGAGATGTAATCGGTAAATTATTACCTACCGATCGTACTAAGTCTTGGGCGATTTAGCCAAAGCTAACTCAAGGCTTAGTATGATGTGGATCTTGTCCCACTATATTATAGTTAAATTAGATAGAATCTTGTAGCGTGGTTTGACCACATCTATGACTTGATTCTACAAATTTTCTATAATTCAGTGGGAGAATCATTTAATTAAAGGCCTAATTAAATGAAAAAGGAATATGTTATTTAATTTTCTGCATTTTATTGTTGTAGATTGCCATGTCGACAAACGCAAATACTCTCTCCCTGCGATCTGTCCTTGAGAAGGACAAGCTCAACGGAGCAAACTTCCTGGACTGGTACAGGAACTTGAGAATAGTTCTCAAGCAAGAACGTAAACTGTACGTTCTGGAGCAGCCTATTCCCGAGGCACCTCCTGCCAGTGCCACGCGAGCTGACCGTGATGCTCACAAGAAGCATCAAGATGACGCATTAGATGTGTCATGCCTTATGCTCGCAACCATGAACTCTGAGCTTCAGAAGCAACATGAGTTAATGGATGCTTTCGATATGGTTGAGCATCTGCGTCAACTGTATCAAGGACAAGCAAGGCACGAGAGATTTGAGATCTCTAAGGCACTGTTTCAGTGCAAGATGCAAGAAGGGACTCCCGTAGGTCCCTATGTACTCAAGATGATTGGGTACATAGAGAATTTACAGAGATTGGGATTCCCACTGGGCCAAGAGCTGGCCACAGACTTGATCTTGCAGTCCCTACCCGAAAGTTATAGTCAATTTGTCATGAACTGGAACATGAATGAAATTGACAAGCCCCTGCCTGAGATGCTCAGCATGTTAAGAACTGCTGAGCTCAATCTTAAGAAGGCCAAGCCCATTTTGATGGTGCAGAAGGACAAAGGTAAGGGCAAGCCCAAAGGCAAGGGAAAGTCTCAAGCCAAGGGCAAGGGCAAGGGCAAAGCACTGAAACCCAAAGGAGGGGTTGCCAAGGATGCTACCTGCTTCCACTGTGGTGAGACCGGACACTGGAAGCGGAACTGCAAGAAATATATGGAAGATCTCCAGAAGAAGAGAAGTCAGACTTCTACTTCAGGTATTCATGTTATAGAAGTCAATTTGTCTATTTCTACATCATGGGTATTAGATACCGGATGTGCTTCTCACATTTGTACTAATGTGCAGGCGCTGAGAAATAGCAGGGCATTGACAAAGGGCGAGGTGGACTTACGAGTTGGCAATGGAGCAAGAGTTGCTGCTGTTGCTACAGGAGTTTATATGCTATCTCTGCCCTCTGGGCTTGTATTAGAGTTAGATGATTGTTATTATGTGCCTGCTCTGACTAAGAACATAGTTTCTGTTTCTTGTTTAGACAAGAAAGGATTTTCGTTTATAATAAAGAACAAATGTTGTTCAGTTTATTTAAATGAAATGTTCTATTGTAGTGCACCTCTGATGAACGGACTCTATCTTCTAGACTTAGAAAACCCTATCTATAACATAAATACCAAAAGGCTCAAGTCTAATGACTTGAACCAAACCTATATCTGGCACTGTCGCTTAGGCCATATAAATGAGAGTCGCCTATCCCAGCTCCATAGAGATGGTTTGCTGGACTCATTTGATTTTGAATCATTTGAGACATGCGAGTCTTGCCTTCTTGGCAAGATGACCAAGACTCCATTCAGTGGACACAGCGAAAGAGCAACCGATTTGTTAGGTCTTATACATAGCGATGTATGTGGCCCTTTCAATGTTGCTGCCAGAGGTGGTTATAGGTACTTCATTACATTTACTGATGATTTCAGTAGATATGGTTATGTGTACTTGATGACACATAAGTCAGAATCCTTTGAAAAGTTCAAAGAATTCAAGAATGAAGTACAAAACCAGCTTGGCAGGAGTATTAAAATACTTCGATCAGATCGAGGTGGAGAATACCTCAGCCATGAGTTCCGTGACTATCTAGCTGAGTGTGGGATTCTGTCCCAACTCACTCCTCCTGGAACACCACAATGGAATGGTGTGTCCGAAAGGAGGAATCGTACCCTATTAGATATGGTGCGATCCATGATGAGTCACACAGATCTTCCTATATCCTTTTGGGGATATGCTCTGGACACGGCAGCCTTCACTCTTAACCGTGTTCCATCAAAGGCTGTAGTAAAGACACCATATCAGATATGGACTGGGAAGAGTCCCCAGATGTCTTTTATGAGGATTTGGGGTTGTGAGGCTTACGTTCGACGTCAAGTCTCAGACAAACTGGGACCCAAATCTGATAAGTGCTATTTTGTAGGATATCCCAAGGAAACGAAGGGATATTACTTCTACATTCCCAGTCAGCACAAAGTGTTTGTGGCGAAGACTGGGGTTTTTCTAGAAAGGGACTTTGTTTCTAGAAAAACTAGTGGGAGTACGTTCGATCTTGAAGAACTTCAAGATATGGACCAAAGCACTGAGGCCTTGATGGAGGTTGAACAGGAACCACAAAGTGTTGTGGATCATGAGGTTGTTACACAAGGAGTTATGGAACAACATCCTGTTCAAGTAGACCTACCTCTTCGCAGGTCTGGTAGGGTACGTCATCAGCCTGAGAGATATTCATTTCTCTTGTCTGATGACAATGACGTTGTGCTCATTGAGAATGAGCCTACAACCTATCAGGAAGCTGTGATGAGCCCAGACTCTGAGAAATGGCTTGAGGCCATGAGATCCGAGATGGATTCCATGTACACCAACCAAGTTTGGACCTTAGTTGATCCACCTGAAGGGGTAAAACCAATTGGGTGTAAGTGGGTCTTTAAGAGAAAGACTGACATGGGAGGACTTACGCATACCTATAAGGGTAGACTGGTAGCAAAGGGTTTCAAACAAATTCATGGTATTGACTATGATGAAACCTTTTCTCCAGTAGCGATGTTCAAGTCCATTCGGATCATGCTTGCTATTGCAGCATACCACGATTATGAGATCTGGCAGATGGATGTCAAAACCGCGTTCCTGAATGGGAACCTACTCGAGGATGTGTACATGACACAACCTGAGGGTTTTGTAGATCCAAAGCATACTGGCAGAGTATGCAAGCTGCAAAGGTCCATTTATGGACTAAAGCAAGCTTCTCGGAGCTGGAATCTTCGATTCGATGATGCAATCAAACAGTTTGGTTTCATCAAGAATGAAGATGAACCCTGTGTCTACAAGAGGGTTGAAGGAAACATAGTAGTTTTCCTCATATTGTATGTGGATGACATACTACTCATTGGGAATGATATTCCTATGCTTCAGTCTGTGAAGACTTGGCTGGGGAATTGTTTCTCAATGAAGGACTTAGGTGAAGCAGCCTGTATTTTAGGCATCAAGATCTATAGAGATAGATCTAAGAGATTGCTTGGCCTAAGTCAGAGTACATATATTGACAAGGTCTTACTTCGGTTTGCCATGCAGAATTCCAAGAAAGGATTTCTGCCTATGTCACATGGTATGAGTCTTTCGAAGACTCAAAGTCCCTCTTCTAGAGAGGAGAGAGACCGCATGGATCAGATCCCTTATGCCTCGGCCATAGGATCTGTCATGTACGCCATGCTATGTACTCGTCCTGATGTCTCGTATGCTTTAAGTATGACGAGCAGATACCAGTCAGATCCAGGTGAGCGTCACTGGATAGCGGTCAAGAATATTCTTAAGTACTTGAGAAGGACTAAAGAATATTTCTTGATATATGGAGGCGATGAGGAGCTAACTGTAAAGGGTTACAGTGATGCCAGCTTCCAAACCGACCAGGATGATTATCGGTCGCAGTCAGGGTTCGTGTTTTGTCTGAATGGCGGCGCTGTGAGCTGGAAGAGTTCGAAGCAGGACACAGTTGCTGATTCTACAACAGAGGCTGAGTATATTGCTGCATCAGAGGCAGCAAAGGAGGCAGTTTGGATCCGCAAGTTCGTTGCAGAGCTTGGGGTGGTTCCTAGCATTGCAGATCCCATAGAGCTCTATTGTGACAATAATGGAGCTATTGCGCAGGCTAAGGAACCTCGCTCACACCAGCGGACCAAACATATACTACGGCGCTTCCATCTCATTCGAGAGATCATCGATAGAGGAGATGTGAAGATATGCAGAGTACCCACAGAGGCGAATGTCGCAGATCCCCTGACCAAGGCTTTGGCACAGACAAAGCATGATGGTCACACTAGATCATTGGGTATTAGATACTACAGTGATTGGCACTAGTGCTAGTGGGAGATTGTTGGTGAGAGCCCTAGAGCCGATCATGTAATGATTGTACGGACTAATTTGTATCATATTCCTATCTATAATAAAGGCATATTTTATGGTTATTATACTTACGTGTATTTGTGCCAATTAGCTAAGTATAATAATGTCCTTGAGTAGAAGGTTCTTATTTATATCAATCGATTGGTTGAATCGATAGTGAGATGATATAGAGAACACTACTCTAAATAATTCCTAGTCAAGTATTAACATTCTAGGACAATGTTAATACGTAGAGGCTAGCATGTAAGTCAACATGATGACTTGATCTCACAAGTCATGGATATAGAGATATCAAGTTGACACATGGGTATGCATTGGAGAATGTATACTGAATGACCCGCCATGAGAAAGTATCATGGATCGTTATATGAGTGTCATATACTTTCTCATGTGGCTATTAGTATGACTATTAGTCCTTGGACCTGAAGTCACCATGGATTCCTACATAAGGAGTTACGTACTTTGGCTTCGTCAAACGTCACCCGTAAATGGGTGGACTATAAAGGCGATTACTGGGTATGTAACAAATTATGGAGAGGGATGTGAGTGATGTAGATGGGATCTATCCCTCCTATATGACGGGAGCGATATCGTATTCTTGATAGAGTTAGACCACAAAGTGCATGGCCATGCCCAAGTGAGTCAATATGAGATATTGAACTCATTTGATTAGTGTGAGTCTACTTGGAGTTCAAGATATAGATTGACTCGAGGATGACACGGTCTATGCCTCAATTGAGTCAATCTAGATATCATGGATAGAGGGACATTATCATATATTGTGAGAGTCACAATTATTAGTCACAAGGTGATGTTGGATCTCAACATTCTTGTAACTTGGGTAGCAATGATGTGTTGCTAGATACCGCTCATTGCTTATGTTTCTAAGAGGTTAGAAGCATTGCCAACGTTACAAGAACCTATAGGGTCACACGCAAAGGACAAATAGATGGAGAAAAATTGAAGTCAAGTTTGACTTGACTAAATATGGAAAGTCCATAAAAGGCAAGTTTGACTTGACCTAAATCCAAATCAAGTTTGACTTGACTTGGTTCCACTTCAAGTTAGACTTGACATGGGAGAAGAAATGGAGTCAAGTTTGACTTGACTAAATATGGAAAGTCTATAAAAGGCAAGTTTGACTTGACCAAAAACCACCTCACCTTGAATTGACCAAGTGATGACTTGGCTTGGTTTTTGACTAAATGTGTATGCCACATCATTTCCAAGGTGGTAACCCCTCCCATTTGAATTTGAATTCAAATGGAGGAGGTTATGGCATGTTATGGCCGGCCACTTAATGGCCATTAATGGCCATTAAGTGGCCGGCCACCAAGGGTGAACAAAAAGGGATTTTGGTTCCCTTTTTGGGTGTGGCTCTTCTTCTTCCTTTTGAGATTTTCTTTTTGAAGATCTTGCTCTACTTCTCCTCTTGTCAAAACCGAGAAGGTGCTAGCACACCTAAGATTTTGATCCATCTATTTTGTTCGCGTGGATACATATAGAGGAGTGTCTGCCTTGATACTCTACGAGATCCGGCGACTTTTGGACAAGCGGGAAAGCGAAGGGCTACGCATCAAGGGTAATGGTTCTATCATGTAGATCTAATGTAGATTTAGTAGTGAAACTCGTACTCGTAATTTATTTTATGTTCGCACGGATCCCGTGGCCGAACTTCTGGGGTTTCCGCAACGCAAAAAGCGGTTTTTGCGGCCTAGAATGTCTAACAGGCATCCCCTGTACTGTAGAGATATAGCTAAGGTCATCTTGTTTGACTAGGTTGTTGTAAAACTCTGCACATAGAGTCGTGTTCACAGGATGGGTGCAGAAGACAAGCTGGTCAAGTTGATAGAAATTGATGACGTCCATAGCTACTAGACAGTGCTGAGTAAAAAATTGCCTATTTAAGAAACTTGTTTTGAAAGGGTTGTAGGTCGTCCGAGTGAACTTGTTAAATAGTTCTAAGGTCGAGAACCTAGGGTCAGCTAGGCTCGGTCCCGGGGTTGGGTTGATTAGCATGACGTTTTCTAAAATAATAAGGAAAATGCATTTAACAAGAAGGAAAAAAATAAAAAAAAATTAATTATAAATGCATAAACATGATAACGAGGAGCCATGGTTGAAGATGGGCATTCGAGTGCACGAGAAGTGCTTTTGGGCGCCTTGGGAGGACGAGAGTTAGGGAGGAGGTTTGTTTTTGGGGTGGGGGAATGGGTGGCCTTATATAGGGGTTGGTCGGGTACCCGGGAGGTCTCGGGCGCCTGGTTCAGGTGTCATCTGTCTTTGGCAGCTTTTGCTGCCTTGACCGTTAGCCTTGGGGGTGCCCGTGAAGACCCGGGCGCCTATTGTCAGCTGTCACTTGTGGCAGCTTTTCCTGCCTTGAATGGAGATAAAGATACCGGGCGCCCGTGAGGTTCCAGGCACCTGGATTGGTCTGGTCTGTTGACCAGTTTTTGACCACGTTTGACTGTGATTGACTGATAATTAATTTATCCAAGGGTTTATAAAATTCAAAAAATGTTAGATCCTAGATGTCCCACCCAATCTAGTGTTATCAATCACGTTAACCTTATGAGTTTTGTGAGACAGGTTTTGACAGAAGTAAAGATTTTAGTTTGAAAACATGATTAAGTTTGAACAGTTGAATTAATTTTAAAAACAGTTTAATTGAATTTTAATTTTATTTTAAAAGTGGTTGAATCTAAGATTAATTGAAATTTGTGTTAGATTCAAATCTGACAATAGTAAAGTGAATTTGGTTTTCAATAATCGTCTTCCAGGTCGTGGCGAGGCACTAGGCCTTCTTTGGTCGTAGCCTTATTGGATCATCAACCCTTTCCTTGACAAAGCCTTTTATTGAAAAATCATTTCAAGTTACTCCTTGAGAGATTTTGGTCTAACTAGTTTGGGTCTTGGATTGGTAGCTTCGGCTAGTTCCGCCAAAATGGCTTCCCTAACGTACTATCATCTCACCTACACCCAATACTATGTTATTCAAATTTCAATTAAGTCATTTCAGTCCTTAGTCTAACCAGTCCCAGGTCTAAACATAATACATTATAGAAATAAATAAACAATCAAACATGCAATTAAAGCTAAGGAATAAAAGCAATTTATCTAATTATGAAAATCATTTTTAAATTGGCTCCCCTTGGACTAAAGCCACGGTAATGATTAGGCAAGATGTGAATCTTGTCCTTGGGGATCCAATATTGGTTTGGTCCAGCTTGATTGTTCAAGCACAGTTTGGGTACCCATGCTAGAACTTTGGGTCTAGATTGGTTCAATACAGCATATTAGGACCGTTGTCTCGACTTGGTTCGATACCCTAACCCAGATCGATTTAGAATGGACTTCTGTTTTCCAAGGATCATGTCAAGACCCTTGAAACCCGAAGTAAATCATTCTAAAGCTGTTCTAAGGTCCTTGACTTGAGTTTTCAAGGAGGAGTTCTCTTTCTCAAGCTTTTCAACTTGATTAGAGGTTCCTTCTTGAACCTTCTCGGTCAAGGATCTAGAGTCAGCTTCCTCTTTCAGGAGTTTTACTTCCTGTCAGAGGGACTCGACTCGGATTTTTGGCTTTCGCCAAGTTACGAGATAAGTAAGCTATTAACTTTGATAATTCAATTTCAGAATAACCACTTACCGTTATTTTTCCGTTCTCCAAAATTGTGAGCCTTCCGTCATCCGGCTCCGATTCTGATTCGGTGTTAATGTCTTCCGAAGCGGTCAAGGCGAGAAGGTTTGACTGTGGGACCTCTTCTTCTTCTTCGGAGGAAGATTCGTCCCACGTGGCTTGAAGAGACTTCTTCCTTCGAGTCTTCTTGGCTTCCTTTAGATTGGGACATTCTGATTTTTAGTGTCCCTTCTTGTTGCATTCGTAGCAGGTCACATTTGGTTTGGACTTTGTAGTTGAAGGTTCAGCTGGATCTTCCTTTCTTCGGCTGGCTTTCCTTCTGTTGGTCTGATGCTTCAGCTCCTTGTAGTAGTCCCAGTCTAGCCGAACCAACTTGGGTCGATCCCCTTCACTATCTTTTGAGTCTGAGTCTGAGTCAGACTCAGGTGCAGGTTGAGGCTTTTTCTTGGCTACCTTTCCTTGGGTCTTACCTGCAAGAAAAGCAATACCTTTCTCGGCCAAAGTGAAGTTAGTATGTTCATTTAATTCTAATTTTGAAAACAATTCATCTAATTTAATTTTAGAAAGATCCCTAGAAACTTTGTAAACATCTACCATAGATGCCCACAAAGTATTTCTTGGGAAAGCATTTAGGGTATACCTGATAAGGTCACGATTTTCTACCTTGTGACCAATTGTGTGCAGACCGTTCATCAACTCCTGGATTTTGGCGTGGAGTTGTGCTGCTGATTCACGTTCATTCATCTTTATAGTGTAGAGTTTATTCAGCAGCAGATCCCTATTGCTGATTCTGGTGTCGGAGGTGCCTTCGTGCAGTTCAATTAGTTTGCTCCAGAGTTCTTTAGCACTGTTGAAGGGACCCAACCGGTTCAGTTATTCCTTCGTTAATCCACACTGCAACGTCTGGGTTGCCTTTGCATCAGCCTCAATCTTTTTCTTCAGTGAGGTGTTGATGTGGCCCTCAACAGGTGTCACGAATGAGCCTCAAATTTAGAAATTTATAACTGAAACCCCTTGGCTAACAGAATTAAATGTAGAATAGGGGCCTCAGGTCGTATTTTTCCAAAGACTAGTTGTGAGTGTTTAAATCAAGCTTAAATTTGGTTGTCATCAAATGTTTTGGGTTTTCAAATTGGAATGGGGGTTTTGTTTTGCAAATAAGAATGAGAGTATAGTTTGAAATGAAATTAGGTAAAGCAGGAATTAAACTAGCAACTTGTAAAAACCTAACCTTACAAGACAAGCAACTAGATATGAAATTATGGAATTGAAAAACTAAACTAGTTTCAAGGACAAGCAACAATAATTCTATAGCTAAGTTGCAGAAATGGAATGAAATTCACGTAAACAACTTGAATGCTTAAAAACAGGGCTGATTTGTAGTGGTGATTTCCTGATCGGTCGGCTGACCGATCAGATACAAGCCTGATCGGACTGGTGACCGATTAGGTGCTGCCTAGATCGGTCGAATGACCGATCAGTAGCTGAAACGCGATCTAAAACTATTCGAAACAGACTGGAATGTTACAGAATTTAGTACAGAAATGAAATCTACAGCTAATTGACACCAGTTCAAGTTCTTCACCGAGATTTTCTCCTTGTCGTCACACAAGGATCGAGCTCGGAACCCCCTCGCTCGAGAATCGAACAGAAATCAGCTCCTTGATCAATTGGTGTAGCTTGGATGCAAAATCTGAAACTTCCTCCGATCCCTTCTTCCTTGATGGTTGGAATGGCAAGTGGTACTCAAGGACCCTCGAATCAACTCAGAGTGTTGATGCAGTCTGGCCCGATTGTTGTTTTGGTGTTGACAACAATTTAAGTTTGGTTGAGTGAATTCGGATTAAGTCTAGGTGGATCTAGGAGATCGCACGTTGACATGGGAAAAGACCTAGTGGGACTAAGCACACCTAGTGGGACTAGGTGAAGTCCAGGTGGATCTGGGAGATCGCACGCTGGCATGGGGAAAGACCTAGTGGGACTAGGCACACCTAGTGGGACTAGGTGAAATCCAGGTGGATCTGGGAGATAGTACGCTGGCATGAGAAAAGACCTAGTGGAACTAGGCATACCTAGTGGGACTAGGTGAAGTCCAGGTGGATCTGGGAGATCGCACGCTAGCATGGGAAAAGACCTAGTGGGACTAGGCACACCTAGTGGGACTAGGTGAAGTCCAGGTGGATCTGGGAGATCGTACGCTGACATGAGAAAAGACCTAGTGGGACTAGGCACACCTAGTGGGACTAGGTGAAGTCCAAGTGGATCTGGGAGATTGCACGCTGGCATGGAAAAAGACCTAGTGGGACTAGGCACACCTAGTGGGACTAGGTGAAGTTCAAGTGGATCGGGGAGATTGCACGCTGGCATGAGAAAAGACCTAGTGGGACTAGGCACACCTAGTGGGACTAGGTGAAGTCCTGGTGAGTGAAGCCAAGTCCTAGCTTGGGAAGCTAGGTTGAATGAAATCCTGGTGAGTGAAGCCAGGTCCTAGCTTGGGAAGCTAGGTTGAATGAAATCCTGGTGAGTGAAGCCAGGTCCTAGCTTGGGAAGCTAGGTTGAATGAAACCCTGGTGAGTGAAGTCAGGTCCTAGCTTGGGAAGCTAGGTTGAATGAAGTCCCGGTGAGTGAAGTTGGGCACGGAGTCTTGGTCCGGGGGACTGAGCACGAGTCAGAGAAGGCTAAGGAGCCGTTCTCTTGACTTAGAGTTGAATTGGAAGACGCTGGATCGGTATGGTTACCGATCAGGGAGATTGGCACGAGCTTCTATTGTGGATCGGTCTGGTGACCAATCCAGAGAATGGCACGAACTTGGTTCGGAGTCGCGGTCGGCTCCTACTCCAAGGCCCACGGTCCTTGACCGTTTACTTTGGGCAATTCTATATTCGGAAAGATTTTTACAGATTGATAGTACAGATATAGAATTTGGAAAACTAAATCACAACACTTTCGTAGACTGAAACTTTATCGACGCTCAAGATGGATCGAATTCCGGAGCAGAGGGTCGTCGTCGGCTCTGAAATCTCGAAATGGAACTTTGCCGGAGCGCAGCGCGTGAGCGAAAGTGTTTGGAGCGTTGGAAAGAATGGATGTCGAAGCCTTGGGGGTGAACCCCCTTTTATAGCACCAATGGGGTGCCTGATCCATTGGGGGCGCCTGACACGTGCCTCATCCTGCGAGGATCTTCATCCACGGGCTCAGTCAGCGCTTATCCCCTTCGACTCAGCACCTGGGCTGACTGGGGCGCCCGGGATCTCTCAGGCGCCTAGGTTGACCTGGTTCATTAGCTTCGTGGCAGATTTGCTTCGATGGCCGCTTTGGCTTAGACCTTGGGCGCCCGGGACCTCCCGGGCACCTAGCCCAGTGTGATTCGAAGCAGTCTTGTTTCCTTGATGTTTTGGCCCTTTAGCTTGGGCGCCCGAGTCCTCTCGGGCGGCTAGCCCAGTGACCTACCCCATTCCTTTGGGGCGTTCTGAGCTGCAGAAACACAATCCTTCGGTCCCTGCAACCAAGGTTAGTTCCAAAACAAACTAAGCAAGAGTGTTAGTCATTATTTACAGCCTTAGCTATCTTAGTTCTGACTTCGGGTCTCCCAAATAAAACCCTAGGTCGAACCGACGCCTATTGTTCCCTCAACGGGGAACACGTCCTCACCTACTCCTCTCAGGAGAGTTTACCTTTTGCCAACCGGCTCCTTTGGTTGGACTTTTGCCCAATCCACCTGACCAGGTCTTCGTGCCCAACTTCCGGTCAGGTATTCTTGCCCAACTTCAGGTCAGGTCTTCTTGCCCAACATCCGGTCAGGTCTTCGGTGCCCAGCCCCTTGCCAGGACTTCTTGCCCAGTCCTCGACCAAAACTTCTTTGCCTGACTTCTGGTCAGGTCTTCTTGCCCTGTCCTTGACCAGGACTTCTTAGCCCAGCCCTTTTCCAGGACTTCTTGCCTAGTGTACCTAGGACTTCTTCCTGCACACTCAGTGAACAAGTTAGATCACAATAACATCTTAACTTGTGAACCCTTTGCCATTATCAAAACCCAGGTTTGACTTAGGTGTTGCCTGCACCAACAGAAAATACCTCCTGCACGCATGCATGGTTAGGAAGAAATGAAATACAAACAATCTCTACATAGAATGTATCAAGAAATGTGTCACATCCAATAAAATCAACCTTGGGTACCTCTATGAATTTTTCACAATCAGTCTCTACATAGGTTGTATCAAGAAATGCATCACTTCCAACAAAATTAACCTTAGGTACCTGTATGAATTTTTCACAATCAGTCTCTACATAGGATGTATCAAGAAATGCATCACAGCCAATAAAGTCAACCTTAGGTACCTCTATGAGATTTCCTAAAAAATTAGGAGAAATACTTACCTTGTCGTGCTGAAAAATACCTGAAGGTTCTACAAGAGTAGATGTCTATGGCCTCCTACTGGTCAGGTAAAGGCTCCACCTCAGGCTCATGTTATGGTAGACATACAACTAAAAGAAGTGATTCTTGGGTCCTTGCTTCCACCATGCAAGTCTCTACACTTTCTGGTAAATAAGCATACTCTAATTGTTCTGGCAACGGTTTCAACTCTAACTGTGACTGCTCAGTAGGTATGGGTGGTCCCTGGGGCTCAGTGCAATCCCCTACACTCTCAAACCTATCCTCTGAATCTCCTAACATCTCGATCAATATAAGTGATCTCTGGGGCTTAGTGCAATCCCCTACACCTAAAGAATCATCTCCAACTGCAAATGAATCAGATACAACCTCCAACTCAGCTGCCTCTGTAGCTAATACCTCCTCTGCCTCATCTGAACTAGAATATCCTCTCTGAATATCAAGTGAAACTTTTTCAGCAAATAACTCTGCCTTAACAACATCATCTAAAATACCCATGCTAATGATAGAAGGATCCTCTCTGGGGTGCTGTGGAAAGGGTAAAGGGTCCCTTGGTTCCTCTACTTGAACTGAAATTTTCGGAAATGAGTCTTGAGCAAGGATTTCGGTAGGTATAGCTGCTGTAGGTACCCTGATTTTGCTGATTTCTTCTTCTTCTTCCACCAAAATTGCAAGATCAATAGAAGAAGGACTTAGGCTTGAACTAGGGTTACAATCAACTGGTATAGAAGCGATTTTGGGGCTGTTCTGAAATGGAAAATAAGTTGATGGAATTTCTTCAGAAAAATCAGCCCTTTGAGAATTTAAACTTGAAACCACTTCCCCACTCCTCAATGTTGTGGCACAATCATTCCCCTTAGGATTAGGAGTTGCTTGAGAAGGTAGTTATCCCGATCCTAGGGTTTGCATTTGATTCATCCCACTAGCTAGTTGTTCAATGCGTCTTTCAATGTCTCGAAGAGTGGAATCATTCTTTTGTTGCCCTTGTTGTAATAAAATTTGTTGCTGTTGAAGAATTTGTTGCATAATTTCCTCAAGCATTTGTTGTTGTGCATTAAGCTCGCTAGAATCCTTAAAGTCTCCTTGATTGGTATAGAACTCTTGTTGGTCTTGAAATGTAGCATTAGGTTACTGAAAATTATAAGTAGGTTGTGAATTCTGAAAATTCTGATGTTGGGACTGAAAATTCTGATTTCCAAACTGAAAATTCTGCTGATATGGTTGGAAAGATTGCTGTGAAGGTTGAAAATCTTGCTGATCAAAATGTTGGAAAGTCTAAAATGGAGGCTGAAAATTCTGATCTCCTTGCTGAAAAATCGAGTAAGACTGCTAGAATGCTTGAGAATGCTACTGAAAATTTTGGTTTGGTTGTTGTAAATTATGATAAGAAAACTGATCTTGCTGTTGAAATTGTTGGAATGGTGGTTGTTGATAAAATGAATTCCCATCACTTAGATTTGGATGATCCTCCCAACCCAGATTGTAGGTAGATGAAAATGGGTCATTCCATGATTGAAATTGTCCTCTGAAACTCTCTATCCCGATTGAGTAGGAATATTTTCAATACCACCTGCAGTCCTATCATAAACCAAACACAAAATGGCAGCAAATGTATACAAAGAGATATAGCCAATGAAATAAACTCAAAGAATATGAAAATAAGATCATAGAATATGAAACTAAATACAAGCTCAAATCAAACAACTCAACTAGTGTTTCCCCGGCAACGGCGCCAAAAATTTGATGAGCCCAATAATCAAGTGTGTCACGAATGAGCCTCAAATTTAGATATTTATAAATTGAAAACTCATAGCTCACAAAATTAAAATGTAGTACAGGGGCCTCAAGTCGTATTTTTTCCAAGGACTAGTTAGGAGTGTTTAATTCAAGCTTGAAATTTTGTCGTTTGATATGTTTTGGGATTTCAAATAAGATGGGGGTTTGTTTTACAAATAGGAATGAAAATACGGTTTGAACTGAAGTATACTTAACTAAAGCAAAATTAACTAGGGAAATTTCAACACTAAACTTATCCTATTTGGAAATTAGCAATTCAATTTGAAATTAAAAGGTTGCAATCCAAGACTAGAATTGAGTGCAAGAAAGTTGTAACTAAGCAAAATTCGAGAACTAAACTTTAATGCAAACAATTTGAAACTAAACAGCAGAATTGTAAAGGTTGAACAAGACATGCTTAAAAATAGGGTTGAATTGTGGCTGAGGTTACCTGATCGGTCGGCAGACCGATCAGATACAAGTCTGATCGGTCACACTGACCGATCAGATGCTGACTGGATCGGTCGAACAGACTGATTAGTAGCTGAAATTGAACTGATAAAAACTGAACAGCGTAGGAAATGTAAATGCAGAAATGGAAATTACAGCTAATTGACACCAGATTCTTCCCTTCAATCCAAGATTCGCTTCTTGTCATCACACAAGAATCAAGCTAAGAACCCCCTAGCTCGAGAATCGGCAAGATCGAACTCCGCAAGCAGTTAGCTTCAATTTGGTGGTGTGAGAGGGATACTCCTCTGATCTCTTTCTCCTTGATGATTAGGATTGCGATGGTGGCTCAGGGATCCTCAGAACAATTCAGAGAACCCCTCTGAATGCTCTGATTGATGAAGAGTGGTGATCACGCAGAGAACGATCGGATGAAGCAAACTCTCGGTGAAACCCTCACCGGAGCTTGGCAGCAACAAAATTGGTAGCAGACTTCGACAGAAATCTCCTTTGATGATTCGGAAACTTGAAAGAAGGTTAGATCTGATGTGGCTGCGTGATCCGAGAAGGAAACTGCGAAAATGAAGAAGAAAATTAGGAAGAACAGCGACACGCGACGACGAGCTCAGATCTGAGGAGTTTTGTTTTATCAGTTAGAAATGAACGGTTGTGATCGTCCTCGCCTCAACCTACGGTTGGATCATCTCAGATCTGAACCAAACTTCCCAGATCTCCATCAATGGTCAGGATCTACTCCTCCTCAGCTGGGATCGATCAGATCTACAACGGATGGCTCAGATCTCACTGCCTCTTGATCGGACGGTCTAGACTCCTCTTAAGCTTGATCCAACGGTCAGATGACTTCTGATTTGGCCCAAACTTTCAAATCTTGATCTATGGTCATGATTAACTCTATCTTGAGATCGGATTGATCAGAAGTTGACAAATGGCTCAGATCTCCCTGTTTCTTGATCGGACGACCCATATTAATCCATCTCTTGATCCCCTTAATGGAAGTCAAGACTTAGCTCAAGTTTGATCCAATCTGACCTAGGTCCATGATCATTCAGGCCTACAAAATTAGATTCAAATTTTAGTGCCAAAATACTTCAATTATAGAAAGAATTGCATCCAAAACTAAAATAGAGATAATTCATGAAACCTAATGTAAATGCAAACTTAAGCATATAAAAAGGGATCAAAACATGAATTTGAGAGCCTAATTTGATCAACAAAATGGTAATTTTCACACTTCCTCAACATTGACGTGCTTGACCGACCCCCCCCCAATAAATCATCGAAACTGATCGGTTGTTTCTTCACGAGAGACCATAAGAAATCCCCTTCAGCGAGTTCTTGCATAAAGGCACTGACGAGAATCTCTGAAGTGGTGCTCGGCACATCTTATGGCACCCGATTGAACTGCTGGATGTAGTTCTTCAGTGGCTCCTTGCTCTTCTGCTTTAGGGTGAAGAGATTCATCGTTGTCTTTTGATATTGCCGGCTACTGGCAAGTGATACAAGAAAATAATTTTAAACTCCAGAAAGGAGTTTATAGAATCTTGCAGCAACCTCTGGAACCATCTATGCGTTGTTCCTGACAACGTATTCAAGAACACTCGGCACTTTACACTATCTATGTATTGGTGTAACAAAGTTGCATTCTCAAACTTGCAAATATGATCCTCAGGATCTATTTTTCTATCATAATCAGCAATTCTAGGACCTTAGAATAACTTAGGCATGGGATCATTCACAATGTCTTGAACAAATAGCGATGATGTATACTTTGGGAGAACCTTTGCATCGTCTTCTCTACGCAAAATGCTAGAAGCGACTGTATGTGCTTTCTCCATCTCTCCAATGGAGTCCCGTTGGTGCTTTAGGGCCTTATTCACGGGCGCCCCTGGTGGCGATATGGATATTCGATTCCGAACATATAAGGCTGATGCACTCTGGGCATCTGCCTATACCGACACCGCCCATTAAGAGGTACCTTGCTTAATTTGATGCTGCTTCGGCGCCCCTCAAACGATGTTGGCTATTAGGCAGTCCAGTTCCTCCTATGTCAAAATTAATGGTTGTCCTTCTGGTTCTGCCATCATAGTGTTCCTTCTGGTAGTCAATCTTGTTTCCCACAGACGGTGCCAAACTTGCTCTGGAAGTGAACGACATTGACGATAGGTCACCGTGGTGTAGCTTTGAGCGATGACAAAGGAGGAAGTCTGTGCCTGCGAAATTAACAAGAGCGTTAAAGGGATATATCGGAAGGAGTTCAAGCGGAGCCATCTTCAACGCTCAAGTCAGGCTTCATGATAGAGAGGAGTAGGAAGAATAAATTACTAGAGTTCTGAAGACCCTCCCTTTACCTAGGGGTCTAAGCACCTTATATAATTGCTGCTCTCCTCCTTCGAGTGCTCCCACGTTGCTGTAATAGCTTCCCCTATTCCCACAACTCATGATTCATGATTGCTTGCCAGCTGCCATTCCCTGGGGGGTTACTGGTAACGACTGCCACGCACATTATGTTGGTGCCGGAAGCACCAAAGTCGAACCTATGTTTTGATAATGGCAAAGGGTTCAGAAGTTAAGGTACTGTTGTGATCTAACAATGCTGATTAAGTGTGTAGAAAAAGACCTAGGTACACTAGGTACTAAGTCCTGGTTCTATGAATTGGGCACTAAGTCCTAGCCACGGGCTGGGCAACTAAGTCCTGACATAAGGTTGGGCACTAAGACCTGGTCGAGGGTTGGGCACCGAAGACCTAGTGAGTAAAGCTGGGCACTAAGTCCTGACCGAGGGCTGGGCACCGAAGACCTGGTGAGTAAAGCTGGGCACTAAGACCTGGTGAGTAAAGATGGGCACTAAGACCTGATCCGGGGGATTGGGCAAAAGTCCAACCGGAGGAGCCGGTTGGCAAACAGGTAAATTCTCCCGAGAGGAGTAGGTGAGGGTGTGTTCCCCGTAGGAGGGAACATTAGGCGTCGGTTCGACCTAGGGTTCCATTTGGGATACCCAAAGTCAGAACCAAGACAGCTTAGGTTGTAAATAATGTTTAATATATCATGTATATTTGCTTCTTGTGTTTGGAACTAACCCTGGTTGCAGGAAACGAAGGGACGGTGTTTTTGCAGCTCAAGTGCCTCATTGGAAGGAGGCGCCTCCTGGGCTAGGCGCCTGTGAGGATAAAGGTGCCCCAGTGCAAGGCCAAACCAAGCCATCGAAGCAAACTGCCACGACAGTCTTTGGACCAAGTCAAGCTAGGCGCCTGTGGTAACACAGGTGCCCCAGTCAGCTCAAATGCCCAGTTGAAGGGATAAGCGCTGGCTGAGTCTGCAGATAGGAGTTCTCGCAGAAGAGGTCACGTGTCAGGCGCCCCCTTCAACACAGGCACCCATGCGACCAGTATAAACAGGGGTTCACCCCCATGGCTTCAGAACAACTTTCAAATCTCGCTCTCAACACTTTTGCTCAAGAACTACGCTCGGGCATGCTCTGCACTCGCGATTCAAGCGCCGACGATGACCCGCTGCTCCAAAATTCCATCCACTTCGGTCGTCGGTAACAGCTTAAATTTCTTAAGTATTGTAACTTCCTTTTTAATTCTATATCTGTACTCCAAATTGTAAACATTCTTCGAATATAGAATTACCCATCGTAAATGGTCAAGGACTGTGGGCCTTGGAGTAGGAGCCGACCGCGACTCCGAACTAAGTAAAACAAACGGTGTTAGCGACTTTGTTTTACTCTTTCCGTTGCGTAATTTCTCTTAATTGTCCGAAATTTTGGAGGGGACGCTTGAAACCGTCACCACCTGCATTAAGCGTGTCATTATCATCGTTAACGTAAACCTCTCCTCATCCGTCCTTTCTCTATCGAGTTGGTCTCGAGCTCTGCTCTCCGAGTTGAGCTCGGGAACTCTCAGTGTCGGTGTTGGCCCCTGGCACACTTCTTCTGAGGGGGTCTCGGGAACCCCAGCCCGACCTGGCCTTGGGCATTCTAATTTTGAATTCTTATTTTTTCACCATAAGTTAGAATTGATATAACGATCAATTTTTAAAAATTTGTCATAAACCTTTTTATTATTTTAATATTTTTTCTCGAAATTCATGCTACCTTATTCGAGCAACCCAACATTGAATTCTTATTTTTTTCATCATTAATCAGAATTGATAAAGCCAACATTTTCAAAAATTTTGTCATAAAGTTTTTATTATTTTATTATTATTTTACCTCAAAATTTGTGCAACATCTTTTGAGCTAGTTTTTTTTCCCTCTCCCGCACTACTAATACAAGACCTAGTCTTGGTACATTTTTGTTATTTCTTTTGTGTACGAGGTTTATATTCAATGTCCCATCCACCCCTATTCTCTGGCGAGGATTTCAGAACTTGGAAAAGTCTAATGGAATCTCACATGAAGGCCAAGTTGGATTTATGGTTGATAATCCAAACGAGGTTCACATTCCCCATAGACGATGGAACATCAATCGCCTGGGACAAATTGGACGAACCAACTCTGTGGAAGATCGAGACTGATGCTAAGGCAACAGTAATCATACAATGCAGCCTGACCAAAGAAGAATTGAAGTGGGTCGGATCCTTCAACTGTGCCAAAGAGATGTGGGAGAAGCTAATCAACCTACATGAAGAGAGCTCCGATATTGAAATCATAGAAGGTGTGATGTCCGAATCATCGGAGGATTCGAACGAAGAAGAAGAAGATCAAGTAAACTATCTTGCACTCTTAGTGCAAGCACAAGAAGCCGAGGGAGATTCCGAACTCGATTTCGAAGCTGAATCCAATCCAGGATCAGAAGATGAGATAGAATCCGTACCTGACTTCAAAATCGAATCAGAGTGAGAAGACGAGCTTTTTGAGACAAAATTGGTAACTATTTTTGAATCATTTTCTGAATTAAGGTTAAATAATCAAGCTGATACTGTAATGGTCGAGGAAGGTATAGTTTCCATTGCAGGGAAAACTCCAAGAGAACTGCAAAAGAGACCTCAACCAGTACTTGAGTACGACTCAGACTCAGAATCTAATGACGAAGAAGGGGATCCTCGAAAACTGGTCCAATTGGCTCGCGACCACTACAAAATGCTGAAGAAACAATCAAGCAATAGAAAGATGGCTAAAATCAAGGGGGAGACCTCCAAAAAGAAATCAAAAGGTAACATTGTAGATTTAAAATCTAACAGTCATATAGTATGTTATACATGTAGGGAGAGAGGGCATTACCAAGACCAGTGTCCCACTCATGAGAGTTGGTCTTCACCGTCTATAATAAAAAGAGCTCCCAAGAATGCCGGGCAAACAATCGACAAAGGTAAATTTTCAGTATTTGAAAATCCAGTATTTACCTTGAATAATGTGATTGATTCATATAAATTAGTTAAGGCAAATTTCAGAAAATTGAAACAAGAAAATGAAACCCTTAAATTGTAACGACCCGAAAAATTCTCTTAATATTTTCTTAAAATATTGAGCATGTCTAGATAATGTTCCGAGAGACCTAGAAATATTAATACAAAATGTGGCCTAGAAATCCATATTTTCTCATTTAAATTGAGAGAACTAAGTACTAATGGGCCTTATATGAGCTTTTTAGTACCATAATTATTGGAGAATTTTAGATAAAAAAATTAATATAAATATAAAGGGATTTTAATAGGAAATATTAACATAATTATGGGGGAATTTTTAGGGGATTTTTGAATATTAAGAAAAATAAAATAAAAATAAAATGGAAAATAATGTGCATAGACCAAGGATTAAACCTTGGACCTCTTGTACAACCATGTATGCTCTAACCAACTCACCTAGCAAGGGAATGTTATGAGGGAATGAAGTGGAAATTGGTTAAGGCTTAGAAGAAGATGAAGGGTCATGAAGAGACTCTTCATTTACCTCCTTAATGGGTTACAAAGAGGGGGGTTTGGGAGTTACCTTCTTCCTTCCATCAATTGCATTTCCTCTCCTCCTCCCTCGTCATTCTAGCCGAACACCACAAGGGTGGTTCTCCCTTGGAAAAGCTCCACAAGAAGGTCTCATCACCAAGATCTAAAGGTTTTCCAAGGATACAAGGGCAAGGGGGGTTCAAGTGTTCAAAGGATTTGCAATTTTCTTCTCTTTTAAGGTTTAAAAATCAAGATCGACCAAGGTAAGACTCCCTCACCTGTGGTATAATAGTTCCTTATGTTTTTAGCATGATATATTGGTTGGTTTTTGGGATTTGATGTTGAAAGAAAGAAAACCAAGAACCCTAGTCCTATGGGTTTCGGCCACTAGGATTTTAGGGTCCATGATGATGCTAAAAATCTTTCTAATGTTGTCTAATGTACTCTCATGATGTTTAGAGATTAAATATAATTTTTGAGAATTTTTGGGGTACCCTAGGATCCCCTAGGGTTTCGGCCAACTTCAAGAACCCATGGGTAGGGTTGGGTCTAAAACTTTAAGTATGTGTTTTATGTATTATCATGATGTAAGGGAGATGGAGGATGATTTATGTGAATTTTCACATGGCCTAGAGACCCTATAAGTTTCGGCCACGATTGCTACTAGGGTAAAAAGTTAGGACTTATTTCAAGTAAGGGCCCCAATGGCCCTATGGTAAGGTATGGTTGGTGTTTAATGATTGATTGGGGATTTTAATGGAATTTTTCCATGCCCCCATGGCCTTACATGTTTCGGCCAGCCTTAGGAAGGAGGGCTAAAGGTTAGGGTTAACCCTAATCATGGGCCCCAATGGCTTCTTATGGTCTCATAGATGATGTATGGTTGTTCCTTTACCTTATGCTATCTTACATGTTTATGGAATTGATGGAACTCCTCCCTATAGGTTTCGGCCAAGCCATGTATCTAGGGTTTGGGGTGGAGTTAAGGTTCAAAGAATGATGGATTATGCTTATCATGAAGTATATATATATATATAGGTCCAAGCATGTGGTAGAACTCATGTTACCTATAACCCTAACTTTAAGCACCATGTTTTATGTTATATGTTATGATTTGGATGCCATGCTTAATAGGGTTTATTATGAATGTCTTATGTGTTATGCCATGCACTTGGATAGTAGGTGGCATGTTTATGGAAGTCCTACCTATGTAGGCTTAGGTTATGTAGAGAACCATGCTATGTTATATGCTCATGTTATGTTAAGAACCATGCTATGTTATTGTGTATGTTCATGATATGAATGATGCCATGATAAGTATGTTATGTTTATGTTCATGATAAGAACGATGCCATGATAAGTATGTTATATTTATATTCATGATAAGAACAATGTCATGATAAGTATGTTATGTTTATGTTATGATAAGAATGATGCATGCCATGTTTATGAAAGAAGATGCATACCATGTTTATGAATGAAGATAATGCTCATGCCTTCCAGGCATCATGATGCTATGCAATAAGTATGAACGATGAAAGGACAAGCATGTGTTAAGTCATGCTTTATGTAACATGGTTATGCTATGAATGCCTTATGGATGATGAAACATGTAAAGTATTTTACTTTATGAATGGGCTTGTACCAGACCGAAGTATGGGTCCAAGGGATGGGCACCTTAAGAACGCCCCGGTTATGGACTACGGACTATGCTGTCCACGGTTCTGGCACTACCGGAGCTGTGCAACAGGGATGGGCTCCTTAAGAACGCCTCGGTTCGGGGACTACCGACTATGCTGTCCTTACCCTAGTAGGTCGGGGCTCGCTACCTCGGACTTGCTAGGGATGCGCGCTATGATGTATGTATGTGGTACAAGCCGGGGACCCCAATGATATGATGATTATATTTAAACATTTAAAAGTATGTTTTAAAAGTTAAGCATCCTTATGTATATGCATTTCACTCATGCATTCATTCATGATATGCATTATGCTATGCTGATAAGATTTTTATGCTTACGCTTCATGTTAAGAAATATGCATGAGAGGAAATGATCTATGTCATGATTATGTTAAGAGGATGCTCATATGCTATGATAGGAAGTATGCCTATGTTTATGCCATACAGATTGGTTTACACCTTATAGACATGTTTATACCATGTATTATACCATGCTAGGGATGTTTATTATGTTTATGTTTATTCCATGTAGCATGTCATGCTTAGAATGTTTACTATGTGTACGTTTATGCCATGTCTCATGCCATGATAGGAATGTTCACTTATGTTTATGTTCATGCCATGTCAAGTATATGATAAGTGATTCAAGTTGTTATGTTCTAAGTAGAGCACCAAGTATGTTAATGTTTCATGTGCTCATTATGAAATGACGAATGGTTTTGTGAGTAGGAAAGAGTCTTACTAAGCCTGTGTGCTTATAGTCTTATTTCCTTATACCGCAGATCATTCAAGGGGACAATGAGGAAGCAGCAGGAGGGCAAGAACGCATGTGTGTGGTAGTGACTTGGCCCAGGAAATCATATGTTTATCGGTTATGCTAGAACTTTACTTTGGTCACTTATAAGCTTGAATGCTTGAATAATGACTTATGGAACTCTATGATGTGATGTTAAGTATGACATAATATGATGTTTAAGTAAGAAGTCAATATGCCGAGTTTCCATGTCATTATGTTAAGAATGGTAGTAGGGCATGTACGAGTAAAGTTAAAGTTATTCCGCTGCCTTATGATGTCTACATGCCCTAAGTATGTTAACGTAACGCCGCTTATGGAAAAAAAAAAGCGGGCGTTACATAAATATAAGGTCAATATGCTAGAAAATTTAATTCGTAATCTTGTTGATTTTGAAAATCCAGAATATTACTCCAATTGTGACCTTACTTAGATAATTGTTTGCTTTAATTGTGTGTTGTTTTTTTATTTTATTTTTTTTATTTATTATGCTTAGAATTAGAATTGGTTAGTTTAAGGACTAAAGAGTTACTTAAAACTTGAACAACCTAGTATTAGGTGGAGGTGAGATGATAGTACGTTAGGGAAGCGTTTCTAATAAGCTCAAGTGGGGTAAGGCGTACCCTACTCGGTCTGTTTAGTCTGGTGGAACTAGCCGAAGCTACCGATCCAAAACCTAAACTAGTTAGATCAAAATTTTTCAAGAAGAAATTTGAAAATGAATTTTCGGTAAAAGGCTTTGTCAAGGAAAGGGTTGTTGCTCCAATAAGGCTACGACCAAAGAAGGCCTCTGTGCCTCGCCAAGACCTGGAAGCCAATTATCGAAACTCAAATTTAATTTACTATTTGATAAATTTGAATCTAACACAAGTTTTGATTAAATCTTAGATTTAACACTAATTCAAACATAAAGATAAAACATCTCACAAAACAGATAAGGTAACCTGTGTTGTCATGTAGAACTGGATGAGATGTCTTGGATCTAATAATGTAGTTCAATACTTTTTCAAAATCAACTCAAAATTAACTCAATTCTTTCCCAAAATTAATTCTAAATTAACTCTACATGTTTTCCACTCAACATTTTTTTTTCAAAAATTGAATTTCATTTGTTTTCAAAATTAACTCATCAAACTAAGTCTTGATTGAATTATACTAAGATCTAGGACTTAATTGGGTCAATTATTGATTGGTCAAACCTAGTCAACACAGTCAAACCTAGTTAACACTGAAGTCCCTTAAGACACTTAGATAGAGTTAAACGGTGTCGGATACAGGGGGAATTTTTTTTTTAAAATTTAGATTTTTCCAAAACCTTATGCTCTAAAACTTATTATCATCTCAAAATAAGGTTTTCAAAAATTGATTCAAAAACCTTGTTATATCACTATCTCATTGAACAATTATCATCATTTCAAAATATTTGTAGAAAACTGTGATATCATTCCAAATTATGTTTTCAAAAATTATCTCCTTGAAAATTATCATACTCAAAAGGTCGTTCACAAGTGTTCTTTAATTTTGATAAACCCTAAAGACACTGAGGAAGTCTTTCTCATGATCTACAAGGACTCCTAGGATGTGTCAAGTTTAGGGGAGGTCAAATTATAAGAATTATTGAACATCTCAAAATAATATATTTTCATACACTATATTTTCAAAATCGTTTGAAAACCTAAGTATTTTCTCTTTCAAATTACTATCATTTTAAACTCATTTTAGTAAAAATCACTTTCAAAAACCTATTTTTTTGAAATCACTTTCGAAAACAATATTTACTTGAGTTTGAAAATTTTCCAGAACACTTAGGGAAATGTCCTTATAGTTAACAAGGTTTCCTAGGAAGGTGTCAGACTGGAAAAGAAATCAAGTCAAGTAAAATATTGTGTTTTCAAAAGTACTAATAGTTCTCAAAAGTACTAATAGTCTTCAAAATACTAATAGTTTTCAATGTATAAATATTTTTCAAAGCACAAATATTTCTCAAAGTATAAATACTTCTCAAAGTGCCAATATTTGTTAAGTAGAAAATATTTTTCAAAGTATAAATTGTTATTTTTAATACTAAGTACAATATTTTTGAAAAAAAATAGTATGTGATAAGTGCAAGATTTTTCAAAGAATAATTGTTTCCGATATTTTTTAAAGTACTGATGGTTGAAGTATAAAATATCTTTCAAAATGCAAGGTTTTGCATAATTTTTTTTCCTCCAAGTGCACAATACTTTTCAAAGTATAATTTTTTTGGGGTTCAATTTGAGTACTTAATTTTTTTCTAATATTTAGTTCTTTTTCAAAAAGGAAGATTTTTGAAATTGATTTGTCAAAAATGATATGTTTTTCAAAAATAATACAAAGTACTTTGCAAAGGAAAGAAGTTTTGTTGGTGAGATTCATAGATCAAATTTAATCCAGTGGGATCATTCACGTACAATTTTTTGTCAAGAATGCTTTATGAAACCTTTTGACCCCCGAACTTGACAAGTCTAGATTAAATGGGTTGGTCCTTTTCTTGCATGAATTCACTAGAGTTGGTTCAATACGTACTTTAAATTTTTTTTAACTAGCTATAATTCAAAATTAACTTCCAATAGTTGTTATCATATTTTTGATATATGGCAAAGGGGGAGAGAAAGGAGAAGAGAGAGAATTTTTTTTTCAAAATATTTTTTTTCTTCAAAAATTTTATCTCTGCTTCAAAAAGTAAAGCAAAATGTCTAAGTGCTTCAAAATTTTGTTCTAAGTGCTTCAAAATTTTTTAAGTGCTTCAAAATTGTTTCTAAGCACTTCAAAATTTTTCTAAACGCTTCAAAAATTTTTCTAAGTGCTTCAAAATTTTTTTAAGTACTTCAAAAGTTTCTTCTAAGTATTTCTAAGAGCCTTCAAAAATTTCTATGTTTTCGAAGAGCATTTTTATAAAAGTAATATTTTCCTTAGTAAACAAAGTTTGTCTGAGCAAAAATCTTTTGAAATTTTTGGCAAATGTTTCTAAGTGAAGTTTTTTCTTAGAAAACAAATCTTTGCGAAAACTTGTTGAAAAATTCCTTAAAGAGTTTTTGTTTCAAGTAAAATATGTTTTTGCACAAACTGTTCTTAAGCAAAATCTTTCTAAGGGTGCAAAAATTGAAACCATTTTAAAATTTTGATTAAATTATTTTTGTAAAATTCTTTTTGCAAAGCCTTGTAAGTAAAAGTTTTTTAAACCAAAATTTAGGCTTGTAAAACTTGTCTAAATGGAAAATTGCCTAAGTGTAAAAAATTTTTTTGTAAAAATGTTTTTGCAAAACACTTAGTCAAACATAAAAGCACTTAGAAGTTTTACAAAAACTGAATGCTTGTTTCAGGAGGAGGACATTTTCAGGGGGAGATAAATGAATTTGTTTTAAGTATTTCTTGAGATACTTAGTGTTGTTAGATTGCTATAGAATGTTATTTTAACTTAACTTTTTGAACTATGTTGCCATAAATCAAAAAGGGGGAGATTGTTGGTGCCGGAAGCACCAATGTCGAACCTATGTTTTGATAATGGCAAAGAGTTCAGAAGTTAAGGTATTGTTGTGATCTAACAATGCTGATTAAGTGTGCAGGAAAAGTCCTAGGTACACTAGGCACTAAGTCCTGGTTCTATGAATTGGGCACTAAGTCGTGGCCGTGGGTTGGGCAACCAAGTCCTGACGTAAGGTTGGGCACTAAGACCTGGTCGAGGATTGGGCACTGAAGACCTGGTGAGTAAAGCTGGGCACTAAGTCCTCGCCAAGGGCTGGGCACCGAAGACCTGGTGAGTAAAGCGGGTCACTAAGACCTAGTGAGTAAAGTTGGGCACTAAGACCTGATCCGGGGATTGGGAAAAAGTCCAACCGGAGGAGCCGGTTGGCAAACAGGTAAATTCTCCCGAGAGGAGTAGGTGAGGACGCGTTCCCCGTAGAAAGGAACATTAGGCGTCGATTCGACCTAGGGTTCCATTTGGGAGACCCAAAGTCAGAACCAAGATAGCTTATGTAACGCCCCAAAATTTCCATTTTAAGTCCTTAAAGTCCTTAGAACTATTTAAAAATGTTTTATAAATATTCTAGATATTTTTAGGAATTTTTAGAATATTTTTATGGAATTTTCCGAGTCCGTTTAGTATTTTTAAAAAAGGAAAAACTTTAAAGGGCAGCAGGGGGGTTCGAACTCGCGACCACAGGAGGAGCAAGCCCTTAAGGGCGCGCAAGTGACCGGCTGGGCTAGGGTATCAAGCACAACAAAAGGTGGAGAGAACTAATTTTATAGAGTAGTTACGTTTTTTCATGAAGAGGTATTTAAACCCCGCTTAAGTCGCGTGAAACCCTTGGAGGAGAATTTTCGGCTGCATGCGAGAAGGGGGCGAGGGAGGGGCGGCGAAAACAAAAGGGAACCTAGGTTTTCTTTCCTCCTCTCCTCTCCTAAGGGGCGCCGACCAAGGAAAAGCAAGGAGTGCGGAGCGTTTCGTTCGTCTCGACCAGAAGAACACGTAGGCACGGACGGTTCGTAGAGATCTCAAGTTTCACCCGAGCCCTAGTCGTCTAATTTCGGTTGTAAGTCCAAGAAATCAAGGTAAGTACTGCTCACCTGCAGTAAGAGGCGGTTTTCCGCAAGAATTTTCCCTT
>JAGFNQ010006871.1:0-12881 GCA_024364735.1 Boesenbergia rotunda | reverse complement strand
TTCTCAAAGGCTTCAGATTTGTGTTTCATCAAGAACACGTACCCGAATCGTGAGTGATCATCGATAAAGGTGATGAAGTAGCTATAGCCTCCTTGTGCAAGAGTTGACATTGGTCCACATACATCAGTATGTATTAGACCAAGCAATTCTCCCACTGGATTACCTTTTCCGGTAAAGGGTAATTTGGTCATCTTGCCTTTTAAGCACGATTCGCATGTATCAAATGAATCGGGTTCAAATGAAAAATTTCCACATCGGTGCAATTCGGTCATGCGTTTCTTACTTACATGGCCAAGACGGCAATGCCAAGTATAGGAGTCTATTCGATTATCTATTCGAGCACGTTTGTTGCTAACTTCGATATTGAAAACGTCACTGGATAAATCTAACGTGTAGATGCCATTGCACAAAGTTCCATTCCTATAAAGAACTCCATTTAAAGTTATGTAACAATAATTGTTACTAAAAGTTAAATGATAACCCTTTTCATTCAAACATGAAATAGATACAATGTTCTTTATTAACGAAGGAACGAAATAACAATTATCCAATTCTAAGACACGTCCAGTGGGGAGCTTTTGCAAATATGTTCCGATGGCAACAACAGCAATCTTTGCTCCGTTTCCAACTCGCAAATTCGCATCTCCTTTGACGAGTCTTCTTCTATTCCTTAGCCCTTGTATGTCATTACATATATGTGATCTACACCCAGTATCAAGTACCCATGTGTTTGAGGAAATAGAGTGACATTCAATAATGAAGATACTTGAAGAGGATGGGGCATCGGATGCCTTCTCTTTCAAGGACTCAAGATAAATCTTGCAGTTTCTTCGCCAGTGACCCTCCTTGCCACAATGATGGCAAGTGCCTTTTGGTTTCTTTTCAGTCTTTTTAGCCTTTTTCTTCTTTCCCTTATTCTGTTCTTTGGTCTTCCTCTTAGAACCTTTCTTTGAGAACCAACTACAGAACTGCCTTTTGTTCCTGCTTTACAGAAGGCTCTACAGACTCAGAGGTTGACAACTCAGGAATGGTAGTTTCCAGCTTGTTCATCCGATAGTTCATCAAAATGCGAATAACTTTGGGCAAAACAACTCAGAATTAAGTCAATACTTAGTTCATGATCCATTGCAAAACCGAGTGGTTCAGTCGCTCAATGTACCCCAACATCTTTAGCACAAACTGCGAGGCAGAAGTGCTTCTTGCATCTTAGTTGTGAAGAGGAGTCTGGAGACTTCGAACCTTTCGGATCTCGCCTGCTCTTCAAACAACTCATTAAGATGGAAGATGATGGTATAAGCATCCATATGCTCATGCTGCTTTTGCAGCTCAGGTACCATAGAGGCTAGCATGATGCAACTTGCAAGTTCAGAATCGGTCACATGTTTCTGATAGGCCACCAATTGGTCTGGAGTTGCATCTGCTGGAGGATTTGAGGGAAGCAGATCTTCAAGGACATAAGCAATCTTCTCTGCCTTAAGGACTATCCTCAGGTTTCGAAGCCAGTCCATGAAGTTAGGCCCAGTTAATTTGTTGGTGTCCAAGATGGAACGCAAATTCATAGAAGACATGATCGAGTGATTAACCTAGAAATACAAATTGAGATTATGTGAGAAGATTTATTAAAGAATGTATCAACATACATAAATTAAATCCTATTTATTTTACGAATTGAGTCACCCTTATTATCAATTCGGGAGATCGTAGGAATATCTCCAAATAGGTTGATATCCAACCATAGATAAGAACAACCATGGCTGTGGCCATCAAGTTCTTCTTAGCTATGAAGGTAGGTAATTATACCGATTACACATCACATATATGTAACTATCACATTATGCTATCAACTAATTGAATGTTTGCATAAAACATTGGGTTGTTAACTCATTAACAAGTATGTATCATTATACATAGCACCCAACTGTACCTCTCTTTACATCGACCTTGGCTGTGGCACAACAAATCGATGCTCCAAGCTTAAGGCTGACCCATTAATCAAGAAATAGTTTTAACATGGTTGGAGCTCATTCAACCGCTTAGTCAGGCTTGGATGTGTCCAACAACCAAAACTAATGATTGACCTCTGACTCGAACTATATTATTCATAAACTAATTCCATGGTTTGAACATGTTGAGGTTCAGTCGGGCATGGATGTGTCCATCAAACCCAAGCGAGAAACAAAACTCCGATTCTAACCATATTAATGGAAGGTGTTGGCCTTAATATTTTGTAAGGGGTTTTGGGTCTCATCTTTCTTTTCTAAGCACATTCATGACATAGAATTATGTCATGACTAACGATTTCCTTAATTAAGTATGTATGTGACTTAAGTTATCAAGTCTCATTAATTGAATTAGGAACCGGATTTCCTAATTCCATTTCATACTTAATTAAAGGAATTGTTTTGGGAAACAATTTCCTAAATTGTCATAATTAATTTCGGAAATAATATGTTCAAGACTTTGATTTCTCTAAATCAAATCTTATTAAATTAAGAGACAAATCCCTTAATTCAACCACATATTATTTTCATGAAAATCTCATTTAAGAAACTCTATAGGAAACCATTTTTCTAATTAATTTTGGAGACAACAATATGTAAGAGCATCACCTCTTAAACATATTTTATTGATGGATTTAATTAATTACAACAAATTGTTTTCTAAGGGTGGCTCCCCGAGGCTCAGATACCCAAAGAAAAGTAATGTGTTGTAAATCCAATTGGACGGCTCCCCGAGGCTCAATCTAATCAAACATGACAATTTCAATTAAAAATTGGGAAATTAAATTACAACAACTAACTTTAAATTGGACGGCTCCCCGAGGCTCAATCCAAAATAAAGAATTTTGTTGTCAATTTAAAAACTAATTTAAATTTAATTGTCAATTAACTGTCCATGAATTTGTCTAGACTTTCTTAAAAGAAAGTGCCCAAAATTGTGAGATTTCAAAATAGGTTTTCAGAATAATTGTAAGTTTCCGGTACAAAGAAAACTTACATATTTCCAAAATTGGAAAATTTCTAAAATTAGAAAAATTTCCAAAATTGGAAAGTTTCCAAAGATGAGAAGTTTTCGAAATTATTATAAAATTTTAGAAAATAGAAAATTTCAAACGTTTGCGAAATTTCATGAGGATTTACAAACTTTGAAATTCCTAAATCTAAAATTTATTATAATTTGAAAGTTTCCATAATTGAAAATTTTTTCCGAAATTGAGATCATGACAAAGTTTTCTACAAAATAATTATTTGATTAAGTCGAACACTAACCGGCTCTGATACCACTGTTGGGACCGGGTGCATGTCGACAAGGATACGAGTTCGTAAAATTTTAAATTTTTACGTGCAGCGGAAGACTTTGCATAAAATAATTTCCTAAATTATTTTAACTTCGTATCTAGCATGCAACCTTATAGTGTATCGACATAATCATAAAATAAAAGTTTGTAGAAAAGTAAACTAATTTACTTTTATACCTCGCGTAACTTGAAGAAAGGGACGAGATCCAACCGTAGTGTCCCTTGGAAGCTTCGCCTCTATTCGCGTCCACGCCGAGTTCTCTTTGGGATGACTTCGCAAAGTCACGAGTTTTGTGCCGACGAGAACTACTAGATTCTCGGAAGGCACAACTAGAAGAATAAGAGAAAATAATGAAAAACTAACCAACGAAGTAACGGAATCGAATTCCGGGAAGAGAGGAATCGCTATCCGCTTCTTCTTCTTCGTGTTCGGGTTCTCCTTCTTCTTCTTGAAGCTCACGGCCTCCACCACCTTGGATGTAGCTTGGGCGCCGGCCCTAGGGGAGCTAGGGTGGGTGCCGGCCCTAAGGGAAGAGAAGGAGAAGGAGGAGAGGAGGGATTAAGAGAGAGAGGGAGAGAATAATTAATCTCTTAATTACTCAATTAGAATTAAGGGCTAGCCTTTGGTTACTTTATATAGTAGCAACTCCTTTGCTAAGTCTCCCTCTAAACCGAATTAACGGAATTAACGGAATTAGTTATAAGAAATTTATCTTATAAATTTTCTTATTGCTTATTCCTTTTAAGCCTAGTTTTATTATAACTAATTTATAATAAAACAAATTAGTTATCATAAGAAATTTATCCTATAAATTCTCTTATGAATTTTATCATAACTAACTTTATAATAAAACTAACTAATTATCATAAGAAATTTATCCTATAAATTCTTATGAATTATTCCGTTTAAAAACAAGTTTTATTATAACTAATTTATAATAAAACAAATTCTTCTTCTCTTTAAATTATAGAATAAATTTTATAAGAAATTTATAAACTTTCTTATTATGGAAAAATTAATTCATAATTGATTTTATAAAATTAAAATAAATCAATTCATGGATTATTTTAATATTCCATAAAAGAATAAATTTCTATAAATTTATTTATATAAATTTATTTATACAAATTTATTTATCCATAATTTATAAAATAAATTGCACTTGATTTATTTTATTAATTAAACCAAAATTAATTGGTTTTTCTCCTCTTTATTGGCCGGCCACCAAAGGGGGGTTTGGCACCCTCTTTGGCCGGCCAAACCAACCCGGACCGCCGCGAATTAAACTCATTTAATTCGCCCAAAAAGCCTTCAAAAGACTTAGCCATTTTTAGCTTCCATTGCACCTCTGACTAACTCAGATTCGACTTATTTCTCTTGATCGGAAAATCCAATTTTCAACTCGTTTTAAATCCCTCGGATTACTCGTAATGCGTGTGACTAAATAGGCTTTCGATTTATGTTGGCCGTCTATAATTAACTAATTATAGAACGATCATGAGTGGCACCTAGTAGTACATCATGATCCCCAATTAATCGAAAGATCAATGGTTTGACCTCAGAAGAAATTATTCTGAAACCCTTCAGCAGCTCTAATGAATCGTGCCCCATTCCCTTCACCACCTTATACCCACTTGGTTCAGGACACGGTCAATGGTGTCAGTCCCCACTAGGCTGACTACGTCACACCTAGCCCAAGTAATGTCTTACTCGTCCTTTGGATTTCTAATTACTCTCATGTATTTTAGAGACTCTCACTCTAAACATGATATGCTCTGGCCAGAGGCTTTGAGTAACAATCCGACGATAGGCCAGGGTATACATCTCCTCGTAAGGAGTGGTGAATCCTTTGTAGGATGTTCAAACATCTTCGGGCACTTCGGCTTATACCCGATCATCCTGGGTCCACACCTCCTTGGAGATGCTTGCTTAAGATGTCAAAGTATAAGTCTCCATGACCAAGATGACTTGAACACCGCAAGTCAAAGGAACATCGCACTTAAGCCGCAATAAAATCTTCATTGACATATCTACATGTAGATTCCCATATGAAGTCTTACAGCTAGTCACTCCAATGAACTAGTTCCCTTAACTAGCATCCATGTTTATCTCTGGACATCCCAATGTCACCAGCCAGTGAGAATCAGCTGAATAGACAATAACCCATGCTAGTCTCAACAGAATTGATAATGTCCGTATTTATCAATTCATCGACTAGGGATATTTCCAACACTTCACATTTGCACACTTAGAGATAATCACTAGTTGTGATCCCATCACAAATTCTCTTATGCTGTGAACTGTATGGAGGACATTCAGTAGATGAGTTTAAGATCCCAATCAAATACACAAACATGTATACTTAAATAGTGAATTATCATTTATTGAAATAAATGTTTACAATCATAAGGCGATTGCCTTAGGACACTTCTCTCATATCACTATCAGAATGTAGTGCTTATCCTAAGCTTCATACAGAGACAGTGTCTTAACTCGTTTTAGCATGGAAACCTCCAAGAAATGTCTTGTACTTTTTAGTTGTGAAGCTACTCTATCTAAGGAGATATGTTTAGATTATCAAAGGAGATAGAGCAGGTAATGGTGGTTCTTTTAGCATTGGCTATAGGAAGCCTCTTGTATGCTAAAAACGAGACCGGATATCTGCTTTGCCATGGGCATGGTTAGCAGATATCAGAGTAACCCAGGTCAAGGAAATTAGATCGCGATAAAAGCTTATATTGGTGCCTGAGAAGGACTAAGGATTATAAGCTGGTTTACCGGGCAGATCAATTCCCTATGGGTTATACGGATACAGATTTCCAGTCGGATAGGGGCAAACATAAGTATTCCTCAGGGTTTTGTGTTTACTTTTAGGAGGTGGAACCGTAGTTGGAGGAGTGTCGCGCAGCGACTACGTGATGGAATCCACCATGGAAGCTAAGGATGTGACAGTCTTTGTGACAGCCAAAAGGAAACTATATGGTTCAGGAACTTCAAGATGGACTTCGATGTGATTCCTGGTTTATCATAGCTATCTCATTCTGTTGTGATAAATAAATGGTGCAGTTGCAAACTCGAAGGAATCACGAGCCCATGAGGCGAGTAAACACATAGAGCGCAAGTACCTCCCAGGAGAGGAAAAGCTATAGTTGCCTAGATTACATCAGAAGACAACCTGGGAGATCTTTTCACTGAGACCTTGATAGTGAAAGCATTAGGCATGTGGAGGATCAGGGAGTCAGATGTATGGCATTTGAGGGAAGAAAAGTCTTTAAGTATAAGTGGGAGATTGTTAGATGTGTATACTGAAAGACATGCTTCTTTTATATATATGAACATCTTTATTTTGAAATGAGAATCACAACCACAGTAGGTGCATGTTTATATTAGTACACGCATGAAGTCTAATTACTTTGCATTGTAGATAACATGATGTGTGGTGTCACACGGAAGATCATATTATCAGTTCCTTGCTTAGTAAAAATAGAGGCCCACAACCGAGATGGAATTGGACAACCCATCGGAATGGCTTGTAACGACCCGGAAAATTCTCTCAATATTTTCTTTAAAATATTGATCATGTCTAGATAATTTTCCGAGGGACCTAGAGATATTAGTACGAACCTTAGCCTAGAAATCCATGATTTTTCTCATTTAAATTGAGAAACTAAGTACTAATGGGCCTTATATGGGCTTTTCTAGTACCATGATTATTAGTGGATTTTAGGTAGAATTTAATATAAATATAAATGGATTTTAATTAGGAATATTAGTATGATTATGGGTGAGTTTTAGCATGGTTTCCTATTTAAATTGAGAAGTTAAGTACTAATGGGCCTTATATGGGCTCCAAAAATGGGTTTTAATTAGGTAGAATTTAATATAAATATAAAAGAATTTTAATTAGGAATTTTAGCATAATTATGGGGGAATTTTTAAGGAATTTTCGAAATAATAGAAAATAAAATAAAAAAATTAATGCATGCACCAAGGATTGAACCTTGGACCTCTTGTACAACCATGCATGCTCTAACCAATTCACCTAGCAAGGGAGTGCTATAAGGAAATGAAATGGATTATGGTTAAGGCTTAAGGAAAATGAAGAGACACCATGACTCTTCACTTACCCTCCTTAATGTGTTATAAAGAGGGGGCATGGGAGTTACTTTCTTCTTCCTCCTCCCTCATTCTAGCCGAAATCCCAAGAGGGGATTCTCCCTTGGAAAAAGTCCACCTAAGGCTTCATCTCCATGATCCAAGGCTTTTACAATGATACAAAGACTAGGGGTGGTCAAAGAGCAACAAGATCTTCATCCTTCCTTCAAATCTAAGGTCTATAATCAAGATCAACCAATGTAAGACTCCCTCACCTGTGGTATAATGGTTTTTCTTGAAGTTTTACATGATATGGAAGTCTTGTATGCGATTTTATGTTGGGAAAAAAAAAAGAAAACCCATGAGCCTAACCTTATAGGTTTCGGCCACCAAGGGATTTGGGTCTAAGGGAATGTTAAAAATCCCTCTCATGTTTTCTAATGTGTTATCATAATGAATATGGAATAAATATAATTTTTGGGGAATTTTTGGAGTACCCTAAAGACCCCTTAGGACTTGGGACTCTCACCATGATTCTTTGGTTAGGATTGGGCCTAACCTTTCAAGTGTGTACTTTGGGTATCCCTATGATTCAAGAGGAGGTTGGAAGTGAATTGTGTGAATTTTCACAAGGTCTTGTGACCCATGTAAGTTTCGGCCAAGAAGGTTCTAGGGCAAGAAGTTATGGTATACCTCAAGTAAGGGCCCTAATAACTACTATGGTAGGGTATGTTGGTGTTTAATGTTTGATTGGGGATTTTATGGAATTTTTCCATGCACCCATGGCCTAGTAGGGTTTCGGCCAGCCCTAAGAAGGAGGGCTAAAGGTTAGGGATAACCCTAATCATGATCCCTAATGGCCTCCTATGGTCTTAGAGGTAATGTATGGTTGTTTCTTTACCTTATGCTATCTTACATGTTAATTGAATGATGGAACCCTTCCTTATAGGTTTCGGCCAAGCAAGGTAAATAGGATGTGGGAGGAGTTAGGGTTTGATGAATGTTGGTTTATACTTATTTATGAAGTATATATAAAGGTTCAAGCATGTGGTAGAAATTAAGTTACCTATACCCCTAACCCTAAGCACCATGTTTTATGTTCTATGTTTATGATTGGATGTCATGCTTAATAGGGATTATTTATGAATGTCTTGTGTTCTATGCCATGCACTTGAATGGTAGGTAGTATGTTTATGGAAGTCCTACTTATGTATGCTTGGGATGAATACCATGCTTATGTATGAAATGCAATGTTTACCTTATATATCATGATCATGCAAACTCTATGGATTAGGATGATTTCTTATGCAAACATGTCATGTACAATGAATATAATGTAATGCTTACCTTATATGTCATGATCATGCAAGCACTAGGAATAAGAATAATGTTTATATAAGTAGGCCATGTTTTATGAATAAGATGCATGTTATGTTATGAATGAAAGTACATGCTATGTTTTATGAATAAGATGCATGTTATGTTATGAATGAAAGTACATACTATGTTTTATGAATAAGATGCATGTTATGTTATGAATGAAAGTACATGCTATGTTTTATGAATAAGATGCATGCTATGTTTATGAATGAATGTACATGCTATGTTTTACGAATAAAGATGCATGCCATGTTTATGAATAACGGCACGGTCGATGGTCGACGGTACGACGGTACGACGGTCATGAGGACCGGTAAATGGGCCGATAGATGGGCCGGGTCGTTACATATGTTATGTTTATGAATGAAGATGCATGCTATGTTTTATGAATAAAGATGCATGCCATGATGTATGAATGATGAAGCATATGAAGTATTTTACTTTATGAATGGGCTTGTACCGGACCGAAGTATGGGTCCAAGGGATGGGGACCTTAAGAACGCCCCGATTTTGGACTACCGACTATGCTGTCCACGGTTCTGGCACTACCGAAGCTGTGCAACAGGGATGAGCACCTTAAGAACGCCTCGGTTCTGAGACTACCGACTATGCTGTCCTTACCCTAGTAGGTCGGGGCTCGCTACCTCGTATTTACTTAGGGATGCGCGATACGATGTATGTATGTTGTACAAGCCGGCCCCCAATGATGTTATGATTATGTTTAAGTATTTAAAAGTATAGTTTTAAAAGTTAAGCATCCTTATGTATATGCATTTGACTCATGCATCCATTCATGATATGCACTTATGCTTATGCTATGTTAAGAACCATGCTATGCTTATGTTATGTTAAGAACCATGCTATGCTTATGTTATGTTAAGAACCATGTTATGCTTATGTTATGTTAAGAACCATGCTATGCTTATGCTATGTTAAGAACCATGCTATACTTATGTTATGTTAAGAACCATGCTATGCTTATGCTATGTTAAGAACCATGCTATGCTTATGCTATGTTAAGAACCATGCTATGCTTATGTTATGTTAAGAACCATGCTATGCTTATGTTATGTTAAGAACCATGCTATGCTTATGTTATGTTAAGTATTATGCCATGCTATGAATGTTTATTATGTTTATATCTATGCCAAGTATTATGCCATGCCATGAATGTTTATTATGTTTATGTTTATGCCATGCTACGAATGTTGATTATGTTTATGTTCATGTCATGTCAAATGTATGCTAAGTGATTATAAAGGTTTATGTTATAAGTAAAGCACTAAGTATGTTAATGTTTCATGTGCTCATGATTAAGTGATGAATGGTTTTAGTAAGTAGGAAAGAGTCTTACTAAGTCTGTGTGCTTATAGTCTTATTTCCTTATACCGCAGATCATGCAAGGGGACAGTAAGGAAGCAGTAGGAGGGCAATAAAGCATGTGTGTGATAGTGACTTGGCCAAGAAACAATATGTTGCTCGTCTTATGATAGAACTTTACCTTTGTTATTTATGTGCTTGAATGGTGACTTATGTGACTCTATGACATGATGCTAAGAATGACATGTTAGTGATATGAGAGAAGTATCCTAAGGCAATCGCCTTATGATTGTAAAAATTTATTTTAATAAATGATAATTCACTATTTGAGTATACATGTTAGTGTATTTGATTGGGATCTTAAACTCATCTACTGAATGTCCGCAATACAATTCACAGCATAAGAGAATTTGTGATGGGATCACAACTAGTGATTATCTCTACATGTGCAAATGTGAAGTATTGAAAATATCCCTAGTCGATGAATTGATAAAAACGGACACTATCAATTCTGTTGAGACTAGCATGGGTTATTCTCTAATCAGCTGATTCTCACTGGCTGGTGACATTGGGATGTCCGAAGATAAACATGGATGCTAGTTAAGGGAACTAGTTCATTGGAGTGACTAGCTATAAAACTTCATATGGTAATCTATATAGATATGTCAATGAAATTCTTACTGCAGCTTAAGTGCGATGTTCCTTTGACTTGCGGTGTTCAAGTCATCTTGGTCATGGAGACTTATACATTAACATCTTAAGCAAGCATCTCCAAGGAGGTGTGGACCCAGGATGATTGGGTATAAGCCGAAGTGCCCGAAGATGTTTGAACAGCCTACAAAGGATTCACCACTCCTTGCGAGGAGATGTATACCCAGGCTTATCGTCGGATTGTTACTCAAAGCCTCTGGCCAGAGCATATCATGTTTAGAGTATGAGTCTCTTAAATACATGAGAGTAATTAGAAATCCAAATGACGAGAAAGACACTACTTGGGCTAGGTGTGACGTAGTCAGTCTAGTGGGGACTGACACAAACAGACCATGTCCTGAACCAAGTGGGTATAAGATGGTGAAGGGAATGAGGCACGATTCATTAGAGCTGCTGAAGGGTTTCAAAATTCTTTCTGAGGTCAACCGTTGATCTTTCGATTAATTGGGGGTCATGATGTACTACAGGTGCCACTCATGATCGTTCTATAATTGGTTGATTATAGACGGCCAACATAAATCGAAAGCCTATTTAGTCACACGCACTATGAGTAATCCGAGGGATTTAAAACGAGTTGAAAATTGGATTTTCCGATCAAGAGAAATAAGTCGAATATGAATTTATTAGAGGCGCAATGGAAGCTAAAAATGGCTAAGTCTTTTGAAGGCTTATTGGGCGAATTAAATGAGTTTAATTCGCGATCGGTTCGGCTCGGTTTGGCCGGCCAAAGAGGGTGACAACCCTCTTTGGTTTGGCCGGCCATTAAAAGGGGATAAAACCAATTTATTTGGTTTAATTAATAAAATAAATTTAGCACGATTTGTTTTATAAATTATGGATAAATAAATTTATGTAAAGAAATTTATATAAATAAATTTATAGAAATTTATTCTTTCATGAAATTAAAATAAACTTTAAATGGTTTATTTTTATTTTATAAAATCAATTATGAATTGATTTTTCCATGATAAAAAAAATTTATTATATATTAGATTTATTCTTTTTATGGAAATTAAAGTGAACCATGGATTGGTTTATTTTATTTTATTAAATCAATTATGAATTGATTTTTCCATGATAAAGAAAAATTTTTATAATAAATTTATTCTTTTTATGGAGATTAAAATAAACTTTAAATGGTTTAATTTTATTTTATAAAATCAATTATGAATTGATTTTTCCATAATAAGAAAGTTTATAAATTTCTTATAAAATTTATTCCATAATAATAAAAGGAGAAGAAGTATTTGTTTTATATAATTCATAAGAGAATTTATAGGATAAATTTGTTATGAAAATTCCGTTAAGAGGGAGACTTGGCAAGGGAGATGCTACTATATAAAGGAACCAAAGGCAAGCCCTTAATTCCAATAGAGTAATCAAGAGATTAACTCTCTCCCTCTCTCTCTCTTATTCTCTTCCTCTCCTTCTCCTCCCCCTTAGGGCCGGCGCCCCTTTGTTCACCTTAGGGCCGGCGCCCATTGCTCCACCTAGGGCCGGCGCACCCCACTCATCCAAGGAGTTGCCGTGAACAAGCATTACCAAGGAGAAGCCAACCAAGAAGAAGAAGAAGCGGATCACATCTCCTTCCTTCCTAGAATTTTGATTCCGTTAACTTGGTGGTTATTTTCCTATTTTCTCTCTTGATCTTCTAGTTGTGCCTTTAGAGAATCTAGTAGTTCTCGTCGGCACAAAACTCGTGACTTTGCGAAGTCATCCCGAAGAGAACTCGGCGTGGACGCGAATAGAGGCGAAGCTTCCAAGGGACGCTACGGTTGGATCTCGTCCCTTACTTCGAGTTACGCGAGGTACTTAGTAAATTAGTTTACTTTTTTTCGCAAAGTTTTAATTTATGATTATGTCCACACACCATAAGGTTGCATGCTAGATACGTGGATGAAATAATTTAAGAAATTATTTTATGCTAATTCTTCCGCTGCACGTAAAAATTTAAAATTTTACGAACCCGTATCCTTGTCGACATGCACCCGGTCCCAACAGTGGTATCAGAGCTGGTTAGTGTTCGACATAATCATATAATTTTTTGTGGAAAAACTTTGTCATAATCTCAATTTT
>JAGFNQ010006870.1:78151-132122 GCA_024364735.1 Boesenbergia rotunda | reverse complement strand
GATCGTCTTACTTGGTTCGGAGACTAGGTCGACTCCTACTCCAAGGCCCACGGTCGTTGACCGTTTTCTGCGGGCAATTCTATAAGTTCGCAAAGTTTACAAATAGATTTTACAATAAGGCAGAATAGTAAACTTTAAATACAGAGCTCTTCGTTACCGACGTCCGGTGTAGATCAAAGTTTCGGAGCAGCATGACGTCGTCAGCTTGAGTTGGAAGATCTCTGAAGCGTGTCGCGGAAGCAGAAGAGCGCAGAAGCGTCGAAGCAATTGATCGTTTTTGAAGAGGGTCGAGGCCCTCTTTATATAGGGCAGGGGGCGCCCGACATGCGCGGGGCGCCCCCCCACGTGGCTCTTGATCCGGTGATGCTCTAGTCTAAGCTGATCACGTTATCTTCGGGATTGTATTTGACTGGGGCGCCCGACGCGCACGGGGCGCCCGATTGACCGGTCAAACTTTATCACCGAGGCTTCGCGAGGGTGAGCTGCAGCCGCCTTCAGTGGCGTGGCACAGTGGGCGCCCGAGACAGCGGGGCGCCCGACATGCGGGGCGCCCGACACACGCGGGGCGCCCCCAATTGCGCTGCTGTTGGGGCGTTTACCTCTCTGCTGACTTTGGGTTGACTCTGGGGCGCCCGACATATCCGGGGCGCCCTACTCAGCTACGGCCTCACTCCTTTGAGGCTGTCTGAGCTGCAGAAACACAGTCCTTCGGTCCTGCATCCAGGGTTAGTCCAAAACAGCAAATAATAAGTTAGTTAAAACAGCCTTAGCTGTCTTGGTTCTGACTTTGGATCTCCAAAATGGAGCCCTAGGTCGAACCGACGCCTAATGTTCCCTCGAGGGGAACGCGTCCTCACCTACTCCTCTCGGGAGAGTTTTACCTGGTGCCAACCGGATCCTCCAGTTGGACTTTTGCCCAGCAGTCCTTCGCCAGGTCTTGAGGTACCAAGCTGCCCTTCGCTTGGTGCCTAGCAGCCCTTTGCTAGGTCTTTTCTTCTGGCAGTCCTTCGCCAGTGCCTAGCATTCCTTCGCTAGGGCTTTTCCATTCTGGCAGTCCTTCGCCAGTGCCTAGTATTCCTTCGCTAGGGCTTTGTCCATTCTGGCAGTCCTTCGCCAGTGCCTAGCATTCCTTCGCTAGGGCTTTTCCTGTCTGGCAGTCCTTCGCCAGTGCCTAGCATTCCTTCGCTAGGGCTTTCTTTCCTGGCATTCCTTTACCAGTGCCTAGCAGTCCTTCGCTAGGGCTTTTTCTGCACACTCAGTGAACAACGTTAGATCACAAATAAACTTAACTTTGAATCCTTTGCCAATATCAAAACCAGGTTCGATATGGTGCTTCCTGCACCAACAATCTCCCCCTTTTTGATTATGGCAACACAATTCAAAGTTAAGTAAAAAACTTTATAACTGTTAAGAACATAATGTAAAAATGAAGTATAGCAATTTTACACAATTCAATGTTAAGTAAAAACTTTATAACATTTACTAACACAAGGTAACCTTTATCTCTCATAAAAAACCTTTACTCCCCCTAAAACCCTGAGTACTTGTGTTATAATACTTAACTTTGACCTTTCCTCCCCCTTTGACATATATCAAAATAAACATGGGTGAACAAGGTATCTAATAGGGAGGTTTGAGTTTTACCAAAAGAAATTTAAGTAAAGGAGTTCAAAAGCATAGTTTTCAAAAGAAGCTTTAAGTAATGAATTTCATAATTTTCAAGGTAATGGATGTTTTGAGGCTCCCCCTTAATGTGATAACTCTTCTACTTATATTTTAGAAAAAGCTTGCAAAAACTTGTAACATAGTTTTCAAGAAAAACTTAACCGATATTTTAGAAAAAGCTTGCAAAAACTTGTAACATAGTTTTCAAGAAACACTTAACCGATATTTTAGAAAAAGCTTGCAAAAACTTGTAACATAGTTTTCAAGAAAAACTTAACCGTAACTTACTTAGCCAACATTTTGAAAACAAGTTTTCTTTAAAAAGTTTCAACTTTTGCACTCATAGAGAATTTTCCTTAGAACATATATCAATAAGGAATTTTTTTTTAAAAAATTATATATGTTTTAAAAAATTTTAAAATTTGTGTATCAGAGCCTATGAGTTTTGAAAACATAAAAATACTTAGCATAATTTTTGAAAGCATAGCAAAAGCTTAACATGCACCAAAACTCCACTTTGAAAGGCATTTTTTTTTAAAAAAAAAATTATTTTTGTAGGCAAGTCTTGTAGAAAATTCACTTAGAACATTATTGCCTTGAAAATATTAGTACTTTTGAAACATTATATTTTGAAAAGTAGAAGTATTTTTGAAAGATATTGTGCATTTTTGAAGATATAAGAAGATTATGCATTAAAAACTATAAGTGCTTTTATAATATTAGAGAAAATTATCCTTTGAAAGCACTTACAAAAGTATTGTTTTTAACGCATAACATTTTACTTGCTTTGGTTACTTTTCCAGTCTGACACAATCCTAGGAAACCTTGTTAACTACAAGGATAGTTTCCTAAGTGTCCTGGAAATTCTCCAACTCAAGTAAATACTATTTCCAAAAGAATTTTGAAAAAAATAATAGTATTTAAAAAAAATTATTTAAGTTTTCAAAAGGATTTTAAACGTGCAGTGCATGAAAACATATAATTCAATAATTCTTTTAATTTAATCTCCCCCTAAACTTGACCCAGTCCTAGGAAGCTTGTTGACTACAGGCGATCTTCCTCTGAGTCTTAAGGTTTGATTTAAATTAAAAAATAATTAATAAACACATTTCAGAAATTCTTCTCTTGACTCAAACTCCCCCTAAATTTGACACATCCTAGGAGTCCTTATCGATCATGAAGTGGACCTTCCTCTGTGTCTTTAGGGTTTATTAAAATCAAAAGAATAGTTTTGAATATCAGTACGGTAATAAAATTTTAGGAAATTCAATTTGAATTGAAGATAATTTTCAAACATAAGCCTCTTTTTCGAAAAACATTTTAAAATGATTTTTGTAAAGCATAATTTTGAAAAATATAGTGATTATTTGAAGGCATAAAACTTCTTCTTTTAATTTGAACTTCCCTTAAATCTGACACAGTCCTGGGAGGCTTGTTGACCACAAGTTAATCCTCCTCTTAGTCTTAGGGTTTGTCAAAATTAAAGGAACAATTTTGAACATGCCTTTTGAGTATGATAATTTTTTAGGAGATAGATTTTTGAAAACATAATTTGGTATGATAACACAGTTTTCGAAAACCATTTTGAAATGATAATAATTTTTCAAAGATATTTTGAAAGAAAATTAAAAAGAATAAACCATTCTCCCTTACTATTTAACTCAATCTAATGTCCTAGGGGACTTCAGTGTTATCTATGTTTGACTATGTTGACTAGGGTTGACTGTTTTGACCAAGTTTGATCAATCAATGACTAACACAAAACAAGCCCTAGATTATATTTAAAACAAGTCTATTGAGATTTTTAACATGAAATTTTATATTAAAAAAAATGTTAGAAATGAAAATATAGGGTACAGCAGACTGAATTAATAAAAATAGAGATGATTTTGAATAACTTTTGAAAATATTTTTTTTTGAAAGGATATTGATTTGTGCTTTTAGGTCCTAGATATCTCACCCAGTTCTACGTGGTCAAACATGTTAACCTTATGGGTTGTGTGAGACAAATATTTTAATTTTGAAAATAAATGATTAAATTGAATTTTGAGAATAATTAATTTGAATTTGAGGATAATTAAGTTTAGAATAATTCAATTGAATTTTATTTATTAATTATTTGAATTTGATTGAATTGAATTAATTTGAGTTTGAATTAATTTGAGTTTGAATTCGATTTAGTTGGTTGGGTTGGACTCAACTTTTAGGTCCTAAGCATCGCACCCATTTCTAAGTGGCAAAACAGGATATCCTTAACTGTTTTGTGAGATGCATATTTTAATAGAAAGATTTATTTTGAAAAGGCCATGATTAATTTTGAAAAGTTAAATTAATTTTTTAAACCCAATTTAAATTTATTTTGAAAAGAGGTATTTGAATCTAAAATTAATTGAAAATTTGTGTTAGATTCGAATTTAACAAAAAATAATTTGAATTTGAATTTCAAAAATTGGCTTCCAGGTCTTGGCGAGGCACTAGGCCTTCTTTGGCCGTAGCCTTATGGGATCATCCACCCTTTCCTTGACAAAGCCTTTTAATGAAATTTCATTTTCAAAATTATTCTTTGAAAAATTTCTGGTCTAACTAGTTTGGGTCTTGGATCGGTAGCTTCGGCTAGTTCCACCAAATTGGCTTCCCTAACGTACTATCATCTCACCTCCACCCAATACTATGTTGTTCAATTTTCAATTAACTGATTTAGTCCCAATCCTAATTCTAAGAAAAAAAAACACATAATTAAAACAAACAATTGTCTAAGTAAGGTCACAATTGGAGTAATACTCCGGATTTTCGAAATCAGCAAGATTATGAATTAAATTTTCTAACTTATTGACCTTATGTTTTAGGGTTTCATTTTCTTGTTTCAATTTTTTGAAATCTGTTTTAATTAAGTTACATGAATCAATCACATTATTCAAGGTAAATAACGGATTTTCAAATACTGTAAATTTACCTTCGTTGATTGTTTGTCCGACATTCTTGGTAGCTCTTTTATCTGTGCATTCACTTTTGCAATGCCCGAACTCCTGGCACTTGAAGCATTGAATGCGACTTTTGTGCTTTCGTGCTTTTGGAACTGATTCCTTTGTCGCCGATGGTGTAGACCGAGTCTTACGAGTAGGGCACTGATTTTGGTAGTGCCCTCTCTCCCTGCATGTGTAACAAATTACATGATTAAAATTTGAATTTACACTTTTACCTTTTGGTTCTTTATTGGGAATCTCCCCCTTGATCTTTGTCGCCTCGGATCTAGGCTCATCTTCTGATTCTGTGTCTGAGTCGGACTCGGGTACTGGTTGAAGTTCCTTCTGTGGTGGTTCTTTAGGAGTTTTCCCTGCAATAAAATTTACACCTTCCTCGACCATTATAGTATCTGTTTGATTATTTAATTCTAAATTTGAAAAGAATTCGAAATCGGTTACCGTCTCAGTCAATTCGTCGTCTAATTCTGGTTCGATTTTGGATTCGGGTTCAGACTCTGACTCGGCTGATTGTGCTTGGACTGAAAGGGCAAGATAATTTACTTCTTCTTCATCTGAGATTTCTTGATGAAGGTTAACCAATTTTTCCCATATTTCTCTAGCACAACTGCATGGACCTACTAGCTCGAGTTGCTCCTTGGTTAGGCCACATTGTAGGATTGAAGTTGCCCTTGCATCCGTCTCGATCTTCCTCAGGGTTGATTCATCCAGTTGGTCCCACGTAAATGATAGTCCCTCTTCTGTAGGGAGGTAGAACCCTGTTTGAACGATCATCCATATGTCCATATGGGCCTTCAGATGGAACTCCATTTGACTTCTCCAATGATTGAAGTTCTCGCCGGAGAATAGCGGTGGACGGACACTGTTCCACTCTTGGTTGGCCATTTAGTTTAACCTCGTATAGAAAAGAATTAACAGAATGTACCAAGACTTGGTCTTGGATTAGTAGTGCGGAAAAAAATAACCAAACAAAATTGCACGAATTTTGAGGCGAAATAATAATAAAATAATAAAGAGAATTTATGATAAATTTCTGAAAATGTTGATTTTATCAATTCTGGTTAATGATAAAACAGTAGGAATTTAATGTTTAGAAAAAAAATTTCTCAAACTAAAGTAGCACGAATTTCGAGAAAAATATTAAAATAATAATAAAAAAAATTTATGACAAAATTTCAAAAATTGTTTGTTTTATCAATTCAGACTTATGGTGAAAATATAAAAATTCAAAATTGAAAAAGGCGAACGAGATTGAGTTGCGTTGAAAAAAGAAATAAAAAAATTCGTAAATCCGAAAAAACTTTCAAATTGGTGGTTGCACCAAGTTTGAACTACCCCGCTCTGATACCACTTGTTGGATCGAGCAATGCGAGAGAGGGGGGGGTGAATGTCGCAATTCGTTCGGATTTAAAAGAGCAAGTGCACAGCGGAATAAAATAGAGTAAAACAACGCTAACACGATCGTCTTACTTGGTTCGGAGCCTAGGTCGACTCCTACTCCAAGGCCCACGGTCGTTGACCGTTTTCTGCGGGCAATTCTATAAGTTCGCAAAGTTTACAAATAGATTTTACAATAAGGCAGAATAGTAAACTTTAAATACAGAGCTCTTTGTTACCGACGTCCGGTGTAGATCAAAGTTTCGGAGCAGCAGGACGTCGTCAGCTTGAGTTGGAAGATCTCTGAAGCGTGTCGCGGAAGCAGAAGAGCGCAGAAGCGTCGAAGCAATTGATGTTCTTTGAAGAGGGTCGAGGCCCTCTTTATATAGGGCAGGGGGCGCCCGACATGCGCGGGGCGCCCCCCCACGTGGCTCTTGATCCGGTGATGCTCTAGTCAACGCTGATCTCGTTATCTTCGGGATTGTATTTGACTGAGGCGCCCGACGCGCACGGGGCGCCCGATTGACCGGTCAAACTTTATCACCGAGGCTTCGCGAGGGTGAGCTGCAGCCGCCTTCAGTGGCGTGGCACAGTGGGCGCCCGAGACACGCGGGGCGCCCGACATGCGGGGCGCCCGACACACGCGGGGCGCCCCCAATTGCGCTGCTGTTGGGGCGTTTACCTCTCTGCTGACTTTGGGTTGACTCTGGGGCGCCCGACATATTCGGGGCGCCCTACTCAGCTACGGCTTCACTCCCTTGAGGCTCTCTAAGCTGCAGAAACACAGTCCTTCGGTCCTGCATCCAGGGTTAGTCCAAAACAGCAAATAATAAGTTAGTTAAAACAGCCTTAGCTGTCTTGGTTCTGACTTTGGATCTCCAAAATGGAGCCCTAGGTCGAACCGACGCCTAATGTTCCCTCGAGGGGAACGCGTCCTCACCTACTCCTCTCGGGAGAGTTTTACCTGGTGCCAACCAGATCCTCCAGTTGGACTTTTGCCCAGCAGTCCTTCGCCAGGTCTTGAGGTACCAAGCTGCCCTTCGCTTGGTGCCTAGCAGCCCTTTGCTCGGTCTTTTCTTCTGGCAGTCCTTCGCCAGTGCCTAGCATTCCTTCGCTAGGGCTTTTCCATTCTGGCAGTCCTTCGCCAGTGCCTAGTATTCCTTCGCTAGGGCTTTGTCCATTCTGGCAGTCCTTTGCCAGTGCCTAGCATTCCTTCGCTAGGGCTTTTCCTGTCTGGCAGTCCTTCGCCAGTGCCTAGCATTCCTTCGCTAGGGCTTTCTTTCCTGGCATTCCTTTACCAGTGCCTAGCAGTCCTTCGCTAGGGCTTTTTCTGCACACTCAGTGAACAACGTTAGATCACAAATAAACTTAACTTTGAATCCTTTGTCAATATCAAAACCAGGTTCGATATGGTGCTTCCTGCACCAACAAATACAACTTTTACAGCAATCTAGTTAAGTGTCAAGTTTGTTGGTGCAAGTTGCATCAATGATATTCCTCTTTAGGTGTTTTAATGTTTGACAATACACTTAAGTCAGTGATACAATGAATAGACAAAGGGGAGCAAAAGTGAAGTAATCAAAGCTGAAGAAAAGTCCTAGTTAAACTAGGCATCGAAACCCTAAGTTCCAGCGAAGGGCTGCTGGGCACCTAGCGAAGGGTTGCTAGGTATCGAAACCTCAAGACCTAGCGAAGGGCTGCTAGGCACCTAGCGAAGGGCTGCTAGGTATCGTAACCTTAAGACCTAGCGAAGGGCTGCTAGGCACCTAGCGAAGGGCTGCTAGGCACCTAGCGAAGGGCTGCTAGGCACCTAGCGAAGGGCTGCTAGGCATAGAAGACCTAGCGAAGGATTGCTAGGCACCAGGCAAAGGACCGCTTGGTAACAAAGACCTAGCGAAGGGCTGTTAGGCACCTGGCGAAGGACTGCTAGGAAATGAAGACTTGGTCCGAGGGACTAAGGACAGGAGTAGAGACGAGTCAGGGTTTGGGCGTCTCGAGATTCGGAGTAATCGGAAGCTAAGTAAATGTCCACCCGAAGGGCAGGGTGGCAACCGTCTCCTGAAAGGAGTAGGTGATGTTGGTGCAGGAAGCACCATATCGAACCTTGTTTTGATATTGGCAAAGGATTCAAAGTTAAGTTTGTTTGTGATCTAACAATATTCACTAAGTGTGCAGAGACAAAGCCCTAGCGAAGGACTGCTAGGCAACTGGCGAAGGACTGCTAGGCAACTGGCGAAGGACTGCCAGTATCTAAGCCCTAGCGAAGGACTGCTAGGCAACTGGCGAAGGACTGCCAGTATCCAAGCCCTAGCGAAGGACTGCTAGGCAACTGGCGAAGGACTACCAGTATCAAGCCCTAGCGAAGGACTGCTAGGCTCCAGGCGAAGGACAGCCTGGGACTAAAGCCCTAGCGAAGGGCTGTTAGGCAACTGGCGAAGGACTGCCAGTTTACAAGCCCTGACAAAGGACCGTCAGGCAAAAGTCCAACCAGAGGAACGGTTGGCATCAGGTAATTTCTCCCGAGAGGAGTAGGTGAGGACGCGTTCTCCGTCGAGGGAACAGTAGGCGTCGGTTCGACCTAGGGCTCCATTTTGGAGACCAAAGTCAGAACCAAGACAGCTAAGGCTGTATAAATCTAATAAATTATTATGTTATTGTGTTTTGGACTAACCCTGGATGCAGGACCGAAGGAACGTGTGTCTGCAGCTCAGAAAGCCTCAAAGGAGAGAGGCAGTTACTGAGTAGGGCGCCCGGAGCGTCCCGGGCGCCCCCAAGGGCCATACAAAACAAGTAACAAGAATAATGGTTCGAATACACACTGGCCGGGCGCCCCCGTGCACCCGGGCGCCCCGCTGCTCCCGGGCGCCCCCTGCGCTGCGGGCGCCCCCATGCACATACATCGAACCAGAAGCCTTCGAAGCCAAGAGATGAGGTTTTGACCCGGTCAATATGGGCGCCCCGAACAACCCGGGCGCCCCGGTCAAAGCGGATCCAGAGGATCAGACGCGACCGAGGTTTGTGCGGATCAAAAGCCACGTGGGGGGCGCCCCCGACGTCCCGAGCGCCCCCTAGCCCTATATAAAGGGCCCTCGACCCCAGGCTTACGACAACAATTCTTTGAACGCCTCAAAGCTCCGCTACGCTTGTGCCTTGCTCCAAAAACGCCTCACCTCGAGCCTACGACGTCCCGCTGCCCCAAAAAAGAGTCGATACACTCCTGACGTCGGTAACGAAGAGCTTAATATTTGTTTGTTATTTTATTGCACTATCTCTGTAATTGAAATTATTGTAATCTATTTGCGCGAATATAGAATTGCCCATAGTAAACGGTCAACGACCGTGGGCCTTGGAGTAGGAGTCGACACAGGCTCCGAACCAAGTAAAAACCGCTGTGTCTCGTATTTTTATTTCCGCTGTGCACTTACTCTTAGTTTTCCGAAAAAGAACGATTTCCGATATTCACCGCCCCTCTATCGGTTTTTCACGATCCAACAAGTGGTATCAGAGCGGGGTAGTTCAAACCTGGTGCAACCACCAGTTTGAAAGTTTTTCGGATTTACAAAATTTTTTTTCCTTTTATTTCTTTTCTTTTTTAATTAACATAACTCGATCTTTTCCGCCCTTTTATTTTCAAATAAATAATATCTGTGGGTGGATTTAAAAAATCCTTACGCCTTTTTCAATTTTGAATTCTCATTTTTGTACCATAAGTCAGAATTGATAAAACGAACAATTTTTGAAAATTTGTCATAAACATTTTTTTTATTATTATTTTAATATTTTTCTCGAAATTCGTGCTACTTTAATTCGAGCAAAATTTTTTTAAACATTAAAATTCTTACTTTGTCATTATTAATCAGAATTGACAAAATCAATATTTTCAAAACTTTGTCATAAATTATTTTTATTATTTTATTATTATTATTTCTGCCTCGAAAGTCGTGCAATATTTATTTTGGGATTTTTTTTCCTTCTCCCGCACTACTAATCCAAGACCAAGTCTTGGTACATTTCTATTTTATTTGTGTGCAAGATTTATATTAAATGGCCAATCAAGAATGGAATTGCATTCGTCCACCGCTCTTCTCTGGTGAAAATTTCAACTCCTGGAGAAGTCAAATGGAATCCCACCTGAAGGCTAATATGGATTTATGGTCGATAATCCAAACGGGGTTCAGATTCCCCACGGAAGATGGAACATCGATCACTTGGGACAAATTGGATGAACCAACTCTGAGGAAGATCAAGACTGATGCTAAGGCAACAGTGATCATTCAATGCGGTTTAACCAACGAACAACTCAAGCTAGTCGGTTCATTTGGATGTGCTAAAGAGATGTGGGAGAAGCTACTCAACCTACACGAAAAGAGCTCCAATATTAAGGTCTTTGAAGAAGAAGATCAAGTAAGCGGTCTTGCACTCTCGGTCCAAGCACACAGCCGAGTTAGAGTCTGAACCCGAATCCAAGCCAGATTTAGAAGACAAATTGACTGAGACGGTAATTGATTTTAAATTCTTTCCAAAATTAGAATTAAATAATCAAACAGATACTGTAATGGTCGAGGAAGGTGTAAATTTTATTGCAGGGAAAACTCTAAGAAAACTGCAAAAGAGGCCTCAACCAACACCTGAGTCCGACTCAGACTCAAAATCTGACGACGAAGAAAGGGATCATCGGAAGCAGGTCCGAATGGCTCACGACCACTACAAGATGCCGAAAGAACAATCAAACAAAAGAATGATGGCTAGAATCAAGGGGGAGATTCCCAACCGGGAATCAAAAGGTAAAGTTACAGTATTTAAAAATCTAATATTTACCTTGTATAATATGATTGATTCTTATAAATTAGTTAAGGCTAATGTGTTAGAAAATTTAATTTATAATATTGCTATTTTTGATAATCGAGAATATTATTACAATTATGATATAACTTAGATCAATTTTTTCTTGTTTGCTTTAATTGAGTGCTGCCTTTTATTTTATTTTATTTCTTAGAACTAGAAATGGTTAAGGACCTGATTAATTGAAACTTGAAAAACCTAGTATTAGGACAAGGTTTGATGATAGTACGTTAGGGAAACCTGACTAAGGAGTCAAGTAGGGTAAGGAGTACCCTATTTGGTCTTTTTATTCCGGTGGAACTAGCCGAAGCTACCTCTCCGAATCCTAAGCTAGTTAGACAAAAGTTTCTCAGAAAGCAATTTGAAAATAAAATTTCTTTAAAAGGCTTTGTCTAGGAAAGGGTTGTTGATCCAATAAGGCTACGGCCAAAGAAGGCCTCTGTAGGGCTGCAATCGAACCGAGCCGAGCCGAATACCTGAGAATTTGAGTTTGGCTCGTTTATTATCGAGCCGAGCTCGAGCTTAATTTATCGAATATAGTGATGGCTCGCGAGCATATTCGAGCCTAATCGAGCCCTAAACGAACTTACTAAATATAAATTATTAATTAAATTATTCATCAATCTATTAAAAAAATAAATGATATATTCTAAAAATATAAAATATTTACTAAAATCTATGATTTTATTCATACACATCAGTTTTATTGGATATTTTATATTTATTAAACGTAAAACTGTCGAAATTATATATTTAACATTAAATATTAATTTTATATTTTACGAACTAGCTCACGAGCTTATTAACGAGCCTGTTCACGAGTTAACGAGCCGAATACTGCTGAGTTTGAGTTTGGCTCGTTAATGTTAACGAGCTTTATTAAACGAGCTCGAACGAACTTCTATCGAATCGAGACCCGAATAGCTCGTGAGCGGCTTGGCTCGTTTACACCCCTAGGCCTCTGTGCCTCGCCAAGACCTGGAAGCCAATTATCGAAACTTACTTTCAAATTGTCATTTGTTAAACTTGAATCTAACACAAGCTTCAATCAAATCATAGCTTTTAATTTTAATTAAAAGATAAAATTTAATGCATCTCACAAAACAGTTAAGGATATCCTATTTTGTCACTTAGAAATGGGTGAGATGCTTAGGATCTAAAAGTTGAGTCCAACCCAACCAACTAAATCAATTAAATCTTAATTAAATCAACTAATTCAATTAAATCTTAATTAAATAAATTAAATTTAATTAAATCTTAATTAAATCAATTAAATTCAATTAAATCTTAATTAAATCAACTAATTCAATTAAATCTTAATTAAATCAATTAAATTCAATTAAATCTTAATTAAATCAATTAATTCAATTAAATCTTAATTAAATCAATTAAATTCAATTAAATCTTAATCAAATCAATTAAATTCAATTAAATCTTAATTAAATCAATTAAATTCAATTAAATCTTAATTAAATCAATTAAATTCAATTAAATCTTAATTAAATTCAATTCAATCTTAATTAAATCAATTAAATCTTAATTAAATCAATTTAATCAAATTCAAAATAATTCAATTAATTATTCTCAAATTCAACTGAATTAATTATTCTCAAAATGCAATTTAATTATTGTCAATCATTTATTTTCAAAATTAAAATATTTGTCTCACACAACCCATAAGGTTAACATGATTGACCACGTAGAACTGGGTGAGACATCTAGGACCTAAAAACATAATTCACTATCCTTTTAAAAAAAAATATTTTCAAAAGTTATTCAAAATTATCTCTATCTTTTTCAGTTTACGGCACCCTACTATTTCAATTCTAATGTTTTTTTTTAAATTTCATGTTTAATATCTCAATAGACTCGTTTTAAATATAATATAGGGCTTGTTTTGTCTTAGTCATTGATTGGTCAAACTTGGTCAAAACAGTCTACCCTAGTCAACATAGTCAAACCTGGTCAACACTGAAGTTCCTTAAGGAACTTAGATAAAAATCAGACTGGGTCAGATACAGGGGGAGTTTCTTTTAATACTTTTCAAAAATTTATATTTTTTCAAAAACCTTATGCTCTAAATCTTACTATCATCTCGATAAGGTTTTCAAAAATTGATTCAAAAATCTTCGTATACTATTATGTGTTTAAAAAATTATCATCATTTCAAAATATTTTTTCGAAAACTGTGTTATCATTTCAAGTTATGTTTTCAAAAATGTATCTCCTTGAATGTTATCAAACTCAAAAGGTTGGTCAAAATTATTCTTTTGATTTTAATAAACTCTAAAGACACAGAGGAAGGTCCACTTGATGATCTATAAGGACTCCTAGGATGTGTCAAATTTAGGGGGAGTTTGAGTCAAAAGAAATTATTTCTGACAATTATTTTTTAAAATTATTAGATAATTCTTATAGTTTGAATCAAACCTTAAGACTCAGAGGAAGATCGCTTGTTGTCAACAAGCTTCCTAGGACTGGGTCAAGCTCAGGCGGAGATTAAATTAAAAGAATTATTAAATATTTTTTTAAAAATTATATGTTCTCATGCACTGCAATTTTAAAATCCTGTTGAAAACATAAATAAATTGTCTTTCAAAATACTATTTTTTAAATCATTTTGCTTATATATACTATCACTTTCAAAATTTTGCATGACTTTAGAATACTTTTGAAAATAATATTAATACTTTTCAAAAGTACTTATATTTTTTCAAAAATACATAATATGTTTCAAAAGTACTTATATCTTTCAAAAATGCATAATTTTCAAAATATGCATAACATCTTTCAAAAGTACTACTATTTTTCAAAAAGTACTAATACTTTCCAAGGCACTAATGGTTACAAAGTACGATTTTTTTTCAGTTTCAAAAGTGCAATTTAAGCTTTTACTATGCTTTCAAGGATTATACTGAGTATTTTTTTTTTTTCAAAACCCATAGGCTCTGATACACAAACATTCTCTTATATATTTCTTTATTGATGTATATAGCCAAGGGGGAGAGCAAGAAAGAGAGAAAGGAATCTTATTTAAACTTTTATCTCCTTTTAAAGTTGTTTTTGGTGAAAAAGTTGTCTAGAAAATTCTTAAAGATTTTATTTTTCAAAATCACAAAATATTTTCAAGCATATTCTTGTAAATATGCAAAAGTTTCTTTAGTAAACAAATTTTTTCCAAACTCTAAAAGTTGAAATTTTTTTTTGGAAATTTGGCTTCAAAAATGGAAAATTTGCCTAAGTAAATTTTTGTAAAGTCTTGTAAGTAAAAGTTTTTTTAAAACAAAATTTAAGTTTGCAAAATCCTTTAAAATTTTACCTTGTCCACCCATGTTTGTTTTTGATATATGTCAAAGGGGGAGGAAAGGTCAAAGTTAAGTGGTCAAAGTTAAGTTAAGTGTTTATAACACAATTATTCAGGGGGACTATGAGAAATTTTTTAACCTGTTCAAAACTGCTATGTTTTATTGGTCTTAACCCTCTTGCTTAACTGTTATATGTTTTTTTCTTAATTTTGAATTGTGTTGCCATAAATCAAAAAGGGGGAGATTGTTGGTGCAGGAAGCACCATATCGAACCTTGTTTTGATATTGGCAAAGGATTCAAAGTTAAGTTTGTTTGTGATCTAACAATATTCACTAAGTGTGCAGAGACAAAGCCCTAGCGAAGGACTGCTAGGCAACTGGCGAAGGACTGCCAGTATCTAAGCCCTAGCGAAGGACTGCTAGGCAACTGGCGAAGGACTGCCAGTATCTAAGCCCTAGCGAAGGACTGCCAGTATCCAAGCCCTAGCGAAGGACTGCTAGGCAACTGGCGAAGGACTACCAGTATCAAGCCCTAGCGAAGGACTGCTAGGCTCCAGGCGAAGGACAGCCTGGGACTAAAGCCCTAGCGAAGGACTGCTAGGCAACTGGTGAAGGACTGCCAGTTTACAAGCCCTGACAAAGGACCGTCAGGCAAAAGTCCAACCAGAGGAACGGTTGACATCAGGTAATTTCTCCCGAGAGGAGTAGGTGAGGACGCGTTCTCCGTCGAGGGAACAGTAGGCGTCGGTTCGACCTAGGGCTCCATTTTGGAGACCAAAATCAGAACCAAGATAGCTAAGGCTGTATAAATCTAATAAATTATTATGTTATTGTGTTTTGGACTAACCCTGGATGCAGGACCGAAGGAACGTGTGTCTGCAGCTCAGAAAGTCTCAAAGGAGAGAGGCAGTTACTGAGTAGGGCGCCCGGAGCGTCCCGGGCGCCCCCAAGGGCCATACAAAACAAGTAACAAGAATAATGGTTCGAATACACACTGGGCCGGGCGCCCCCGTGCACCCGGGCGCCCCCGCTGCTCCCGGGCACCCCCTGCGCTGCGGGCGCCCCCATGCACATACATCGAACCAGAAGCCTTCGAAGCCAAGAGATGAGGTTTTGACTCGGTCAATACGGGCGCCCCAAACGACCCGGGCGCCCCGGTCAAAGCGGATCCAGAGGATCAGACGCGACCGAGGTTTGTGCGGATCAAAAGCCACGTGGGGGGCGCCCCCGACGTCCCGGGCGCCCCCTAGCCCTATATAAAGGGCCCTCGACCCCAGGCTTACGACAACAATTCTTTGAACGCCTCAAAGCTCCGCTACGCTCGTGCCTTGCTCCAAAAACGCCTCACCTCGAGCCTACGACGTCCCGCTGCCCCGAAAAAGAGTCGATACACTCCGGACGTCGGTAACGAAGAGCTTAATATTTGTTTGTTATTTTATTGCACTATCTCTGTAATTGAAATTATTGTAATCTATTTACGCGAATATAGAATTGCCCATAGTAAATGGTCAACGACCGTGGGCCTTGGAGTAGGAGTCGACACAGGCTCCGAACCAAGTAAAAACCGCTGTGTCTCGTATTTTTATTTCCGCTGTGCACTTACTCTTAGTTTTCCGAAAAAGAATGATTTCCGATATTCACCCACCCTCTATCGGTTTTTCACGATCCAACAGGTGAAGGGCGAGTTCTCGGGGATAGGAACTCGTGCCGGTTCGACCTAGGGTTTTGTGCAAATCCGAAGTCCGAACCAAGTCCTTAGGCTTAATATTATATGTATCCATGCTTTGTGTTTGTGTATCTTGCAGGTATCAAAGAACCAGAGACAAAGCAGTTAAACCAAGCAAAACAGCCTGCTGAAGGCCCTAACCAGGGCGCCCCCAGTGTTGGGGGCGCCCCCATGCAGCCAGGGCGCCCCCAGCAAGGGGGGCGCCCCCAGGTAAAGCCTAAAGATGCAGGAAACATGTGTATGCAGAACAGGTGTCAATCGGGGCGCCCGGAGCGTCCGGGGCGCCCGAAGCGTCCGGGGCGCCCGGATTAGTAGCTGTTTTGCTGTTTCGAAGCCAGAACAAAGGATAAGCCCTCACGGGGGCGCCCGGGACATCCGGGGTGCCCTGGTCAAAGTTATTATCACCTGCGGCGAGGTAGGCGCAAGGATAAGAGTTGACTGAGTCTTCCGGGGCGCCCCCAGCGTCCGGGGCGCCCCCAGGAGGCCTATATAAGGGGCTTCGACCCCTCTGCTTCAGACACAACTTAAAAGCACTGTTCTGATCATTCTGACCGACAGCAACGCATTAGAAACGAGGCTCTACGACCGGGAGGCTCCAGGAGGAAGTGTGCGGCACTTCGGAGGTCCAGATTGGCCGAGCTTCATCCTTGTTTTGTTGGTTTGCATTTCGTTAATTACCGTACTTAAATTTCTATATTATTGATTGTAATATTGCACTGTAAGTCAGGTTTCTCCACCTCCGGAAAGTCCGAAAAGGAGACCAATAGTGGACGGGCGTTCCCGTGCATAGGCCTTGGATGTACTGACCCTGGGGGGTCGGGAACCAAGTAAAATCCGCTGTGTACCTGTGTTCGTTTTGTTTTTATTTTCCGCTGCACTAACATCTGAATATTTTTAAGAACGAAGATTTCCGAAAGATTTCGAACGGTCGATATTCACCCCCCCTCTATCGACGACACCGGTCCTACAATTGGTATCAGAGCCGAGCCGCTCTTCACCGGACTAACCACCGACGGAGCAACGACGCCAGGAGTTGAGGGGGAGCACAGGGGTGAATCAGGTACATTTTTTTAATGTCTAATTTTAAATTGCATATTATTTGTTTCACGTGCAGGGAGAGAGGGCACTACAAAAATCAGTGCCCTACTCGTAAGAATCGTTCGTCACCGGCGGCAAAGGAGGTACCAACGCTAGGAAACCGGAGGGACAAAAGTCACGTATAATGCTTCAAATGCAAGAAATACGGGCATTACAAAAACAAGTGTCCGACGTAGGTACGTATGATTTACGTTCCAAAAGTTTTACAATTTACTGCACTGTCTTTAGATAATTCAGTTAATTTTTCCGATAAATTAAATTTACTGGATAGTAGATTAAATATTTTGCATGAAAGATTAGAAAATACGGATATGATTAAAATATCCAAAATTAACTATTTAATTATTAATATCAATTTAATAATTGCTAAAATTAATTCTAATAATTTATCTGTTAAAATTAATCCTGATAATTTATCTGATAAAATTAATCCTGATAATTTATCTGATAAAATTAATCCTGGTAATTTGTCTGATAAAATTAATTCTGATAATCTTAATTCAGACAAAATTAATCCTAAGGATAATTCAGAATTCAAATTTGAAAATTCTAAGGATAATTCCGAATTCAAATTTGAAAATTCTAAAGATAAATCCGAATTCAAATTTGAATATCTTAAGGATAATTCAGAAATTAATCCTGAAAATCTCAAGATTAATTCAGAAATTAATTCTGAAAATCTTAAAGATAATCTAGAGATTAATGTTGAAAATGTTGAAAATATATCTAAGGATAATTTTCTCCTGGATAATAATTTAATTATAAATAATATTGAAGATTATTACAAAACCTTAATTAGTGGCCCAAATTACTCCACCTACTGTAAGGATATTGAAAAATCTAATCCTAAGGAGGATATGGAACTATCTAAGATAAAGGCCATAATCAATAAAAATTACAAAAATTCAAATAAATCAAAATTATTAGAAAAACTTGAAAAGAAAGATAAAGATGAAGAAGAAATTTTTGAAATAATGAAAATGATGAATTTAAAACCATAATTATTAATTAATCATGATAATCTTAAATTCAAATTAAATCCTAATTAAATTTAAATTAATTCAAATTAAATCCAAATTAAATTTAAATAAATTCAAATTAAATCCTAATTAAATTTAAATTAAATTCAAATTAAATCCTAAATAAATTCAAATTAAATCCTAATTAAATTCAAATTAAATCCTAATTAAATTCAAATTAATTCAAATTAAATCTTAATTAAATTCAAATTAAATCTCAATTAAATTCAAATTAATTCAAATTAAATCTCAATTAAATTTAAATTAAATTCAAATTAAATCCTAATTAAATTCAAATTAAATTCAAATTAAATCCTAATTAAATTCAAATTAAATTCAAATTAAATCCTAAATAAATTCAAATTAATTCAAATTAAATCCTAATTAAATTCAAATTAAATTCTAATTAAATCCTAAATAAATTCAAATTAAATTCAAATTAAATCCTAAATAAATTCAAATTAATTCAAATTAAATCCTAAATAAATTCAAATTAATTCAAATTAAATCCTAAATAAATTCAAATTAATTCAAATTAAATCCTAATTAAATTCAAATTAAATTCAAATTAAATCCTAATTAAATTCAAATAAATTCAAATTAAATCTTAATTAAATTCAAATTAAATCCTAATTAAATTCAAATTAATTCAAATTAAATCTTAATTAAATTTAAATTAAATCTCAATTAAATTCAAATTAATTCAAATTAAATCTCAATTAAATTCAAATTAAATCTTAATTAAATTCAAATTAAATCTCAATTAAATTCAAATTAAATCGCAATTAAATTCAAATTAAATCTTAATTAAATTCAAATTAAATCTCAATTAAATATGAATTAAATCTTAATTAAATTCGAATTAAATCTTAATTAAATTCAAATTAAATCTCAACTAAATTCAAATTAAATCTTAATTAAATTTGAAATTCAAATTTAAATTAAATTCATATTTAAATTTAAATTAAATTCAACTAAAATTTTTTTAATTAAGTCAAATAAATTCAACTTTAATTGATTCAAATCAATTCAATCTTAGTTAATTAATTTTCAAGTTAATTCAAACTTCAATTAACTCAACTTCAATTTCTTAAATAATTTAAACTCAAACTAAAATAAAACTTTACCCAAACTATAACAATTAAAATTAATAACATTAAATATGTCAAAGTGGGTTGACATATTCGCAGGTTCACTCGACATGTATCAAATCGGGAATTTGATACATTTTAGAAACTTAAATAAAATTATTTAACTTGTTTGACTCATGCACAACTGCCATGACATGCATCTGCTATTCTTTTAAAATATATGACATGTCATTCATAATTAAAATTTATGCATATATTAGAACGGCTATAGGAAAAAGAATAATTGAAACTTGATCAACCTAGTATTGGGTGGCGGTGAGATGATAGTACGTTAGGGAAGCCATCTTGGCGGAACTAGCCGAAGCTACCGATCCAAGACTCAAACCAGTTAGACCAGAATTTTTCAAAAAGTAATTTTGAAAATGAAATTTCATTAAAAGGCTTTGTCAAGGAAAGGGTTGATGATCCAATAAGGCTACGGCCAAAGAAGGCCTAGTGCCTCGCCAAGACCTGGAAGCCAATTTTTTGAAATTCAAATTCAAGTTACTTCGTGTCAAATTCAAATCTAACACAAGCTTCAATTAAATCTTAGAATTAAAAATAAATTAAGAAAAATGATTCAAGCATCTCACAACACCCCTATAAGGCAACCATGCTTGTTGTATTGATACATCTAAAATGGGTGAGATGTTAAGGACTAATGAATTGAAAAATATTTTTCAAAATTGTTTTTCAAAATTATTAGAATATTTTCATAAAAATATATTTTCAAAATAGTGCTTCAACATAATAATGTTTTTATGGAATTCATGCTTGTCTGTTTGATTATATATATTATACATTTTCCAAAAATATATCTTTTCAAAAATTTGTTTGACTCACTCAATTAGACACAAGCCTCTTAGGACAACACTAAAGTTCCTTAAGGCACTTAGATAGAGTCAAACGGTGTTGGATGCAGGAGGAGTGTTTTGTTCTTTTTATTAAAAATATTTTTCGAAAACTGCACCTTAATTTGCATTACATATGTTTTCAAAATTATCTTCTTTCCAAATTGTGGCTTCAAAATTTATCTACTTAAAAATTATCGGTTCTTTGACTTTGATAAACCCTAAAGACACAGAGGAAAGGTCCACTTTATGATCTTCAAGGACTCCTAGGACGTGTCAAATTTAGGCGGAGTCTAACAAGTTTTAAATCATTTTTGAAAATTATTATTCTTTTGATCTGAATCAAACCTTAAGACTCAGAGGAAGAGTACTTGTGGTCAACAAGCTTCCCGGGACTGGGTCAAGTTTAGGGGGAGTACTTTAAGCTTAAAGTTTTTTCAAAACTTCCATAAGTACTTTAAACTTAATCTACTAAGTACTTAACTTAAAGTTTTCAAAACTTTTGAGTACTTTAAACTTAAGGCTTCAAATTTTTGTTAAGTACTCTAAACTCATGCTTTCAAACATTCCTCTATGAACTTTTAAAACTTAAGTTATCAAAAGACTTCCAAAGTATCTAAACTTAAGTTTTCAAAGTGCAAAATCTAAGTAAAGTTTTTTTTGGAAACCCACAACGTTTTAAAAAATCTAGGGGGAGATTCCCTCCAGGAGAGGGAACAAATTTTTATGCTTTTTATTAAACTTAACTTTTTGAACTAGGGTTGCCATAAATCAAAAAGGGGGAGATTGTTGGTGCAGAAAGCACCAAAGTCAAACCTGTGTTTTGATAATGGCAACAGGGTTCAAAAGTTAAGTCTTACTTGTTATCTAACATGTCACTTGAGTGTGCAGAGTAAAAAGCCCTAGCGAAGGACTGCTAGGCACTGGCGAAGGAATGCCAGAGTGAAAGGCCCTAGCGAAGGACTGCTAGGCACTGGCGAAGGAATGCCAGAGTGAAAAGCCCTAGCGAAGGAATGCTAGGCACTGGCGAAGGAATGCCAGAGTGAGAAGCCCTAGCAAAGGAATGCTAGGCACCGGGCGAAGGACAGTTCGGCATCCAAGACCTGGCAAAGGACCGTCAGGCAAAAGTCCAACTAGAGGAACGGTTGGCATCAGGTACACTCTCCCGAGAGGAGTAGGTGAGGGCGCGTTCCCCGTCGAGGGAACAGTAGGCGTCGGTTCGACCTAGGGTTCCATTTTGGAGACCCAAAGTCAGAACCAAGACAGCTAAGGCTGTATAATCTAATATTTTATTGTTTTATTGTGTTTTGGACTAACCCTGGATGCAGGACCGAAGGAACGTGTGTCTGCAGCTCAGAAAGCCTCAAAGGAGTGAGGCAATGGCTGAGTAGAGCGCCCGGAGAGGACCGAAGGAACGTGTGTCTGCAGCTCAGAAAGCCTCAAAGGAGTGAGGCAATGGCTGAGTAGGGCGGCCGGAGTGTCCCGGGCGCCCCCAAGGTGCATACAAAACAAGGCAACTAAGAAGGGCTTCGAACAGCTGCTGGGCGGGGCGCCCCCGCTGCTCCCGGGCGCCCCCTGCGCTGCGGGCGCCCCCAGTGCCAGCTACCGAAGCACACCCTCGCGAAGCCAAGAAGATGAGGATTTGACCCGGTCAATGTGGGCGCCCCGAGCGCTCCGGGCGCCCTGGTTAAACATGATCCCGAAGGTAAAGGGATCAGACGCTGACCGAGAAATTGGTGGATCAAATGCCACGTGGGGGGGAGGGGCGCCCCCGACGTCCCGGGTGCCCCCAGGCCCTATATAAAGGGCCCTCGACCCCAAGCTTCGACAACAACTTCAATCAACGCTTCCACGCTCTTCTGCTCTCGCGCCTTGCTCCGGAAACTGCCCAACTCGAGCCGACGACGTCCCGCTGCCCCAGAAAAGACAACCTACATCGGACGTCGGTAAAAGAAGAGTCTCTTTTTTATTATTTAGTTTACTATGCTGAACTTGTAAACCAATTCTTGTAAACTATTATTGCGCCTCATATAGAATTGCCCAAAGTAAATGGTCAACGACCGTGGGCCTTGGAGTAGGAGTCGACCCAGGCTCCGAACCAAGTAAAATCGATCGTGTCTCTGTGTGTTTTATTAATTTCCGCTACGTACCTGCTCTAAGTTTTTTCGAAAAACGATTTTCGATATTCACCCCCCTCTATCGGTTCTCTCGTTCCAACAAAGTCCTAGCTTGGAGGGCTAGGTGAAAAGTCCTAACTTGGAGGGTTAGGTGAATAGTCCCAACTTGGAGAGTTAGGTGAAAAAGTCCTGGCTTGGAGGGTCAGGTCCTAGCTTGGAGGGCTAGGTCTGGAAAAGTTCTAATTCGGAAGGGTTGGGTGAAAAGTCCTAACTTGGAGGGCTAGGTGAAAAGTCCTAACTTGGAGGGTTAGGTGAAAATTCCCAACTTGGAGGGTTAGGTGAAAAATCGTTAGCTTGGAGGGCTAAGGTGGATGAAAACCTAGCTTGGAGGGCTAGGTTTGAGTCCCTGGATCAGTCTGGTGATCGATCAGGGATATTGGCACACTGGTCCTTAGTGGATCGGTCTGGTGACCGATCCAGCAATGATTGATCGGTCTGGTGACCGATCAGGGAGCACACAGTGAGGTTGAGAACCTACTGTGCGGCTCCTGATCGATCTGGTGACCGATCAGGGAGCAGGCCATTGCCTCACTGCTTGGCTCCTGATCGGTCCGGTGACCGATCAGGGAGCAGGCAGTGTCCTCACTGCTTGGCTCCTGATCAGTCTGGTGACCGATCAGGGAGCCCACAGTGAGTTGAGTCCCCCCGCTGATCAGCTCCTAAACGGTCTGGTTATCGATCAGGGAGAAACCGTGACCGATCAGACTGATCGATCAACTGTCACGAGGTTTCTCACCCTGATCGATCAGGTTGGAGCCTGATCGGTCTGGGACCATCCTGATTGGTCTAGTGACCGATCAGCCAGTGGATTACAGGCAGGAATGCGGCAAGCAGCTTTCTGGATCGGTTTGGTGACCGATCAGGTGACCGATCAGAGTGATCGATCACACGAGCTTGCGATACTAAGTTTCTCACTGGAGACCGATCAGGTTGGAGCCTGATCGGTCTGGGATAGTCCTGATCGGTCCGGTGACCGATCACTTTAATTCAAATTGCATTGTCAGACTCTCTGATCACGTCTGAACATATCCGATTCTCTGCTCTTAGTCTCTGATATTTGATTTTCTGCTTGATATGCTGTGCTAATATTCTGATTGAGCTGCAGGTGACAGGGAAGGATTCAAATACTCAAGGAGAGTCAATGGAGACCTTTCCTTGGAGCAGGTTTGTCTCTTTGCCAACTCAGGTTGCAACGACTGGAGCTGCAGACTGGAGCTGCTGACTGGAGCTTGGCTGAGGGAAGCTCTTGGAGTCCAGGGAGAGCTCAATGGTAGCTGGCGTTGGCAGGTGAGCAGCTGGTGGCTGCAGTGAGATGGTGTTGATAAATACTATTTTATTGATTATTTGAGCTGCTTAAATCCATGTTTGATCTATGTTTTTATTGCTAAAATTGTGAAATTGCCCTAGGTTTTAGAACTTATTCATATTTTGGACTTAATTGCAAAATTACATATATTTGAGTTGATTGGCCACTAAATTCTTGATTTATTTTTGTAGGCATAAAAGGTTCATGGACCTAGGGCATATTGGGTCAAAATCGAGTCAGAAGTGACCCGGATCAGATTATCAAGATTACGATTAAATCGGGGCCGTTCGATTCAAAAGTGGCTAGATCTGAGCCATCCGGGATGATCTGAAGCAATCCGAGCTAGGGCTAGGGTTGATCAAGCTCTAGGATCAAGATCTGAAGGTTTCATTCCAATCAGAGCTAAATCAACCGTTGGATCAAGCTTGGAGGGCTCTAGATCGTCCATTCAAAGACTAAGTAGATATGGACCATCCGTTGCATATCTGGGGGATCCGAGCTACCACGAGGCAGATCCTGACCCCAGATCATCATCATCAAAGTTTGGCTCAAATCAGACCAAGATCAGCCGTTGGATTGAAGTGGATCAATCTGGACCGTCCAAAGCTAAATACTTAAGGAAATCTTCTACGCAGAAAACCTTTGTCGCGTCTTCAGCATTCTTCGCCGTTCTTCATCAGTTCTTCATTGATTTTGAAAGTTTTTGCTTCCAAGAAGGCGTGACCACCTCATCTTCCAATCCAGATCGAGAATCAAGTTTTTGGTGATCAAGGTTTGAAGAATTCTGCTCAATTACGCTGGAACAGGGGATTTCTTGAGGGTTTCGGGAGTCCTCAGTCCGATCACCTTCTTCTCAACCACAGACCATTTCAAAGCTTCCGAATCATTTGTAGGGGTTCTCAAGTGATCCCAGAAGCTTCCCAAATCGTCATCGCAGCTAACCCAATTGAGAGGGAGTAGATCGGATTGAAAAATTCCAGCAAGCGCAGATTTGATGCAGAATCGACTTCAGAATTGATTGTCCTCTGATTTGCTGAGCCTAGGGGTTCGAAGCCAGTTCTTGATTGACAACCAAGAAGATTTCGAGCTTAGGGAAGATTGAGGAGTAGTTTAGCTAGCTAGTTTCATTGTGTTTGTAGCTTAGATTTCATTTCTGCACTAATTCTGTTCTGAATTTCTTTTTCAGTTACTGCAAATTAAGTTCTTAAGTTGTTTAACTGTAAGTTAGCTTCAATTCTTCAAGTCAAATAGTTTAGGAAGTTTGTTAGTGCTAAATTGAATGTTATTTCAGTTATTTCTTTGCCAATTTCTTGTGTGCCATGTTATTACTGAATTTGCAATTTTAGTTTCTGAATTTTCAGTTTGTTTCACTTTCGGTGAGTTAATTCAGTTGGTTTAAGTTTGTTTAGATCTTAGCTTCATTTCTGAATCTTGTTTAGCTTGATACATCCGAATTTCAGATTGTTCTTCACTTGAACCCTTGAGTTCATTTCTGCACATCAAATCTGAATTCAGTGTTGTTTTCTTTGCAACCTTAGTTTCTGAAACTCTGTAATTCATCTCTGCGTACATGTACATCTATTTCTGCATGTATCCTGTGAGTGTATCAAGTTTAGCCTCATCCTTGGCACAAAAGCTTCGGCTTGGCACAAAAGGTTCCCCTGCAATCATTTTTTCTGCAGTAAACTCACTAATTTCTACACCTTGAATTTCTGCAGTTTCAATTCTGCATTGTTACGGTTTGTTATGCCAAGTTTCTGCCAAGTTCCTGAACTGATCGGTTTGATTTTTGAGCATCAGTATTAGTGTGTCAAAGAATTGTACTGAATTCGATTTCTACATCCAGTTGCATGCATTTCTGCATCTGTTTTAGATCATTACTGCATTTGCTTAAGCTAGTTCTGCATTCGAATTTTCCCACACTGATCTGAATTGTTTTGATTCTGAATTTTGGTATTCTTCAGTTATATGGCTGTGTTCTTGATTTCAGATCAGTAGAGAGGTTACTTGGCTAGTTAATTACTGCACTTTGAGCTCAGCTTGCTTCAATTTATGAAATTCTACATTTATCTCTTCATTAGGTAGCTTGGGTTACTGAATATTGCAGTGCAGTTTTCTTGTGTGCTCGGTTCCTGATGTGAACAAAACAATTCAGTTTACTTTTGTGCGTGATTTCTGAGCTTAAGTTTTCATATCTGCTTTAGGTTTATGACTTTTGGCACATAAGCATTGTCCAATTGGTATCAAGTAAGAGTTGGTATTGACTTTGTATCAATTTGTTTATAGATTGCTTGACATTTGGTTGTTTTGAATTGCAAACCTTGAAGCAAAAGAATCTTCATTAGTGAGTTTTGAAATCAGCTTTGATTTCCCGGAGTTTGCAAAGCTTCATTAGTTGGTTGATTAAATCCATCATGAGACGAGTTCTTTAGTGCCAACTCCTTGTGTAGCTCCCTCAATTGAGTGGTTTTGCTTTTCATCGCTTTTCCATTTCTAATTGAAACAAAACCCAAATCAGATTTATTTGAAACCCGAAAACACAAACGACACCTAAATACAAGCACGAATCACACAACGTCAACTAGCCCCGAGAAAAATACGACCTGTGGCCCCTATATTATATTTTCATACTTTTGATTGTAAAAGGGTTTCCAGCTATTCATTCATATAAAAATTTGGTAGACCCACATTCGTGATAGTCTATTTTGGGTCCGTCAAATATTTTCGCAGACGCTCAAGGTTAAGTGTGGGGGAGTTGATAAATACTATTTTATTGATTATTTGAGCTGCTTAAATCCATGTTTGATCTATGTTTTTATTGCTAAAATTGTGAAATTGCCCTAGGTTTTAGAACTTATTCATATTTTGGACTTAATTGCAAAATTACATATATTTGAGTTGATTGGCCACTAAATTCTTGATTTATTTTTGTAGGCATAAAAGGTTCATGGACCTAGGGCATATTGGGTCAAAATCGAGTCAGAAGTGACCCGGATCAGATTATCAAGATTACGATTAAATCGGGGCCGTTCGATTCAAAAGCGGCTAGATCTGAGCCATCCGGGATGATCTGAAGCAATCCGAGCTAGGGCTAGGGTTGATCAAGCTCTAGGATCAAGATCTGAAGGTTTCATTCCAATCAGAGCTAAATCAACCGTTGCATCAAGCTTGGAGGGCTCTAGATCGTCCATTCAAAGACTAAGTAGATCTGGACTATCCGTTGCATATCTGGGGGATCCGAGCTACCACGAGGCAGATCCTGACCCCAGATCATCATCATCAAAGTTTGGCTCAAATCAGACCAAGATCAGCCGTTGGATTGAAGTGGATCAATCTGGACCGTCCAAAGCTAAATACTTAAGGAAATCTTCTGCGCAGAAAACCTTTGTCGCATCTTCAGCATTCTTCGCCGTTCTTCATCAGTTCTTCATTGATTTTGAAAGTTTTTGCTTCCAAGAAGGTGTGACCACCTCATCTTCCAATCCAGATCGAGAATCAAGTTTTTGGTGATCAAGGTTTGAAGAATTCTGCTCAATTGCGCTGGAACAGGGGATTTCTTGAGGGTTTCGGGAGTCCTCAGTCCGATCACCTTCTTCTCAACCACAGACCATTTCAAAGCTTCCGAATCATTTGTAGGGGTTCTCAAGTGATCCCAGAAGCTTCCCAAATCGTCATCGCAGCTCACCCAATTGAGAGGGAGTAGATCGGATTGAAAAATTCCAGCAAGCGCAGATTTGATGCAGAATCGACTTCAGAATTGATTGTCCTCTGATTTGCTGAGCCTAGGGGTTCGAAGCCAGTTCTTGATTGACAACCAAGAATTTCTCGAGTTGGAAAAGGGTTGAGGAGTAGTTTAGATACTTAATTTTCCATTGTTTGGTTGTAATTTACAGTTTTGACCAAATTCTGTTTTGTTTCTGCAAAAATTCAGTTTTAGGTTATCTTAGTTTTCAATTCTGCATTGTTTAGCTTGATTAGGATTTATATCTTCGAGTTTAGTAAGTTAGAAACTTGTTTAGTGATAGATGGAGTTAAATTTCAATTCGTTTTTCTGTTAATTGTTGCGTGCCAAGTTATTTCTGATTTCTACCATTTGTTTCGAATTCAGTTTGTGTTTATGATTTGATGCCTGCAATTGTAGATAACATTTAGTTAGACAATACAATTGATTTAAGATGTTTCGTATTTAGAATTCTTTCTGCATTTTTTTTGCTCAGTTTGCCTTTGTTTTATTTCAGCAATTGAACCAATTCTGCACACTATCAGTTCTTAACTCAATTCTGTCTTGTGCATCATATCAAGTTTCTAAAAATTGCATTAGTGAATTGTTGAGCTCGAATCTAGTGTAATTTGCAGTTAGTTTGCTTCTGAACCGTAGCTCCATATCAGCTTCATAATTTGAATTTATTTAACATGTGCATCATGTAAGTTTCAGTCCCTGCATATCAAATTTCTGCATATGATTGGTTGCTGCACCTCTACATTCATGTATAGCATTTCTGAGTTCATTTTTCTTGAGTTACTTTCGAATGGATCAGTTCTATCTTTGAAAATGTCAGTTTATTAATTTTAGAAGCAAGTCCCTGCATTAGAATACATTCAAATTTGGTCAGTAATTGTCATTGCATGAATGAAATTCTGAATTGCTATATTTATAGTTTTGCATTTAGTCTCAGCAGGCTTTTGTCAACTTCCATTACTGCATCCCAGTTTCAAGTCTGTGCCAAATTCATTTCATGCAGTTTTCAATTGTAGTTGCTGCGATTATATCAAGGAAGCTTGGCAATTGAATTCCATTGCATTTGAAATTAGTTGCTTGCTTGATTTGCATCTAAGTGGAGTTGAAATTGCCAACTCAGTCCATTGGTTTGAGCTACACCTGCACATTCGATTTTAGCATTGGAGTTATATTTCTCATTCATTTGTTCAATTTAAATTGCTTCCCATTAGTTGTTTGTTGGATTTTGATCTAAAACCAGAATTGTTTCCTACCTTCACTTGTTTAGTTTTTTTTTAGTTTTTTAGCTAAGTTTCCTTTCCCTGCAATTACAGTTCTTTTTAATTGCTATCCAAACCCAATTCACATTCGAAACCCAAAAACACAAACGACACCTAAATACGAGCGCGAATCAAATTGTATCAACTAGTCCCCGAGAAAAATACGACCTGTGGCCCCTATATTACATTTTCATACTTTTGATTGTAAAAGGGTTTCCAGTTATTCATTCATATAAAAATTTGGTAGACCCACATTCGTGACAGTCTATTTTGGGTCCGTCAGGTGTCACATGGGTTTAGTGGAGAAACAAAAGGGCGTAGTGGAGTGTTCGGTAGAAGAAGTTTTTTTTTGGCTTGAGTTCTTGCTGTGCGAGTGTTTTCGCCACACCTTGCTTGTGCATTCTGAAGTTCCATCATCTTGAGCAAGCTACTGCAATCTTGAAGAAACCATCCCTCGTTTGGGCACTTGGAGGAAGGAACAAGAGGCTTTGAGTCCAACAGCGAGAAGACACGAAGAAAGGGTTCTTGCATGAGATCATCACTGGGTGGAGCTCGGAGGAAGCTTGCTGTGTTCTTGTCTGTGCTAAGTGCTAAGTAAGATCTTTCTTGTGTTTCATTGTGCTTAATACTATATCCTTGATTGAAACGCTATGGAGAGGTTACTCCACCGAGAAGGAGGTTTCTTTCTATCCGGTGTTCACCGAGGCTTGATCTACCGATGATCAAGGGATCACCCACCTTAAGGGCACGCCAAGGAGTAGGGGCAAGTTATCCCCGAACCTTGTAAATCCTCTTGTTAGCGTTCTTGTGTTTGCTCATAGTTTAGGGTTTAGGTTTCTGCATATACTCTGTTTATTGTGCTTCCGCTGTGCTACTAACGATTGAAGTGCAGAAAATTGAAAAGCTTAAAGTCCAAGTGTTTGGCTATATTCACCCCCCCTCTCTAGCCATCCGAGTTCCATCAAGTGGTATCAGAGCTTGGGGCTCTATACAAGTGGATTAACAACCGAGAGCTATCATCCATGGCTTTAAGAGAAGGTTTTTCCACCACCCGACCTCCCTTCTTCGATGGCGCAGATTTCCAATATTGGAGATCGAAGATGGAGTATTACTTGAAGATGTACATCAATACTTGGTTCACGGTGAAGGAGGGTTTTACCCCTCCAAAGGATGATGAAGGCAAAGAACTTGAATCGTGGCGATGGACGGCCGAACAAACTCAAAAGGGTGAAGCTGACGCGAAGGCGGTTATCACCCTACAATGCAGCATGAACAAAGACCAACTCATCAAAGTTGGTCCATTCACAAGTGCAAAAGACTTGTGGAACAAGCTCATCAAACTCCACGAGGGCACCCGAGATTCAAGAATTGCCAAGAGGGACTTGTTCCTCAATCAACTTCAAAATCTCTCCATGAAGGAGAATGAAACGGTAAGTGAGTTACATAGCCGGTTCAAGGAAGTCCTCAATGGACTTCATTTGATTGATGAAAAGGTCGAGAATCGCGACCTTGTGAGGTATGTGCTAAAAGCATTTCCAAGGAATGCTTTGTGGTCATCCATGGTGGATGCCTACAAAGTCTCCAAGGATTTATCCATTGTTAAGTTAGATGATTTGTTTTGTGAAATGGAATTGCATGAAATGGCTAACAAAGGCCCCAAGGAGAAGGGGATTGCCTTAGTTGCAGGGGAACGATCCAATAAGAAGAAGAAGGAGAAGAAGAAGGAGAAAGAAGTCTCTTCATCTTCATCCTCTTCCGAATCCGAGTCCGATTTCGATTCCGAGGAAGATGGCAGCGGCTCTTCATCCTCCGAGATGACGAATTTTGTAAAAAGGATGATGAGAAGGGGTCGACGCTTCAAGGGTAAAGGTAACCCTAGTGAAGCTAAAGTTGATAAGTCTAATACTTCTTGTTATGAGTGTGGTAGGAGAGGGCATTTCAAGAATGAATGCCCAAAGCTAAAGAAGAAGGAGGAGAAATCTAAAAAGAAAGAGGAAAAATCCAAGAAGAAGAATAAGGCCCTGAAGGCCATTTGAGATGAATCCTCCTCAATTTCATCAGATGAAGAGAAGGAGGAGAAGAGCACAAGGCATGTGGCACTCATGGCTCTTGGAGAAGAAAGCAGTGATGAATCCTCTAACTCCTCAAATGCAGCTTCATCATCTTCGGATGATGAAGAGGTAACTTCTCCCGAACTTGAGAAATGTTATAGAGCAATTGCATGTTTAACCAATATGTTGAAGAAGTCAAAAAATAAGGTTAAATCATTGCAATTGGAAATTGAACAATTGAAAGCATCTAGGGATGATAACATAGATGACTTGCATGTTGAGATGTTGGAGGATGAGATTAAATCATTGAAACTTGAGGTTGAAAATTTGAAATCCTCTAAGGTTGAGGATGTAGATGATTTGCATGATGAATTGCTAGAAGAAGAAAACAAATCATTAAAGAGTGAAGTTGAGAGACTCAAGAATATTCTTGAGAAGTTCTCAACTAGCTCTAAGACCCTAGACATGATCTTGAATGCCCAAAGGGCAGTCTATAATAGGGCCGACATTGGTTACCGACCCAAAGAATCTTCATTTGTGTCTCTTATGTCTAGGACTGATATGAGACAATCTAAGACACATTGGGTTCAAAAGAAAGTTGTCAAGGCATGGGTGCCTAAGTCTTGTTTAGTTGGTGCTTTAGGTCCCAAGGTTTGGGTACCTAAAACTTCTATTTTTCGAATTGTGTAGGTTATGATTGAGGGGGAGCAGCTATCAACGTGGTTCGTTGATAGTGGGTGCTCCAAACACATGACCGGGGATAGATCATTGTTTACCACACTTCACAAGAAAAGTAGAGGTAATGTTTCATTTGGTAACAATGGTAGTCTTAAGGTCATAGGAATAGGAGTCATTCAAATATCCGAATGTCTCAGAATCTCAAATGTCCTTCTAGTCAAGGGGATGACATTTAATCTCCTAAGTATCAGTCAATTGTGTGACACGGGTTACACAATTAATTTTCAACCAAGTCAATGTCTAGTTAAACAACATGACACCTTGGACACGGTACTAGTAGGAACAAGAGTAGACAATATTTATCAAGTTTCATTTAAAAGTGCTACTAATGCTTTTGCTAAGTGTCTTATGTTAAAAGAAGAAGAGTTCACCCTTTGACACCGGAGGCTAGCACATGTTAACATGAAGAACATCCGGAAGTTGGCCAACAAGGGATTAGTCCGTGGCTTACCAAGCATCAAGTATGAAAAAGACAAACATTGTGATGCATGTCAAATGGGTAAGCAAACAAAATCTGCACATAAAGGTAAAAGCGCTGTAAGTACATCTGCCGCTTTAGATTTACTTCACATGGATCTATTTGATTGTAGTACTATCATATCATTGAATGGAAGTAGATATTGCTTTGTTATTATTGATGATTTTACTAGATATACATAGACTTATTTTCTAAAATATAAGGACCAAACCTTAAATGTTTTCATTTCTTTTTGTAGAAGAGTTGAAAATGAAAAATCATCAACAATTAAGACAATTAGAAGTGATCATGGAGGTGAATTTCAAAATCAACGATTCTTAGAATTTTGTCAAGATAGAGGTTATAGACATGAGTTCTCCACTCCTAAAACACCACAACAAAATGATGTTGTAGAGAGGAGGAACCGTGTTCTACAAGAAGCTGCACGAAGCATGTTTAATGAGTACTCACTACCGAATTACTTATGGGCTGAAGCTGTAAATACAGCTTGCTATGTGCAAAATCGAGTTCTCATCCATAGGTTTTTAGGAATGACTCCCCATGAACTTTGGTTTGGAAAACCACCTACGGTTAAACACCTTAGGGTGTTTGGTTGTAAGGTATTCATTCTAAACACCAAGGATCACCTTGGAAAGTTCACGGCAAAGGCTGATGAAGGAATACTAGTCGGGTATTCCCTAGTTAGCAAAGTCTATCAAGTCTACAATAAGAAATCTATATTAGTTGAAGAGTCTTCTGATGTTGTCTTTGAAGAAATTCCAAAAATCAATGATCAACCAGAAGATGAAGTCCAATTCGAACTTAGGAGGCTAAGTTTGAATGAGAGACCAAATGTTGTTGATGGTGATGAATCCGATGACGGTGAGCCTAGACAATCCATAGATCAGTCGGATCCTGAGGCTGAACTTGTGTCTAGTGAAACCATTCAAGAAGCACCACCAACACCAAGGCAAATTAGATTAGCCTCTAGTCATCCCCAAGACCAAATTGTTGGAGACGTCCATCATAGGGTTAGAACTAGATCATTCTTTAGGAATGAGGCTAATGAAGTTGCTTTTATTTCCAAAATTAAACCTAGAAAAATTGATGAAGCATTAAATGATCCCGATTGGATCATTGCAATGCAAGATGAACTAGGTCAATTCGAAAGGAGTCAAGTTTGGGACTTAGTCCCTAGACCTATGAAGACCACCATCATTGGAACCAAATGGGTCTTCAAAAATAAATTGAACCATAAGGAAGAAATCATTAGAAACAAGGCACGCTTAGTAGCCAAGGGCTACAGTCAAGTTGAAGGCCTTGATTATGATGAGACATATGCTCCCGTGGCATGATTAGAATCCATTCGATTGATGCTTGCATTTGTAGCACATCGTGGCTTCAAGCTATATCAAATGGATGTTAAATCGGCCTTTCTAAATGATTTGATCAGAGAAGAGGTCTATGTCGAACAACCTCCGGGGTTTGAGAGTACCGAATTTTCAAACCACGTGTTCAAGCTCAAAAAGGCACTTTATGGTCTTAAACAAGCACCCCGAGCTTGGTATGAGCGGTTGTCGACATTCCTAATTGAGAAAGGTTTTGTAAGAGGTCAAATAGACTCTACACTATTTCTACAGAGAGATGGTGACAATATTTTTGTGGCCCAAGTATATGTTGATGACATAATTTATGGCTCAAATAACAAGGGCTACTTAAATGAATTCATTGGACACATGAAAAGTGAATTTGAAATGAGTCTAGTGGGAGAGTTGGCTTTCTTCCTTGGACTTGAAATCAATCAAACCCGAGATGGGATCCATGTGCACCAATCGAAGTATACTCAAGAAATGCTTCGAAAATTCAATATGAGTGATTCAAAAGAGGTAACCACTCCCATGGCCACAAACACAAGACTAGATAATGATGAGAGTGGTAAACCCATTGATTTGACTCAATATCAGAGCATGATAGGTAGTTTGCTATATCTCACAGTTAGTCGACCTGATATTCTTTTCTCTGTGGGTATGTGCACTAGGTACCAAGTTTGTGCCAAGGAATCTCACTTAATCGCTGTTAAGCGAATTTTGAGATATCTCAAAGGCACAATTGGAGTCGGTCTTTGGTACCCCCGTACCGAATCATTTGATTTAATTGGCTATACCGATTCCGACTACGCTGGATGTAAGTTGGATCGGAAAAGCACAAGTGGGGGTTGTCAATTTTTAGGATCATCTCTAGTTAGTTGGTCAAGTCGGAAGCAACATTGTGTTGCTCTCTCCATGACCGAGGCAGAATATATTGCTATGGGAGAGAGTGTATCGCAATTGTTGTGGATGATTCATACTCTAGAGGACTATGGATTGAGTTACAAAGGTGTGCAATTGTTGTGTGACAACATTAGCACAATTAACCTAACCAAGAATCCAATCCATCATTCTAGGACCAAACATATTGAAGTGCGTCACCACTTCATTAGGGATCATGTTACTAGGGGAGATATTGTACTCTCACATGTAGAGTCCATGTCAAACCTCGCTGACATTTTCACTAACCACTCCTCGAAACTGAGTTTAGCATCTTGAGAAGGGAGTTGGGAATGTGTCACGCCTCATAGTTTTCAAAATGTATTCAAAACCCTTCATGATAAGTTCTAATTGTTGGGATACAATTGGGTAACTTTGGGGACATCTCACACAAACTATAAGGTTTACCAAAACGTTTTTCTTTGCTAGATATGAGGTGAGATGTTAGGATCAACTCAATTTCTCAAAATGTCGATGCATCCCTTGAGAAATTAAGTTGGCGAGATAAAAATCACTTCGGTGACCAAGTATGGGGAAAACCAATGCATAACATATGTGTATTTGGCTCCATCACCAGACTTGGACATTCCAATCAAGGAAACTTGATTGGAAACTCAAACTTGGTACAAGATTGTTTGAATGATTGTTGTTTAAGTTTGACCCCACTTGGGTGGAGTAAAGTGATGTGTTCAAACCATAAGGACCTTTGATCCTTGCTTAAGGATCAATTATAGTCAAGGGATTACTTCTGAGATCGATATCTTTCATTAAGTCCCTTCAGAAATCATGTGAAAGTCTGAAACTGAAAATTTCAGATCGTATCAAGGAATATCAGGAACCCTGATCGGTCACTGGACCGATCAGGTGTAGGGCTGATCGGACCCCGGATCGATCTGGCTCCATCCTGTGGTGATCGGTTCATAGACCGATCAGAGGGGAAGCAGTGCCTTTGCGAAATTTTGTCCAAACATTCTGCACATGCCTGGATCGGTCCCTGGACCGATCTGGCACCCTGTGGTGATCGGTCCACAGACCGATCAGGGGGCTTTCCGAATGTCATCCGACCCTACTGTTTGCTTCCTGATCGATCAGCCGATCGATCAGGAGCCTGCCTGATCGGTCACCCTACCGATTAGGACTAGGCCAGTCCGATCAGGGTGAGGCCTGATCGGTTTGGGCGCTACTAGATCGAACGATGATCCGTTCAATCGCATTAAATTGTGGTTGGTGGACCGATCCACCAACCTAATAACTTCGCGAAAAACCTCATCTCCCAAGCCCTAGCGCCGAACCTCACTACCTGCGTCTCTTCACCTTGTGCGAGAACATTCCCTGTGTCTTCTTCTTCCTCGAGTGAGCTTCTGCATGTGCGATCCTGAGAAGGGTTTCTACGAGCTTTTCCTTCCTCCTGCGAGTTTCTCTCTCGCTGAAGGTTTTTGCGTTCATCTCTTGCGCCCAGACCTTCTCCTGCGCAAGCCTCTTCATCCAGATTTCAAGATCTACATCACCCATCTTCAATGGCACCAAAGTAAGAGTTTTTGTCAGTTTTCATTACACATCAGTTCTTAGAGTATGTATTTGGGACTAGCCATGTTTTGGTATTTTCTTACTGTGTCGTGACCTCCTGTTTTGGTAGTGTCCCTTGTTGCCACGTCTCATTCAAATGTCTTACCTTATGATTACTCTTCCCGTGATCAAATTTTGGATTCTTGACTAAACCTATGATCAATTTGACCTTGTCCAATTTATTCAAACTATGTGTGTGATCAACTCTTGATTAAACCATGGTCGTATGATCAATTCAATCTTGCCATGACCAATTCTGGTTGTTTCTGTTATCCTTAAATATTGTGTCATGATTCACTTGATTCGAATTCTTCCCATGACCAATTTCAATTCTTTAGAAAATCATCTAAGGGAAAGGAACCAATGGAGGGAAGCTCAAAGGGCAAAGGCCCTTCATCATCTACACCTCCTTCAAGGCCTCCACCACCTCCACATACTCGATTTCAGAATATTCATTATGCTCTAAACTTCCAATGGCACACCTTCAAACTTATGCCATGTCGATCGGTGGACCAAACCTACATTTACGAACATTGTCATACGATTCGACAAATCATTGGATACTATGAGCTTCAACCCATCCTTTTCTTAGAGAGGCCAATAAACTATGATTTGGTCTCTGAATTTTATAATAATATGGTTAGTGGAGAGGGCACGGGGTGGAGGACCCGTGTCGCTAGTGTTGACCTTGACTTTACTCTATCTGCTTTCACTACCTTTCTTGGATGTCGCCGATCCGGGAATGCCTTTTCACTCTATCCTTATCTTCCGGATCCCTTACCAGTTCCCTTTGGTGGAGTCACCCCTGTCTCTATCCATGAGTATTTCTTTGATCACTCCAGATCGAGGGAGCTCGGTGAGGCTTCCAGTGATTTCCTTACATTTGCTGCCCTTTGCCTTTCTCCCATCGATTATGTCTTGTTTAAGATAATCACTAACTGTCTTCTCCCTACTACTACAAAGCACCTAGATGAGATTCATCCATTTCACTGCTTGATGCTCTACGGGATGCATCGGCAGTTAGACTTTGATATCGTGCCGTCTATCTATTTCTCCATCATCGTCCACAGTCTAATGTACGATCAGACAGTCTACATGCCCTTTGGCCATATCATCACTGCCTGGCTGCAGTCCATTGGGATCGATGTTTCACAGGGCTGCACTGTACCTATGGTTCGACAGGACTGCCGACTTGATCGTCGCATGCTGGCCCAGTCTTGTATTATAGTCAGACCGCAAGGGCTGAGATGGAAGGATAGGCTACGAGTGGGAGAGTTACCAGGAGCAGCCCATGATCAGGAGCCGCCCGCTGATGCTGAGGATTATGATGAGTGGGCTCCTGACCTACGCTGGCAGGTTGCGGAGCTAGAACAGATGATGAAGCACGAGTTACATATCACCAAGCTCTGGCGACAGGAGGTCAGCTCAGAGTTTCAGTCTTTCGATCACCGTCTCGATGCTCTAGCAGCTGATGTCTCTGAGATCAGCTCACTACAGGACACGTGGTATGAGGAGTGGTATCATCATATGTTTCCTGGTGGTGCGTCTCCTAGCAGCCCTCCGCTAGGGGATGTTAAATATATTGCTAATTCTTCAGACGATAACCACGAGGGGGATTGATGTCATTGACTGTTACGATGTGTGTCATAATTGGTTGTACTCAGTTTTTTTCTGGAGGTGTATTGACTTTGATGCATTGACTTGCATCGAATTATTTGTCTGGACGTTGGCTTATATGTGTTTACATGTTTACTATCTGTCTATATGCCTCATTCTATATTGCTATGTTCATGCCTATGTTGACATGTTCATATGATACATATGCCTATTTTGTCATGCCCTATTTTTGTCATATGTGTTCATATGTTTATCAAAAATCAATCACATCTTTGTTGTTTCGGGATACCCCTAGGGTTGAGGGAGAGTATGGTTAAACTTAACAGCCCCTCTAGACCCTTTTCGGTGTTCGACAAAGGGGGAGAGTGTGGTTGGTTAAGTTTAGGATGATTATGTTGTAGGGGGAGGATATTGATTTCCCTATGATTCTGAACTTGAGAAAATTGATTGAGAATTCCTAAACTTAAAATCGGGTTGTCAAACAACAAAAAGGGAGAGATTGTTGTAGCAGTCTGACCCTGATTGTTGTTTTGGTGTTGACACTGATTTTAGTTTAGGTTGATGATTATGATTATGATTAAGTCCTGATCGGGGATTAGGCATGGTATAGAAAATCCTAGCTTGGAGGGCTAGGTGTTGGAAAATCCTAACCTGGAGGGTTTGGTGTAGAAAATCTTAGCTTGGAGGGCTAGGTGTTGGAAAAGTCCTAATTCGGAAGGGTTGGGTGAAAAGTCCTAGCTTGGAGGGCTAGGTGAAAAGTCCTAACTTGGAGGGTTAGGTGAATAGTCCCAACTTGGAGAGTTAGGTGAAAAAGTCCTGGCTTGGAGGGTCAGGTCTTAGCTTGGAGGGCTAGGTCTGGAAAAGTCCTAATTCGGAAGGGTTGGGTGAAAAGTCATAGCTTGGAGGGCTAGGTGAAAAGTCCTAACTTGGAGGGTTAGGTGAAAATTCCCAACTTGGAAGGTTAGGTGAAAAATCCTTAGCTTGGAGGGCTAAGGTGGATGAAAACCTAGCTTGGAGGGCTAGGTTTGAGTCCCTGGATCAGTCTAGTGATCGATCAGGGATATTGGCACGCTGCTCCTTAGTGGATCGGTCTGGTGACCGATCCAGCAATGACTGATCAGTCTGGTGACCGATCAGGGAGCACACAGCGAGGTTGAGAACCTACTGTGCGGCTCCTGATCGATCTGGTGACCGATCAGGGAGCAGGCCATTGCCTCACTGCTTTGCTCCTGATCGGTGTGGTGACAGATCAGGGAGCAGGCAGTGTCCTCACTGCTTGGCTCCTGATCGGTCTGGTGACCGATCAGGGAGCCCACAGTGAGTTGAGTTCCCCCGCTGATCATCTCCTAAACGGTCTGGTGACCGATCAGGGAGAAACCAAGATCGATTAGACTGAACGATCAACTGTCATGAGGTTTCTCACCCTGACCGATCAGGTTGGAGCCTGATCGGTTTGGGGCCATCCTGATCGGTGTGGTGACCGATCAGCCAGTGGATTCCAGGCAAGATTGCGGCAAGTAGCTTTCTGGATCGGTTTGGTGACCGATCAGGTGACCGGTCAGAGTGACCAATCACACGAGCTTGCGATACTAAGTTTCTCACTGGAGACCGATCAGGTTGGAGCCTGATCGGTCTGGGATAGTCCTGATCGGTCCGGTGACCGATCACTTTAATTCAAATTGCATTGTCAGACGCTCTGATCACGTCTGAACGTATCCGATTCTTTGCTCTTAGTCTCTGATATTTGATTTTCTGCTTGATATGCTGTGCTAATATTCTGATTGAGCTGCAGGTGACAGGGAAGGATTCAAACACTCAAGGAGAGTCAATGGAGACCTTTCCTTGGGGCAGGTTTGTCTCTTTGCCATCTCAGGTTGCAATGGCTGGAGCTGCAGATTGGAGATGCTGACTGGAGCTTGGCTAAGGGAAGCTCAGGGAGTCCAGGGAGATCTCAGTGGTAGCTGGCGTTGGCAGGTGAGCAGCTGGAGGCTGCAGTGAGATGTTGTCACCTGGGTTCAGTGGAGAAACAAAAGGGCGTAGTGAAGTGTTCGGTAGAAGAAGTTTTTTTTTGGCTTGAGTTCTTGCTGCGCGAGTGTTTTCTCCACACCTTGCTTGTGCATTCTGAAGTTCCATCATCTTGAGCAAGCTACTGCAATCTTGAAGCAACCATCCCTTGCTTGAGCACTTGGAGGAAGGAACAAGAGGCTTTGAGTCCAACAGCGAGAAGACACGAAGAAAGTGTTCTTGCGTGAGATCATCGCTGGGTGGAGCTCGGAGGAAGCTTGCTGTGTTCTTGTCTGTGCTAAGTGCTAAGTAAGATCTTTCTTGTGTTTCATTGTGCTTAAAACTATATCCTTGATTGAAATGCTGTGGAGAGGTTACTCCACCGAGAAGGAGGTTGCTTTCTATCCGGTGTTCACCGGGGCTTGATCTGCCGACGATCAAGGGATCGCCCACCTTAAGGGCACGCCAAGGAGTAGGGGCAAGTTATCCCCGAACCTTGTAAATCCTCTTGTTAGCGTTCTTGTGTTTGCTCATAGTTTAGGGTTTAGGTTTCTGCATATACTCTGTTTATTTTGCTTCCGCTGTGCTACTAACGATTAAAGTGCAGAAAATTGAAAAGTTTAAAGTCCAAGTGTTTGACTATATTCACCCCCCCCTCTCTAGCCATCCGAGTTCCAACAGCGTCCTCACCTACTCCTCTCAGGAGAGTTTACCTTTTGCCAACTGTTAGTGATATGAGAGAAGTGTCCTAAGGCAATCGCCTTATGATTGTAAAATATTTATATTAATAAATGATAATTCACTATTTGAGTATACATGCTTGTGTATTTGATTGGGATCTTAAACTCATCTACTGAATGTCCGTAATACAACACACAGCATAAGAGAATTTGTGATGAGATCACAACTAGTGATTATCTCTAAATGCGCAAATGTGAAGTGTTGAAAATATCCCTAGTCGATGAATTGATAAAAACGGACACTATCAATTCTGTTGAGACTAGCATGGGTTATTCTCTAATCAGCTGATTCTCACTGGCTGGTGACATTAGGATGTCCGGAGATAAACATGGATGCTAGTTAAGGGAACTAGTTCATTGGAGTGACTAGCTGTAAGACTTCATATGGGAATCTACATATAGATATGTCAATGAAGATCTTACTGCGGCTTAAGTGCGATGTTCCTTTGACTTGCGGTGTTCAAGTCATCTTGGTCATGGAGACTTATACTTTGACATCTTAAGCAAGCATCTCCAAGGAGGTGTGGACCCAGGATGATCGGGTATAAGCCGAAGTGCCCGAAGATGTTTGAACAGCCTACAAAGGATTCACCACTCCTTGCGAGGAGATGTATACCCAGGCCTATCGTCGGATTGTTACTCAAAGCCTCTGGCCAGAGCATATCATGTTTAGAGTGAGAGTCTCTAAAATACATGAGAGTAATTAGAAGTCCAAAGGACGAGTAAGACATTACTTGGGCTAGGTGTGACGTAGTCAGCCTAGTGGGGACTGACACCATAGACCGTGTCCTGAACCAAATGGGTATAAGGTGGTGAAGGGAATGGGGCACGATTCATTAGAGCTGCTGAAGGGTTTCAGAATAATTTCTTCTGAGGTCAAACCGTTGATCTTTCGATTAATTGGGGATCATGATGTACTACTAGGTGCCACTCATGATCGTTCTATAATTAGTTAATTATAGACGGTCAACATAAATCGAAAGCCTATTTAGTCACACGCACTACGAGTAATCCGAGGGATTTAAAACGAGTTGAAAATTAGATTTTTTGATCAAGAGAAATAAGTCGAATCTGAGTTAGTCAGAGGCGCAATGGAAGCTAAAAATGGCTAAGTCTTTTGAAGGCTTTTTGGGTGAATTAAATGAGTTTAATTCGCGGCGGTCTGGGTTGGTTTGGCCGGCCAAAGAGGGTGCCAAACCCCCCTTTGGTGGCCGACCAATAAAGAGGAGAAAAATCAATTAATTTTGGTTTAATTAATAAAATAAATCAAGTGCGATTTATTTTATAAATTATGGATAAATAAATTTGTATAAAGAAATTTATATAAATAAATTATAGAAATTTATTCTTTTTATGGAAGATTAAAATAATCCATGAATTGGTTTATTTTAATTTTATAAAATCAATTATGAATTGATTTTTTCATAATAAAAAAGTTTATAAATTTCTTATAAAAATTTATTCCATAATTTAAAGAGAAGAAAAGTTAGTTTTATTATAAATTAGTTTATAATAAAGACTTGGTTTAAACGGAATAATTCATAAGAATTTATAGGATAAATTTCTTATGATAATTAATTAGTTTTATTATAAAGTTAGTTATAATAAAATTCATAAGAGAATTTATAGGATAAATCTCTTATGATAACTAATTTGTTTTATTATAAATTGTTTATAATAAGACTAGGCTTAAACGGAATAATTAATAAGAAAATTTATAAGATAAATTTCTTATAACTAATTCCGTTAAATCCGTTAATTCGGTCTAGAGGGAGACTTAGCAAAGGAGTTGCTACTATATAAAGGAACCTAAGGCAAGCCCTTATTCCTAACTAATCAACTAATCAAGTTGTGAAGAGCTCTCCCTCTTTCTCTCTTCTCTTCTCCCCTCTCCTCCCTTAGGGCCGGCGCCCACTTGGAGATTTAGGGCCGGCTCCCACCTTCCTCCATCTAGGGCCGGCGCAACCCTCTCCTCCCCTTGAGGTTGGCGTGAGCTAACAAGAAGAAGGAGAAGCCGAACAAGAAGAAGAAGAAGCGCATAGCGACTCCTCTCCTCCCGGAATTCGATTCCGTTTTCTTCTTGGTTAGTTTCCTATCCTTCCTCTCTTGATTTTTCAAGTTGTGCCTATAGAGAATCTAGTAGTTCTCGTCGGCACAAAACTCGTGACTTTGCGAAGTCATCCCGAAGAGAACTCGGCGTGGACGCGAATAGAGGCGAAGCTTCCAAGGGACGCTACGGTTGGATCTCGTCCCTTACTTCAAGTTACGCGAGGTACTTGGTAAATTAGTTTACTATTCCGCAAAGTTTTATTTTATGATTATGTCGATACACTATAAGGTTGCATGCTAGATACGAAGTTAAGATAATTTAGGAAATTATTTTATGCAAACTCTTCCGCTGCACGTAAAAATTTTAAATTTTACGAACTCGTATCCTTGTCGACATGCACCCGGTCCCAACACCAACCGGCTCCTCCGGTTGGACTTTTGCCCAATCCACCTGACCAGGTCTTCGTGCCCAACTTCCGGTCAGGTATTCTTGCCCAACATCCGGTCAAGTCTTCGGTGCCCAGCCCCTTGCCAGGACTTCTTGCCCAGTCCTCGACCAGGACTTCTTTGCCCGACTTCCGGTCAGGTCATCTTGCCCAGTCCTTGACCAGGACTTCTTTGCCTAGCCCTTTGCTAGGACATCTTGCTTAGTGTGCCTAGGACTTTTCCTGCACACTTAGTAAACATGTTAGATCATAATAGCACCTTAACTTCTGAACCCTTTGTCATTATCAAAACCCAGGTTTGTGCTGCCTGCACCAACAATAATAAGTTTTTGAAAAAATAATTTTTGAAATACATTTTGAAATGATGATGTTTTTAATGCATAAATCATTTTAAAAGATCTGAATTTTCCAAAAAAAAATAATTTTTGAAATGCTGATAATTTTTAAGACCATTTTGAAATGATATAAGTTTTTGAAAAGCATAATTTTAAAAAATAATTAACAAAACTCCCCCTAAACCTGACACCTTCTAGCTACCCTTGTTTACTATAAGGACCTCTACCTAAGTGTCTTAAGGGACTTTAGTGTTGACCTAAAAGGTTTGTGTCTATGTGCGTAGGTCAAACAATTTTTTAAAAGATATATAAATTTTTGAAAAAAATATTTTAGAGATAAGCAATCAAGCAAGCATGAAATTCATAAAAACATTATTATGTTTAATAAACTATTTTGAAAATAATTTTTTTTAAGAACATAACTTAATGGTTTTGAAAAATATTTGTCAATTAATTAGTCCTTAACATTTCACTCATTCTAAGTGTCACAATACATATAAGCATGGTTGCCTTATGGGTGTTTGTGAGATGCTTGAATTATTTTTCTCAATTTAATTTATACATTGATTGACCTTGAGTTAGATTCGAGTTTAATCAATTTGTAATTTAAAAGTAATGTTCAGTAATCAGTTTCCAGGTCTTGGCGAAGCACAGAGGCCTTCTTTGGCCGTAGCCTTATTGGATCATCAACCCTTTCCTTAGACAAAGTCTTTTAAAGAAAGAATACTTCTAATTTACTCTTTGAAAACACTCTGGTCTAACTAGTCTAGGATGCGGCAAGGTAGCTTCGGCTAGTTTCACTTAGCTAGGCCAAGTTTCCCTAACGAACTATCATCTCGCTCCACCCTGATACTAGGTTAGGCAAGTATCAACCAATCTTTTTCCCTATCTAACCGTTCTAAATCATGCAGAAAAGTAAACATAAATGACATGGCAGATATAAAAAAAATATTAAGCAGATGCATGAACAAGGCATTTATGCATGAGTCAATCAAGTTAAAATATTTTACTTAGGTTTCTAATAATGTAGCCAATTCTCGATTTGATACAAACCGTGTGAACCCGCGAATATGTCAACCCACTTTGACATATTTATAGTTATTTAGTTAGATGTTTCGGTTGAGTAGAATTTTATTTAGTTGCATATTTGAAGGTAAGTAATTTGAATTTCAATTCGTGGATTATGTTGAATTAAGGATTTTAAATCGTTAAGATTAAAAATTAATAAAAATTTTAAGTTGTAGAATTAATTATGAATTAATTAGAATTTAAATTATTATGGATTAATTAAAGTTGAGATTATTAAAAATTAATTAAAGGTGAAGTTATTTAAGGTTTAATTATTTAAGAATTAATTATTTAAGGATTAATTATTTAGGAATGAATTAATGTTTAATTATTTTAAGGATTAATTATGGTTAAGTTATTAAGATTTAATTAAGGTTAAGTTATTAAGAATTAATTAAGATTAAGATTATTAAGGATTAAAATTATTAAAAATTAATTAGAATTAAAATTATTAAAAATTATTAAGGATTAATTAGAGGTTAGAATTAAATTGTTAAGAATTAATGTTAAAATTGTTACGGATTAATTTATTAAAGTTGTTAAGAATTTTGTGTCTAGTTGCATTATTTCCATTAATTCAATAATTTCTGATTCATCTAATATTTCTTTTGAATTTAAGTTTTTAATTTTGTTTAACACTTCTACTTTATTTGATTTCTTATATGCCCTGTTAAACTTGGCTTTAATTCTACTAAATTCCTCTTCATCTTCATAATCACATTCTTCATTTTCAGAGTTATATTCTGTTGGATCGAGAGACACGATAGAGGGGGGTGAATATCGTTAGTCGTTTCGGATTTGAAAAAGAGAATACGCAGCGGAAAAATTAAAATTAAAACACACGCGAACACCATGATTTTACTTGGTTCGGAGTCGCGGTCGGCTCCTACTCCAAGGCCCACGGTCGTTGACCATTTACTGCAGGCAATTCTATATGTGCGCAAAAATAGTTTACAAAATGTATTACAAGAATAATATAGTAAACTAAAAGAAAGCCGCTCTTGGTTACCGACGTCCGGAGTAGATAGTATTTTCGAAGCAGAGGGACGTCGTCGGCGCTTGTATCTTGAGTCGGGAGGTTTCCGGGACAGAGCGCTGGAGCAGAAGAGCGTGAATGAGTTGGAAGAATTGTTGTTCTGAAGCCTTGGGGTCGAGGACCTTTTTATAGCCCCTGGGGGCGCCCGGAATGTTGGGGTCGCCCCTCCACGTGTCATCTGATCCGAGCTCCTCTCGGTCAGCTCTAATCCCTTCAAACTCGGGATCAGACTTTGACGGGGGCGCCCGGGTCGCTGGGGGAGCCCGGGTTGACTCTTATCCGTTGGCTTCTCGTGGCTTGCCTCTTATCCGCCTCATTAGCTTGAGCTCGGGGCGCCCGGACCATCCGGGGCGCCCGGGAGCATGGGGGCGCCCGGGATCACGAGGGCACCCCGCCTTTGAGCTGTCGAAGCGTACATTTGCTCAACTTCTTTTGTATTCACCTTGGGGGTGCCCGGGACACTCCGGGCGCCCTACTCAGCTTCTGCCTCACTCCTTTGAGGCTCTCTGAGCTACAGACACTCGTTCCTTCGGTCCTGCATCCAGGGTTAGTCCAAAATAACATAGAGCAATAATATGTTAGTTTTATACAGCCTTATCTGTCTTGGTTATGACTTTGGGTCTCCAAAATGGAGCCCTAGGTCGAACCGACGCCTACTGTTCCCTCGACGAAGAACGCGTCCTCACCTACTCCTCTCGGGAGAATTTACCTGATGCCAACCGGCTCCTCCAGTTGGGCTTTTGCCCATCAGTCCTTTGCCAGGTGCCTAGCTGTCCTTCGCCAGGTCTTCAGTACCAAGTTGTCCTTCGCCTGGTGCCTAGCAGTCCTTTGCTAGGCCTTTGTATCATGACATTCCTTCACCAGGTGCCTAGCAGTCCTTCGCTAGGGCTTTGTATCCTTGCATTCCTTCGCCAGGTGCCTAGCAATCCTTCGCTAGGGTTTTGTATCCTGACATTCCTTCGCCAGGTGCCTAGCAGTCCTTCGCTAGGACTTTTCCTGCACACTTGAGTAACATGTTAGATAAACATTATATCTTAACTTTTGAACCCTTTTGCCATTATCAAAATACAAGTTCGACTTGGGTGCTTTTTGCACCAACATATTCTTCTTCATCATCAGGGTTAAATTTAGAATTGTTAAGAGTTGTGTGATTATCTTCAAAATAGGTAGAGTAATTTTCAGGGGTTTTTATTAAAGTTGTAATATTATATTTCAAATCAGTAAAATTAATTATGAATTGACTAATATCCTCATCGTTTTCTTCGGGATAATCATCAATATTATTTTGAGAAATGTTAATATTATCAGCACAAATTTTATCAATTTTCAGAAGAATTATTAATGACGGTTTCATCTTTATCCTCAGAATTATCATAATTATCAAAAAAATTATTACTAATTAAGACATTATTATCATCCTTAACATTATGAGAATTATCAGATATTAATGTATTATTATTATCCTTGACTTTATAAGAATTATTATTAATTTCAAAATTTTGCATTATTATTAAATACTAAAGAATTAATGTTCGATATGTTAAGATTTTCTATGTTTGATAATTTGTCATTTAATACATTAAGTTTTTTTTATTTAATACATTAAGTTGGTTATGCAACAAGTCTAAATTATCAGAAAAATTATCTAAATTGCCAGAATGATATAACTGTGTAGGAATTTGAAAATTATTGCTCAAATTAATTTTTCGTACCTTAGTCGGACAATGGTTCTTGTAGTGTCTGTGCTGTTGACATCTGAAGCACTGGATATGACTCTTGTCCCTCCGAACTCCTGGCGCTGGTACCTCCTTTGTCGCCGGTGGTGAAGAATGATTCTTATGAGTAGGACACTGGTTTTTATAGTGTCCTCTCTCCCTGCACTTAAAACATATTATATGAAATTTAAATACTGACATTATTAAAAATGTACCTGATTCACCCCTGGTTCCCCCTCGATTCCTGGCTTCTTTGCTCCGTCGGTTGTTAGTCCGGTGAAGAGCTTCCAGGCTCTGATACCACTTATAGGATCGGTGCCGTCGATAGAGGGGGGTGAATATCGACTCGAAAAACTCTTGTCGAAACTTCGTCATTCGTTCATTCTAGACAAAGAGTTAGTACGCAGCGGAATAATAAAGAACGAAAACAAACAACAAAATAAGACTCGCAGGATTTATTCACATGGTTCCCGACCGCCTTGAGTCAGTACGTCCAAGGCCTATGTACTCGGCGTGAGTCCACTAATCGTCTCCTTTTCAGAATTTCCGGAGGCGGAGAATACTTGTCTTACAGTTCGGATTACAAGCAAATAATAAGTAAATCGAAATACAACTTGTAAATAAAATGCAAACCAAAAACTCGGCCAACTCTGGAAGTCCAAAGCGCCGCACGCTTCTTCCTGGAGTCTCCTTGGTCACAGAACTTCAACTTGAGCACTTTTGCTTTGCAGAAAATGCTTAGGCGGATGTGGAAATTAATGTTTTGAGTTGAGGGGTCGAAGCCCCTTTTATAGTAGTATCCAGGGCGCCCTAGAGGCCTCTGAGGTGCCTCATAGGCGATCAAACCTGATCCGCAATCGCAAACTTCACGGATGGATTAAACAGGTCTTCCCAGGCGCCTTGGACCTTCCTAGGCGCCTGGGAAGTAGGGCGCCTAAATCTTGAGGGCGCCCTGAAGCCTGAGGCGCCTGTATTAAAACAGGCGCCCTGGATGACTTTCTCAGGCAGCTTTTGCTCCTGCATTTGCTCTTTTGTCTTGCCTCCAATTCCAGGTACCTGCAAGACAATCAAACACAAGACAAATATACAGATAATCTTAGCCTTAAATATTGGTTCTGACTTAGGATGTCAACCGAAACCCTAGGAATTGACGCCTAATGTTCCCTTTCCCGGGGAATGCGTCCTCACCTACTCCACACTGGAGAAGTTGCGTTTGCCAATCGAAGCCTCCGATTGGACTTTCGCTTAGCCTCCGAGAACCCAAATCTCGAGACATCCAACCTCGACCCGTCTCTACTTTTGTTCGCGATCCCTGCTCAACTAAAGCTTTTGCCAACCAGGACCTTCGGCTGGACTTTTGCTCGGCCTACGAGAACTTGGATCTCGAGACGTCCGACCTTGACCCGTCCCTACTTCTGTTCGACAACTCTCGCTCGACAAAGTCTTTGTTGCCCGATCACCGACCAGGACTTAGTGCTCAGTCCCCTGGACCAAGACTTTGTGCCCAGCTTCACTCACCAGGACTTAGCCCAACCTAGCTTCACTCACTAGGACCCAGCTTCATTCACCAGGATTTAGTGCTCAGCTTCACTCACCAGGACTTAGTCCAACCTAGCTTCACTCGCTAGGACCCAGCTTCACTTACCAGGATTAGTGCCCAGCTTCACTCACCAGGACTAAGTCCAACCTAGCTTCCCTTGCTAGGACTCGGCTTCACTCATCAGGATTTCTTTCATCAAAATTACTCCTTTGCTAGTCATCATGATCCTAACTAGACTTCATCCATTTTTCAGATAAATATAACTCCAAACCTCAAGTCCGGTTTGCTTTACTCCCTTGGTCAAACTGACCAACCCTGGGTTCTTGTTCACTCTGCCAAACATCATATCATGTTTGGCTAACCTTTTGTCAACCTGATCAAGCCTGGGTTTTCCCTACCAAACATAAGGTCCTGTTTGGTTAAACCCTTGATCACTTTGACTAACCCTTACCTTGTCTAACGTATATTACTAACTTAAGTATATTATTAAACATCGAAACACTAGAGGAAGACATCACTGATGCATCTTGCACCAACACCGTAGTGTCTTCAGGTATAAGGACTATTCATACTAATAGTCACATGAGAAAATTTATGATACTCATATGATAATCTATGAAACTTTCTCATAGCAGGTCAATTCAGTACACTTTCTCTAATGTATACCCATGTACAACTTGATATCACATATCCATGACTTGTGAGCTCAAGTCATCAATTGCCCTACATGCAAGTCTTCATGCATTAATATTGTCCTTGAATATTAATGCTTGACTAAGAATAGTTTAGTATAGTGTTCTCTACATCATCTCACTATCGATTCAACCAATCGATATGATGTAGATAAGAATCTACTACCGAAGGACATTATTATACTTAGTTATTTGGCGCAAATATAAAGTATAATAACCAAACATGGATTTATTAATGATAGAATATGATACAAAAGGTCCTTCGTCAATCATCACATAATTTGCTCTAGGGCTCCTACTAACACTCATACTACTTGGGAATAAAAGTCCAACTCCAAGACTCCAACTCAGTACCCATCTCCATGGTCCCCAATTCCTTAACACTCGAGTAGCCTACGCACCCCCATCCAAAGTATACTAATGCCCAAGTAGGGAGGGCATGGTTGATCGAAGAGGTGGAGGATGTGGTATGACATAGTTAACCCAAGACGTGAAGAACATGGGACGACGTGGACTCCCCTTAACCAAAACGTGGCATACTAGAGGTGTAGGATGGGGATTATGTGGCATCATGTCATCCCCTCAACCAAAACATAATTAGTAGGGGACATGGGGGTGTCATTTTGCCTACTAAGGAAGTTCTATAAAAAGAGGTTCACTTCCGTGGGTGAAGGTACACGCACATACAAATACTTTTTTTTTTACTTGTCTTCTTCTTCTTCTTTTACTCTCTAATCACAGAGATTTAACTTGAGCGTCAGAGTGGCTGCACCAAGATTCGCTTTAAAACCCATTCTAACCCTTTTAATTTTACAATCTTAGAGGATCATGGACCTTTGTGCACCCCATGCTTGTTCAAAGTAGCCCTGGTGGTGTTGGATCGATTCTGGTACGCTAGAGAGGGGTGAATAGGATTTCGAACGCCTTTCTTCCTACACGGTTAGTTTGCGCAGTGGAATATACAATAAAAACAATCAAACAAATACTAACCAATGCTAACACGAGGATTTACTTGGTATCCACCCCGGCCGGGTGACTAATCCAAGAATCCGTCGGTGGATCATGTTGGTGCAGAATGCACCCAAGTCAAACCTGTATTTTGATAATGGCAATAGGGTTCAAAAGTTAAGATATATTGTGTGTCTAACATGTTACCCAAGTGTGCAGGCAAAGCCCTAGCGAAGGACTGCTAGGCACCTGGCGAAGGAATGCCAGGATACAAAGCCCTAGCGAAGGACTGCTAGGCACCTGGCGAAGGAATGCCAGGATACAAAGCCCTAGCGAAGGACTGCTAGGCACCTGGCGAAGGAATGCCAGGATACGAAAACCTAGCAAAGGACTGCTAGGCCCCAGGCGAAGGACAGCTTGGTACTGAAGACCTGGCGAAGGACTGCCAGGCACCGGGCGAAGGACAGCTTGGTATCCGAGACCTAGCGAAGGACCGCTAGGCAAAAGTCCAACCGGAGGAGCCGGTTGGCATCAGGTACATTCTCCCGAGAGGAGTAGGTGAGGACGCGTTCCCCGTTGAGGGAACAGTAGGCGTCGGTTCGACCTAGGGATCCATTTTGGAGGCCCAAAGTCAGAACCAAGACAGCTAAGGCTGTATAAACTAACATCTTATTGCTTAAAGTTGTTTTGGACTAACCCTGGATGCAGGACCAAAGGAACGAGTGTCTGCAGCTCAGAGAGCCTCAAAGGAGTGAGGCAGCAGCTGACCAGGGCGCCCGGAGTGTCCCGGGCGCCCCCAAGGTGAACACAAAACAAAGTAAAGCAAGGTGAGCTTCGGCAGCTTATGGGCGGGGCCCCCGTGCTCCCGGGCCCCCCATGCTCCCGGGCACCCCCAGCGTCCCGGGCGCCCCCAGTTGAAGCCAACGAAGCAAGCCAGCGAGAAGCCAAACGGATGAGGTTTGACCCGGTCAATCCGGGCGCCCCCAGCGATCCGGGCGCCCCCGTCAAAGCTTGATCCCGAGTTTTAAGGGATCAGAGCTGACCGAGACGGAAGCGGATCGGCTGACACGTGGGGGGGCGCCCCCGACGTTCCGGGCGCCCCCAGGTGCTATAAAAAGGGCCCTCGACCCAAGGCTTCAAACATCAATTGTTCCCAACGCATACACTCTCTTCTGCTCCCGCGCTCTGCTCCGGAAACCTTCCAACTCAAGACTCAAGAGCCGACGACGTCCCGCTGCTCCGAAAAGACAACCTACATCGGACGTCGGTAAAAGAAGAGTTTTTCTTTTTAAAGTTTACTTTGCTATACTTGTAAATTCAATCTTGTAAACTGATTTGCGCACTTATAGAATTGCCCGCAGAAAACGGTCAACGACCGTGGGCCTTGGAGTAGGAGTCGACCTAGGCTCCGAACCAAGTAAAACTACCTGTGTTCGCGATTGTTTTTATTCCGCTGCGTACTTGCTCTATTATTTATCCGAAAAGCGTTTAACGATATTCACCCCCCTCTATCGTTTCTATCGATCCAACAAGTGGTATCAGAGCGGGGAAGTTCAAATTTGGTGCAACCACCAGTTTGAAAATTTTTCAATTTTTTTTTTTTTTCGAATTTCTACTAATATTTTTTTTCAATTTCTTCTAATATTTATTTTTTTCCGCACTACTAATCCAAGACCAAGTCTTGGGATATTCCTTTTTTTTGTCTAGTTTACGTTTCAGATAAAATGGCCATGCAAGAAGGCTTCAACACCGCAAGACCACCTCTCTTCAGTGGAGAAGACTTCTCCTACTGGAAGAGCAGAATGGAGGTCCACCTGAAAACTCAGGTGGACATGTGGATAATCATCCAGTCCGGACTGGAGATTCCGAGAAATGCTGAAGGAGTACCTCAAAGCTACACAGAGTGGGACACCGCTCTGAAACGGAAAATTGAAGCGGATGCAAAGGCGACCCAGACCCTTCAATGCTGGCTTAACAAAAGAGGAGCTGAATCGGGTGGGCCCTTTCAACAGTGCCAAGGAGCTGTGGGGAAAACTGATCGAGCTGCATGAAGGAACATCAGACACTCGGATCAGCAAGAGAGATCTGCTCCTGAACAAGCTGTACACCATCAAAATGGCCGACAACGAAACAGCAGCTCAGCTTCACGCCCGAATCCAGGAACTGATGAACGGACTGCACACCATCGGTCACAAGGTAGAAAACCGTGACTTAATAAGGTACACTTTAAATGCTTTCCCTAGAAACACCTTGTGGGCATCTATGGTAGATGCATACAAGGTCTCAAGGGACCTTTCAAAAGTTAAATTAGATGAATTATTCTCTGAATTAGAATTACATGAACAGACTAACTGCAATATGGCCGAGAAAGGTATTGCCTTTGTTGCAGGAACAACTGGAAGGACAACAAAGAAAAAGCCTCAACCTAAACCCGAGTCTAACTCAGACTCAGACTCAGAAGACGAAGAAGGAGTTAGACCTAAGCTGGTTCGATTGGCAAGAAACTACTACAAAGAATTAAAGAACCAAACCAACAAACGAAGAGCCAGTAGAAGAAAGGACGAACCAGCTGAACCCGCAAACGAAAAGAACAAGCCCAACGTGACCTGCTACGAGTGCAAGAAGAAAGGTCACTACAAGACGGAGTGTCCGAACCTGAAAGAAACCAAAAAGAATAGAAGGAAGAAGAAGGTACTTCAAGCAACGTGGGACGAGTCCTCCTCCTCCGAAGAAGAAGAGGTGGTCCGACAATCGAACCTACTCGCACTAACCGCCTCAGAAGAAGTCGAGACCGAATCAGAATCAGAAAAGGATGACGGCAGACTGACATTCTCAGAGGACGACGAAATCAAGGTAAGTGGATTTACTAGAAATCAATTAAATGAGTTAATATCTTATCTTTATTGAGATTTGGCAAAAGCCAAACTCTGAATCGAATCCCTCCGACAGGAAGTAAAACTCCTGAAAGAGGGAGCTGACCCTAATCCCTTAACTGAGAAGGTTCAAGAAGGAATCTCTACTCAAGTTGAAAAACTTGAGAAAGAGAATTCCTCCCTGAAAATTCAGGTTAAGGATCTTAGATCAGCCTTAGAACGATTCACTTCTGGTTCCAAGAATCTTGACATGATTCTTGGAAAACAGAAATCGGTTCTAAATCGATCCGGACTAGGTTATAGAACCAAGTCTCGACAAAGATCTTACTTTGCTGTACTGAACCAGTCCAGACCTAAAGTTCAGGCATGGGTACCAAAACTATGCCTGAACAAACAAACTGGATCAAACCAATATTGGATCCCCAAGGACAAGATACACATTTTGCCAAACCATTATCGTGGCTTTAGTCCAGGGGGAGCCAAATTGAAAACAATAGTTATTATTAGATAAAATTCAATTCTTGCTTGCAATTTGCCTATTTGCTTGTTTACTTAATTTCTGCAATTTATCATGCCTAGACTTAGGAATGGTTAGTTTAAGGACTAAACAAACTTAACTGAAATTTGAACAATATAGTATTGGGTGGCGGTGAGATGATAGTACATTAGGGAAACCAATTCTAATAAGGTCAAGTATACTTGGTCTCTTTAGACTAGTGAAACTAGCCGAAGCTACCGATCCAAAACTCAAACTAGTTAGACCAGATCTTTCAAAGATTAATTTTGAAAATGAAATTTTATTAAAAGGCTTTGTCAAGGAAAGGGTTGATGATCCAATAAGGCTACGGCCAAAGAAGGCCTAGTGCCTCGCCAAGACCTGGAAGTCAATTTTTGAAATTCAAATTCAAATTATTCTTTGTCAAATTCAAATCTAACACAAATTTTCAGTTACTTGTAGATTCAAACAATTTTTAAAATAAATTCAATTGTTTTTAAAATCAAGGTTTTTAAAATAAATCATGTTTTCCAAAAATTCTTTTATCAAAACCTGTCTCACAAAACCTATAAGGCTAACATGATTGAAAACCCTAGATTAGGTGAGGCAGTAAATTTAACTTAATCAGAATTCATAACTGGATTGTTGTTAATTGTTGTTTTAGTTTAAAAAGGCATTGACCTAACAATAGTCAAACCATGGTCAACATAGTCAAATCGTGGTCAATCCAACTTAATCATGGTCAAATGATGACAAGACATTAAATCTATCACCTCCTACACACTCCGGGCGCCCGTGACTCCTCGGGCGCCCCCATGC